>LPNX010146021.1:442745-477378 GCA_001517045.1 Pseudotsuga menziesii
TTGTGACTAAATCTGTGACTAAATCAATGACTAAATCATTAACTATCAATGACTAAAACAATGACTAAATCATTGAATATCAATGACTAAAGCTTTGTCTATCAATGACTAAATCATTGTCTATCAATGACCAAATCAATGACTAAATCAGTGACTACTAAGTCAAGCTATTAATGACTAGTGAAATACGACTAGCTATAAGATAGTGGTAATTTGCTACTATTAGTCACCGACTCAAAAATAGTCATTTATAGCCTGATTTTAGTCATTTTTTCAGTCATTAATTTCTCATTTTCTACTAGTGATAGCCATGAGTCTATGTTCTTCTAGCTTGCTGAGTTGAAATAGTCGGTCCTTTCTTGCCTGTTCGATGTCGACATGTAATAGTTGTGCAATAATAGGTGTCTGCTATTGAAAATGTAGGGGGACGACTGCTTCTTTCCCATAGACTAGTCGGAAGGGGGTTTGGTCGGTCGACTGTTTATATGCTATCCTATATGCCCAGAGAACCGCAGGGATTTTCTCATCCCAGTCGTCTTTGTCGGTACTGCATAGTTTGGTTAACCCTTTTGTCAATGTTCTGTTAAAAGCTTCAATTGTGCCGTTCGACTGAGGGTAATATGCGGTGCTTCGTCGGTGGTCGATGTGAAATTGGTCGGTCAAATTTTTGATGGTTTTGTTGATAAAATGTGACCCTTGGTCGCTAATCAATGTGAGTGGGAATCCAAATCTAGCGATAATGTTTTTGTAGATAAACTTAGCAGCTACCTCACTTGAACATGTATCGACGGGTTCAGCTTCTGCCCATTTAGTGACATATTCCACTACCGTGAAAATATATCTTGCTCCTGATCATTTTGCAGGGATAGAGAAAGGTCCTATGAAGTCTATAGCCCAAATTTCGAATGTGAGGCTAGGGTTTACAAATATCAAGGGCATTTCTGTGCTCAGCAAAGGTTGACCAAGTCATTGACATCTGTCACATCGACTAATGAAGTTTTTACAATCTTTGTGGATTGTCGGCCACCATAAGCCCGACTGTTGTATTTTTCTTGCAATTGTATCCGCTTGAAAATGTCCTCCTGCAGTTCCATAGTGTGCTTCATGCATGATTTGTTCTCTCTCATGGTCGAGTACACAACGTCTGAGAATGTCGTCTAACTCCATTTTGTACAAAAATCCATTGATGAGGCTGTAGGGTGCAGCCTTCATAGCTAAGATTTTTTTTTTCTTGGTGTTCATACCTTCTGGTGCCTGACCTTTTTCTAAGAACTAAGCTATTTGTTCTAGTTCTGCTGGTACTGCTTCTATATGAAATAAATGTGCATCCGACAAGTCATCGTCGACTCCGGTCAGTTCCTCCCCTGTGTCGATACGGGATAGGTGGTCGGGCCCGACATTTAATTTTCCTGGTTGGACCACTACTTCAAACTCAAATTCTTAAAAAAGAAGTAACCATCGACAAATTATTCCATGATGAAGGGGTTTATTAACAAGGTACTTCAAAGCTTGATGGTCACTATAAAATATGAAAGGGTTGGCCAATAGGTAATGTCGATACTTTATGAGGGCAAAGACCATACCTAGGGCTTCTCGTTTAGTGGTCAAGTAGTTCCTTTCAGCTTTATTTAATTTTTGACTGTTGTACACTATAGGGTAATCCATCCCATCATCCCCTGGTTGAGTCAGGATTGCTCCAATGGCAATTCCTGATGCATCGATATGCACATGAAACTTGGTCGACTAGTTTGGAAATTTAAGTATGGGAGCTTCGACCAATTTTTTTTTCAATTTGTCGAAGGATATTTGGCATTCTTTTGTCCATGTAAACTCCTGATCTTCTTTTAGCAATTCTTCCAGAGGGTAAGTAATATCTGAATAGTGTCTGATGAATTTCCTATAGTATCCTGTATGGCCCAATAACACCCGGACCTGTTTAGGGTTTATTGGGGGTTTTAGGTCGAGGATGATTTTAATCTTGGCGAAGTCGACCTTGATACCTTCCTTACAGACAATATGTCCTAAGAGTATTCCTATGGGAGTCATAAAAATACATTTCTTAATATTTAGGGAAAGTTGAATTTGTCGACATCTTTCCAGCATAAGTCGGAGCCATGTGCAGTGATCCTTTAGGGTGGAGTATATTTTCCAGTCGTCGAAGTATACTGCCATGGTCTTATAGATATATTCTTGGAATGTTTTGACAACAATTCGAGAGAATACTGTAGGTGCATTCTTCAACCCAAAAGGCATAACTCTGTAGGAAAAGGACCCAAATTCACATACAAATGTTGTTTTCTTTTGATCCTCTTTTGCTATGGGTACTTGATTATATCCTGAAAATCCATCCGTAAATGAGTAACATTCATGGCCTGCAACTTCATTCAGGATTTCATCAGCATAGGGGGTCGGGAATGGATCTGTGATTGTGACTTTGTTGAGCTCCCTAAAGTCGACACAAATGCTTAACCTGGTCGGGTCATGTTTCTTAGGCTGTACGACCATGGGACTTGCCCAATCCGACTGGTCTATAGGGTAAATGATGCCTACTGCTAACATGTTGTCAATTTCCTTTTTAACTATTTCCTTGTACTTGTGGGCTAGTTTATAAGGTCTTTTCTTGACAGGTCGGACATCAAGTTTAGTATCTATTTTCATTTCACCCATTTCTTGTACTAACCCTTTGAGATGTTTATAGTATCTGGCAAATACATCTTGGAATTCTCTGAGTAGGTTTACTATTTCGGCGGTCTGTTGTTCACTCCAATATTCCCCAATCTTTGCGATTTTTGGTCTGTCGTCATTTGAAATGTCGACCTCTTTACTTTTCACCTTTACATCTAACCACTCTGGTGCTTTGGCTTCGTTGATCGGTCGACTTCCTTTTGTGAATTGTGAGAATGTAGCGAGGAATTCGACTGCAGTCATTCTGTCAATGTCGGGTTTGTCAGTGGTCACGACCCCTAGGATTGAATAGATAGGTTTTGTTGTTTCAGCATGGTTAGCTTTCCATATGAAGCTCTTGCCTTCTGTATGTTCATTTTCTAATTGTAAACGGGTCGACTCAACTTTTGATTCGGTGTGTATGGTGTTACAGTTCTTAAGCTATCGATGGTCTTGATAGGGTAGTTTCTCGGTCGGTTGGAGAAAGTGTTTGATTTGTGTTGCTGGCTCAGCTAATTGTTCATTTTGAGGTTCAAAAGTGAAGTCATTGATGAAATTTTCCCTTAGTTCATGCCAGAAGAAGGTTTCTCCTCTAGCTTCCTCCATCTTATACCATTTACTGGGTAAGTCGTCTAGGGTTGAAGGGAACAAGTGTGGCCAGGCTCTTTCATCCTTATGTCCAAGTCTTCTCCACTCTTTTTCACAAGTGTTGATATGTTCTTCTGGGTTTTGGCCATGGATGAATATAGGGATTTGGGCTTGCAGGGTTAACTTCTTTCCACCAAAGCGTTCGACAAAGTAAGTCGAAGAATTAGTCCAGGTCTGTAGTTTCGTCTGATGGGTGTCCCACCATCTAGCTGCTTGACCTGTGAATGTTTCCACTAAGCTTTGAATTTAGCCATGTTCTCCAATGTTTTTAGATACTTGTTCAACATGCATGACTGGGGATTCCCTCTCCTTGTACCTTGGTTGTGGTGTAGTGTTTATGTTGGTCGGTTGTAAGGTAGGGCGTTCCCTTAGTCTCTTTTCAAAGATTTTGGGGATAATGGAGACTACAAAACACTGTTGGGTTTGTTTTTTCTGTACTTTTTGGATAGTCCAGCACCCTCTTGCTTGTGTTTCATAATTTTCCATCTCCCAGTCATATAATTCGGCATCTGAGTTATAACCAATGGAGTCTTGGTTACCCAAGTGAAGTTCCCCCTGGATGTTTGGTTCTATATAGTCCATATTGTTGTGGATCTGGTACAGTTGTCTAACATCGACTTCCTCATCAATTGGCTCTGTCCAAGGCTGTCCTTGGGATGGGTGAATGGGTACAATGACTTTGTGACCATTTCCTTTGATCTTGATCCATTCTTTGTCTAGGGATATAGATGCTTTCATTTTTCTTCCCCAAGGCCGATCTACTAGGGCTGGAAAAGAGCTAGAACCTTCCTTCGGGTCAATAATTTCAAAATTGACTTTAGTCGAGATTCCCTTAATGGTCGTGTCGACATCTCTCCAAAACCTAATGGGTTCAATGAGGCCTTGGTCGGCTAGTTTTAGGTAGATGCCGGACTCATAGAGTCAAGGTTTACCCATCTGTTCCCATGTATCCCTTGTCATAATATTTACTTGAGAACCAAAATCGAGCACTACCTGTCGGACGTGGTAACCTTCGATTTCTAGGTCGACAAGTGGGTCGACATCGTTTTTATCTTTTTGGTTTAAGCTGCAAATGTTCTTAGTTTGTTTTTCGATGTTGGTACCTTTTAGTGTGTGCAATAAGTCGATAAATTGAGCTACTGATTTGTCTGATTGAGCTAGCTGGATTAATTGATGTACTGTGTCGGGTCGACTGTTAACAAGGTCTTCTTGTCGTGTAATATCGTGAAATATGTGTGTGGCGTCTTGATATGTTTGTCTTTCTTTTCTAGGGTCAGGGTATGTGTTTGTATTTTTAATTTTGCTTATCTGAGGGTTATCAAGCCCTGTTTTTGTGCCTTGTCTAGTGACAATCTGTAAATTTTTAGTAGGTATTACATCATGCTTCTGGACACAAGACAAGACATTAACATTTTTCTTATTATTGATTTTTTCTAACATAGTAGGACAATCCTCCAGAGAGTGATCGCCTACTCCACAATGGTTACAGAATTTCAGATCAGTCGTGTCCTTGTATGGACAGTCGGTGTGTCGGTGCCCTTCTTTATGACATATAAAGCACTGAGTAGATCGACGCGGTCGTATGTCGTGATTCCCGACGAATCGACCTCTTCCTTCATATCTTTGTCGTTGATTGTCGTACCGGCGCTCATATCGTCGACCATCTTGTTGTTTCCCATTCTGGTTGTTTGATGTATTGTTCTGCTCTTGATTCTGCACTACTACATTGGTTTGATATACCGCATGGTAGTTCTGTCGATTCTTCAAGTTTAGCTGACAGTCGGTGGTATTGTGACTTTTGGTCTCACAGATGGCGCACTAGGACGCCTTGTCGTTCTTCATGTTAAACAGACATTCTGCTGTAGAATGGTCTCCATGCTCTTGGAAGATGTCGCAAAATGACTTGGTTTGTACAAAACGGACGTCTTGTCGGCTGTACTCCTGTCGACAATTATCTTTTGAATGGCCGTTTGTCGAACACTTGGTGCACCATATTTCCTGATTTTTTAGGGTGAGCTCTTTTAGGGACTTCTGTACACTTTCTAGTTGCTGTTCTAGTCGGTGGTCCATGGGGTATGCAGGTATGTCTTCATCCATTTCAACCTGCAGAGCTTTTGTTAGTGCATCCTCGTACATTTTAAATGTCTCCAAACTAATATGGCGACGTACTTTCGGTGAGAGTCCTGCAAGAAACCATTGAATTAGTAACTGCTCATCAATAACATAATCCAACTGGCTCAGTAAGTCTTTCCATCGCTTGTCATAGTCGTGCACGGTCTCGCCTAGCTTCTGTGAAGTAGTTTTGAGTTTCTTTGCTGCCAGGTGCTTGGCGTCCGGGGTTTTGAAAAAGGACAAGAACTGTGCCTTAATCTCAGCTTTCGATGCTCTGGGTTGTCGTTCGGAAAAGTTCATGTACCACGTTAAGGCTCTCTTTCTTAATGCTCCTGCAAACTGGGCCATTTGGCGGTCTTCATCGGTAACCTGGTTAGCTTCCCAGGTTGACTCGCAGACGAACATGTGTCGTCTGGGGTCTTCATCGCCCTCATATAGAGGGATGTGAGTAGATCCATGACCCATGTCTGAATCACTTTCGCTACTCTCAGACGTCAGCGGCGATGGAGGTGGTGGTGGTGGTGAGAGTGGTGGGGTTATTGATATAGTCGGGCCTGCGGAACTTTGATCGACGGAACTGGTGCTTCCGTCGGCGGTCGATACGTCTTCGACGTACAGTGGATTGTTGTGGATTACTGTCGATGGTCCACTGCAACTTTGTGTGCGCAGGTCTGATTCTTGGATTTCTTCTAAAGTTGTATGTGGTGGGGGGGGATGCTCCTTCATGTGTCGGTAAGAGCAAGTGAATACTTCGAAGGGAAGGTGCTGCTTGAATCGTCACCCAGTTCCCTTCGAACGATCGACGTATGACCAGATGTCGTCCGGTGTACATGTCGTCACCTTGTCGACTCCATATACTAAAGTCACCAGCTCTTAGTTGGAGGTCTTCTTAGACAATATTTTGTATGCTGGTATGTGGATTCAATGGGGAAAGGGTCGTTCCTTCACTGAGAGTGCTTAATTGGAGAGCTTCTGGATGCTCTATCCACACTTCTTCCTATGTAGGGGATGCCACTCTCTCTATGCCCTCTTCCTGTCGGTCATGACTCGACTCTGGCAGAATCTCTTCTCGGTCGGTCTCCCTAGGGTTTTGTTCTCTGTGCAGCCCTTCGGATCGTTCTCATATAGCTTCTCTTCTCTACTGCCGTTCGTCCCTTTTGAGTTTCTTGATGTCTGACATACTTTCATACAATACTATGCCTTCTTCTACCAACTTGTCATTACTGGTTACTGATATTGGAGTTCTGGTCAACTAGGATCCACTATACTCTCCCATTGACACATGACCAGCTACCCCCCCATAGCCTACCTGATGCTTTTCGGACGCTCGGATAGTTGGTCTACTTGCTCAGGAAGTATTCCCACTCCCTTTAGGCAATGAACTTCTCCCACTTTCGCTGTTTCTCCGCCCAGTTAGTGTTTGCAGGCTGTTCGAGGAGCAATGGACGAGGTTCGACAATATGGGATACCCCTTTCTCGATCAAGAATTTGAACAGCAAGGATGGTAGGGAACACAAAAATTGTTTAGTGAATTCTGTGTAAAATTTCTTTTTAACGGTTTCCACTAACATTCTGTCTTCGACTGCTTGTTCCTCACAGAAGTCGTCGACGATTTTCTCGAACCACTCCGACAGATTTGTGCGGCCTCCCCGGATTAGTTTTTGCAGTAACTGTTCTTCTTTAGTCTCGTCCAGCTTGTTCATCCAGAATTTGCTTCAATAGTTGTGGCACGGATTCGACAAACTTTTCGTGGGTCTCTGTGAAAAATCTTGCTTTGGCTTCAGCGACTGTTAATCTATTCCTACGGGCATAATTTTGCAAATAATTGGCAATTTTATGCTCCCACCAGTCCTTAATCTCTTGCTCTGGTATCATATGTGAGCATATATTCTAGACATGTACTACCGGCAACGGAACCAATGTTGTAATCTCACATATCACATAAGGTTACCAATAATACATACTAAAACATATATAATTATAAAACAGAGACAAGAGACAAGAACCGATAGGAAGAAACAGATTATATTATTAATGTAATGAGTTCATACAAGACAGAGAACTGAACTGAGTTCTTGCTTGGCTCAACAACCTAATATATACAATTTACAGACAGTTACAAAATAACTACCTGTCGGTTCGGTGAACTGACACGACTGTTAGTTAAGTCGACTAATCTTTTAGTTTAGTCAGCCGACCAACTTAGTCGGCTGATCGACTAAGTCGGCTCATCGACTTAGTTAGTTGATCGACTAAGTCGGCCTTCGTTCAAGTCAACTTATGTGGACTTGCTCCTTCTACAGTACCGCAGGAGGACATTTTGCAGGAAAGCTGACTGCTCAGAAAATTCTAGCTGCAGGATTATGGTGGCCTACTTTACATAAAGACACTAAGGAGTTTTGTAGATGCTGCGATATCTGCCAGAGGGTAGGAAAACCTTCGTGGAGAGATGAAATGACATTGTGACCACAGATTACATTGCGGTCATTTGACAAGTGGGCTATAGATTTCGTGGGTCCTATCAACCCACCCGGGAAACGAACTGGTGCGAGATACATCATCACAAGAACAGAATACCTCACCAGGTGGGTAAAGGCAAAAGCAGTAAGGAATTGTGATGCTGCTACAACTGCACAGTTCATTTTTGAAAACATCATAAGTAGATTTGGATGTCTAGTAATCTTGATGAGTGATCAAGGAACACATTTTTTGAACCGCACTATTGAGGCCTTAATGGAGGAATTCCAGATATAGCACCATAAGAGTACTCCCTACCACCCACAAGCTAATGGTATGGTGGAGGCCTTTAACAAGATTTTAGAAAATGCTCTTACTAAGCTCTGTAACAACTAAAGAAATGATTGGGACCTCAGGGTTAATGATGTATTATGGGCTTATAGGACTACATGCAAGAAACTTACAGGACACACACCTTTCAGCTTGGTGTATGGACAAGAGGTTGTTATACCTATGGAATATATTATTCCCAGTTTAAGAGTTGCTCAAATTACCGGGATGGCTGACACAGACACAATGAATGAAAGACTAGCGCAGCTGCTTGCCTTAGAAGAAGACAGATTCATCGCAGGATTTCATCAGAAAGTGTAGAAGGAACGAGAGAAATCTTGGCATGAAAGGCACATCAAAAGCAAGATTTTTCAGACAAGAGCCTTAGTGCTCCTCTATGATAGTAAGTCTGTTAAGTTTCCAGGGAAGTTCAAGACACATTGGTTGGGGCCATATCAGGTTCAACAAGTTACAAATGGAGGTGTCGTTCAGCTCATCAAACTGAACGAGGAGCTTCTTCCCACTTTGATTAATGGCAGTAGGCTTAAGATTTATAGTGATAGCCACTCCACCTCCCATCCCTAAATCAGACAGTTTATGAAGTGCAGATGTCCAGTGTAGTTGAAAGGAGGCATCGCACCGGTAATTAGTCTACACCGATAAAAAAAAAAGTTCTAAGTATGAGGAATTACATCAGAAAAGTGTATGTTGCGTAAGTCATAGGATGCTTGCGGAGTTTTTGAACATTGCGGAGTTCATGCCAACACTTTGGTTTAGGACAATGCGGTGTGACATCACAGCGATGCGATCTTCCCTGTGCCACGTAGATGATTTTGAAAAGGGAAAGAGGGTTAGTCACTTCTCCTTCTGACAAGCAGTTAACCCAGATATGACAGGTATACGTTGCCATAGATTAGGAAACAGTATAATGATTTTTCCAGATTTGGTAAATCTTCGACGAGACCAGCGCTTGCACACAAGTTTCGAGGGAAATTTGATCAGATTTTCAGCAATTAATGAGGATCGAAATGACAGGTGTTATCTTGTCCATGCAATTGATACCACCGATGGGTCTAGCTAAATGACCGTTGCTTCAAAGATTATCACCTTCGTTATAAATACAGAGATCATTCATATAGAAGGGTTACTTTTGCGACTTCTGAGAGCTATAGAGCAATTTGAAGAGTTTTCCCTGTGAAGAGATACTCTAGCTACAAAGTGCTGGTTTTCCCCAATTTCGCAGCCATTGCCAGTCCAGAGTATTGCACTGAGTGGTTTCTATCCGAGACAGAACCTTTAGAAGACATTGTGTAAAGATTCCAGCATGGTGGCCTTGTGTCCACTATGACGACGCCGCCCAAGGTTGTGAAATTAGGTACATCACAGGTCAAACAGCTGCCAAGGATGAGGAGTCAAGCTCAGATAGTAGAAGAGTCCCGCCCAGAGCAGAGAAGAAGAAAAGTGAGAAAAAAGAGATCTAAGAGAAGGGCTCCCAGCTATGCACGTGGAGTTTCCCAGAAGATCTCACGAAAAGAAAAAAAGGACCAAGAAACAGGCATCCGAGACGTAGAAAAACAAAAGGAAATAGGAAAGGAATGAAGCAGAGATGTTGAAAATGAGAGAGATACAGAAAATGTCTGTTAAAGTTGGAAAAGGACATGTCTCCTCATGGAAGTTTTACCACTTTCCCTATATTCAGAATGATGATAGCATGTGATGAGATATTTGAAAGGGACTATATACTTTGGTCTATACTATGATGGTATCCATGAGTATATATTGTATGGCTACATAGATGCAGATTGGGCTGGAAGTATCTCAGACAAGAAAAGCACATTAGGTAGATGCTTTTATTTGGGGTCTGCTATGAGTTCATAGTTTAGTAGGAAACAGTCTAGTGTTTCTTGTAGCACGGCTGAACAAAAATACATAGCAGATTGCTCTGCTAAGTTGTGAAGTCATATGGATTCGGAAGCTGATATCAGGTATCTTTGACCTGAAGATGGATACTACAATGATTCTATATGATAACCAGATTTGTGATGACAGAGAACCCTATGTTCTGATTGTAACACATAAAAATTCGGTATTTCTACATACGAGATAAGATATAGATGATGTTTCAGTATTTACATACTGTAGATGTAGATGATGATGATTCCGTATTTCTATACTAAATATAGAGATGATGATGCTTTCAGTATTTCTATACTGAAGATATAGATGATGATGCTTTCAGTATTCACATACTAGAGATACATATGGTGATAGTTCAGTATTCACATACTGAAGATGTAGATGATAATGGTTTGAATGATGATGTACTGATGAAGCCTCTGTCTCGGGTAAAGTTTGAACACTTTCGAGACAAGCTTGGTGTTGTTTGAAAAGACCTTCCTCAAAAGGGGGAGTAGTGATGTTGCAGTGGGATTGTATCATCCCTGGGCACTTGCCCTAAACTGATCCGAAGATCTTGGTCCTCAAGAATGAAGAGGGATTGTATCATCCTGGGACATCTGTCCAAAATAGATCTGGTGACTTCGGTCTTCGTGAATGTGGTGGGATTGCATCATCCCTGAAATTCGGTTCAAAATGTATCCGGAGGTCTCGGCCCCCGTGAATGTGGTGGGATTGCATCATCCCTGAACTTCGGTTCAAAATGTATCTGGAGGTCTCGGCCCCCGTGAATGTGGTAGGATTGCATCATCCCTGAACTTCGGTTCAAAATGTATCCAGAGGTCTCGGCCCCCGTGAAAGTGGTGGATTGCATCATCCTTGAACCTCGGTTCAAAATGTATCTAGAGGTCTCGGCCCCCGTGAAAGTGGTTGGATTGCATCATCCCTGAACTTCGGTTCAAAATGTATCTAGAGGTCTCGGCCCCCGTGAAAGTGGTGGATTGCATAATCCCTGAACCTCGGTTCAAAATGTATCCGGAGGTTTCAGCCCCTGTGAAAGTGGTGGGTTGCATCATCCCTGAACCTCGGTTCAAAATGTATCTAGAGATATCGGTCCCCGTGAATGTTGTAGGATTGTATCATCCTTGAACTTTGGTTCAGAACGGATCCAGTGACTTCGGTACTCGAGAACGTGTGTTGATCCCGTAATTCCTAGAGGAAGGATTGTTTGAGTTCCACATATGTGTTGATCCTATAATTCTGAAAGGAAGGATCGTTAGTAACTACGTAAATACCTAAATCCCGTAATTCCGAAAGGAAGGATCATTGAATTGATACTGTAATTCCAATAGGAAGGATTGTTTGAGTTCCACAGATGTGTTGATCCCTTAATTCCAATAGGAAGGATTGTATGAGTTCCACATCTGTGTTGATCCCGTAATTCCAAAAGGAAGGATCATTAGTAACTCCGTAAAGACCTAAATCCCATAATTCCAAAAGGAAGGATCATTGAATTGATCTCGTAATTCCAATAGGAAGGATTGTTTGAGTTCCATAGATGTGTTGATCCCGTAATTCCAATATGAAGGATTGTCTGAGTTTCACAAATGTGTTGATCCTGTAATTCCGAAAGGAAGGATTGTTAGTAACTCCATAAAGACCTAAATCTCGTAATTCTGAAAGGAAGGATCGTTAGTAACTCCGTAAAGACCTAAATCCCATAATTCCGAAAGAAAGGATCATTGGTAACTCTGTAAAGACCTAAATCCCGTAATTCCGAAAGGAAGGATCATGTTGATATTTTGATGATGTTGATGTTTTGGTGATATTGATGTTTTCATGATGATGATGTTTTTATGATGATGATGATGTACTGATCGAAAGATCAGTGTATGATGATGATGATGTACTGATCGAAACATCAGAGTATGATGATGATAACGTACTGATCAAATGATCAGTATGTGATGATAACGACGTACTGATCAAAAGATCAGAGTATCATGATGATGATGCTGTTTGAGAATTGAAGTATGATTATGGTGCTGATCACGATGTTATCGATCAGGTTGCTGATCGAAAGAACAAAATCTTGAAGAAGTTGTTGCTGGTCGAAATATCAAAGTACTGAAGATGTTGCTGATGGAAATGTTGAAGATGTTGTTGCTGATCGAAAGATCAAAGTGCTGAATATGTTGCTGATCGAAATGTTTAAGATGTTGTTGCTGATCTAAAGATCAAAGTGCTGAAGATGTTGCTGATCAAAATGCTGAAGATATTGTTGCTGATCGAAAGGTCAAAATGCTGAAGATGTTGTTGATCGAAAGGTCAAAGTGCTGAAGATGTTACTACTAATTGAAAGGTCTAAGTGCTGAAGATGTTGTTGTTCGAAAGGTCAAAGTGCTGAAGATGTTGCTGAAGATGTTGCTGAAGGTGTTGCTGATCAAAAGGTCAAAGTGTTGAAGATGTTGCTGATCAAGAGGTCAAAAGATGTTGATGCTGATCAAAGAGTTGTTGTCGTTGAAAATTGAAGACGAAGACTATATGATGTTGAAAAGCTTCCAATGATTTATAGATGTGTTACCCTGATGATGTTGATGATGTCCTCTCCTACTATTGTTGTTGTTGTTGTAGAATACCCTTCTCGTTAAGGGGGAGTGTTGAAATATTGTAACTTCAAAGAATATTCTATATGTATCTTTTGTGGTCCCCGATGGTCCTACCGGGAGAACCACTTGTATTGTCTTTGTACCCCAATGCTTCTAATTGGAAGAACTAATAAGAGTCATGAGGTAGTCCCCTCTAATTGAAAAGGTGGGTCATTAGCACCCTAGTGTGGTTACTTGAGCCTACATGTGTAACTCGAGCATACATGATTAACTCGAGCCTACATGTCGGATGAGTTAATTAAAGTGAACGGATGAATATAAATAGAGGTGTGGTGCTCCTCATTTGGAACACACATTCTCACTTGTGTAGCGCATTAGTGGAGAAGAGAAGTAGCTGGAGAAGGAGGAGGATCAGGATTTGATCTCCTTGCTGGTTTTATCTTTTATCTTTTTGGGGCATCTATATTTAGGAAGCTTTTGCTAGGTTTTTCCCTTTAGGGTTTTCCCAGGATAAATCTTTGTGTTCCTTTTGTATGGTTGTGCTTGTCTATCTTTCAGTGATCCTGTTTATATGCTTTTGTTATGAAAATGTAATGAAATACTAATCTCTTAGCTAAGCATATGAAAAATTTAACATAGACCACTATGATAAATTAATATGGTATCAAAGCTCACGGCAGGACGAAGCTCAAATATTTCAAAAACATGGTTTCTGATAGATCTTGCATGAAAAATTGAGCAAAATCTCAAAAATCCAGCACTACACCAGAAGCCAAGGCTTACCACTTAATACCCCAAGTTAAGTAATCATTGGTCAAGATTGCTTGATCAACTATGCTGGGTGTGATCAAAGCCTAAAATGTGCAGGCTTTTCGAACTTACGGTGCCCCTTTTGTTGTGATTTGCAAGTTTTAATAGGTGAAAGCATTTGCTCTAGCAGTTTGAGATGGCTTCTTCCATCGAACTCTTGACTCCATTCAATTTCCATTAATGGTAAGGAGATATGGAGATCCAACTATGTGCCAGAGGACTCTACCAGGTCACTATGGACACTAAAGAAGATCCCACTCATGTGATAGAGAAAGCTAGATTCTTGAACAAGAAAATGAAGCATTCGGATTCTTGTGCCTCTCTATTTCCCGAGATCTTCTTTTCCATCTCTCAGGATTGAAGACTCGAAAGGAAATTTGGGACAAATTGGAAACCTTATATGGAAAACAGGGTGATTTGAGAGTATACCAGCTTGAAAATGAGTTGATGTCTCTCTAGCCTTCCAATTTCGAGACCCTAAATTATTTTTTCACAAAGTTCATGCACATTGTCTTACTATTGAAGCAATGTAATGTGGAGAAGGAGGATGATCAGATCATCCTCGCCATACTCTCCAAACTTGAAGCTGATTATTCGGTGTTTGTATCTACATTCCTTATGGGGAAGCTCACAACCCCTGGATGGAAGAGGCCTTCACTCAATGCCTTCATTGAGTCCCTAACAAATGAATATGATAAGCTTGTCCATATGGGGATCATCAGATCCTCCTGTGATCAAGCCCTCCATGTCTCGGGGCCCAAAGATCTGAAGGGTAAAGGAAAGTAGTAGAAGAACGCAAAAACCAAATTCGAGGCTCCTAATTTTAAAGTTGAAAACCAGCAGCATGAAGAGCCTTCTGGCTCGAAGAAGAATAGAAGCAAAGGGAATCAAAGAAAGGAAAAATTCAAGTGTTCATACTACGGGAAGGAATTCCACCCTAAACATGTCTGCATGAAAAAGAAACTTGATGAAGCTACTTCTCTTCTTGATAAAAATCACATCAATCTTCCGAAAAGATTTCGGAGGAGAGATCAACAAGATTAGGAACCACAGTATGAAAGAGGCCATGCCCTCATGGCAAGCACTTCTAAGTCCAAATCACTCTTGATAGATTATGGAGCTTTGAATCACATGATGGTTGAAAGTGAATCTTTCTCATCTTTGGAGACTGGAAAATCCATTCCCATCTACATGGGAGATGACTCCACAATCATATCCGAAGGAGAAGGTACTGTAGATCTTGAGCATGGTTATTTTTCCAATGTTCTGTATGTACCATCTTTTGCATCAAACCTCCTAAGTGTTTATCAAATGACACATATGGGAGTTCCCAAGAGAGTCTCCTTTAGCCCGGATGATGTTATATCACAGAAAGTGCATCCAGAAAACTTGTAGCAAAAGGCCTTGCAAACCATCATGCAAAATCCTACGAGTTCTCCCATTTTGTGGCAGATGCAAAGCCCACCGCATTGATGACTCATGGTGTTATAACTAGATCTTGTTCTTAGTTTATCTGTTCTTTTGTCCTAATTTTCAACGATTTTTTAATTTTTTTTTTACATTTTATGTTGATTTTAAGAATTTTGGACAATCAATAATTTTGGTTGGATTTAATGCTTTTAATGGTTGAATTATTTCATTATTTTAGTTATAAGGTTTGTCTTTTGGGATTATTAGTTAATATGTACATCTTTAAGCTTTCAAAACTTATAATAAAAGCTTATTCTAAGTTTTGACTTATAATCTAACTCCCATTTTTTAGTCCTTTGTTAAATATTTTCATGAGGAGATTCTTGTAGCAGCTCTGTTTTTCCTATTTTTGTCATTGTCACTGGGAGCCTATTACGGGGATATGGAAACAAATTCAGGAAAACAAAAAGAGGGTTTTGTCAAAAACAGACTCATTCACAAAAACTCTCTCATTTTTGCAACATCTATTATCGTTTGAGAGAGTCGAATTCATCTGCCTATTTTCAGGGTTTGAATTATTTAATAATTTCCTATTTTAGTCACAAATTTTCAGCATGTATTTCGATCAATTAAAAAGAAATTTTGAAAACCAAAGAGAGGTTTCTATTCATAACATTTCATTTTAAAAAACATCTCTCAGTTTTTGCACAGGTGTCCTGGATCGAGAGATATGAATGCGTCTTTGCAACCCACATTTTCAAAAAGTCACCAAATTTCCCCAAATCCGATTTGTTATTTTTGGGTTAATTGTATTTAAACATTTTGAGTTATCTTGTAACTAATTGATGTAACTGTTTCAAATTTTGACCTAAAAGGTAGTTATGGAACTACTTTAATGTTGTAATGATAAAAGGAAGACAAACATATAGTTTTGGGGTGGGATTTTTCACTCAAGGAAAGGATTTTGGAGCTTTGATTTCTCAAGCTAGCACTTATAACCCTTATGTAAGTGGATGATTGTTATTGATTATATATAAATTGATAAGCCCTTTTAACTGTCATGCTTTTTTATTTCTAATTTGGTTGATTGCTCAGTCTACAATTTCATTTCTATTTTAAAGGTTTGTTCATGTAAATGCTTGTAGCCTGTGGGTGGAATTAGTATTTCATGTGTAATGTTTATGGCTTATTGGGATGTGTTTGATCCCCAGTTTATCCAACTTGCATGATTCAGTTTTGTATTAGCTTGTGGATGTTTATTTCCTCCTTTATTGATGAAGTTTTCAACCAAAACTAAAAACCAAAACCCTTAAAACCAATTTTATTCTATTTTTATTTGAGATTGTGTTGCATTGTTCTTCTAGTAGTCTAAGAACAATTTCTGGCACTAACATCTTTGGTGCCATTGCCGGGGATGAAGATGAAGTATATATTCCCTGGGATATTATTATTCATCTGATTTTGATAGGTGAACAAAGTTAGAAAACCTTTTAGACTACAATTTTTCACCGGCAACTCCACGATTAAAGATTCCACTACAAGGAGAATTTTGTTGATAGAAAAATGAAGAATCCAAATGGAAAGACTGGGTATCAGCTTGTTACTTTCCTCCATGAGGTTTTTTTCTTATTCATCAGTTCTTTCTTGTCTTTCCCATTGCATGTCAAAAGAATTATTTTTTGTTTTGTCTATTCCAATGATCATAAACCTTCAAGTACATATCCCTCTTTGGAAGAAGAAAATATGCATTCTTCTTGTTTTATTGATGTTGATCATATTCCTTCATTTGAAATATATGTGCAGCATGATATACATATACCCATATCTCTTGAAGCTGATTATTCTGGTCATCTTGAGAGAATAAAGCTAATCTATTGCCTTCTACCATCACTGCTGAAACTTGTACACATCTTGTTGAACCTCATTTTCAACTCATATATTTTCAGTCTAGACTCAAACAGAAGATGTTTAAACCTCTTAGGCTGCCATCTCTCTTACATTCTTACCCTTCCTACTTTGCTCAATATCTTCCCCATTTTACTGGAAAAGACCATATTACAACAGAGAGGCATTTAGAATATTTTCATGATTTCATTGATAATTTTGAAATCATGCATGAGGATGTTGTCATGAGGTTATTTTCAAAATCATTTGCTGGAGATGTTGGGTTTTGATTTTGAAATTTAAAATCTGATTCAATTGGATCATGGGAAGAGTTACATGATGTCTTTTTGAAGTATTGGGGTCAAAAAAAATCTTATGATCAATTTCTTTCCGAATTTTATAGTTTGAAAAGAGATAATGGCAAGCCAATTACTAAATTTAATTGGAGGTTTCAAAGTTTTTATATCAGTATGCCTCCAGAGATCAGACCTTCGGAAAAACTTGCTATGGTATATTATGTTATGGCTCAACATTCAGATCTTGTCTTTTTCCTATTAGAAAGAAAATCACCATCCTTAAGACAATTGTTTGAGGATGCAAAAGGAGTGGAGGAGAACATCTGAGCTTGAAAAATGCTTCGAGATCAGGCTCATGTTGAAGATATACAAGCTTATGAACAAGAAGAAGAACGTAGGTATCATTCATATTTAAGACAATTCTCTTCATCATTTTCATATTTTCATATGAACAAGGATATAAATCACGCTTGTGTTGATTCTTCATATCAGTTTGCTGACTTTTTCGATGATAATACACTTTCAGTGGATTATAGTAGAAATTTCTTAGTTCCTGCTATGAGATTATCATGTTATGAAGAAGAAGTTGTTGCTCTTCAACCTCTTACTATTGATATAAGAAATAAGTTGTCATTCTTGACTTATGGTCACTTTCATAATTTTATTTGTTCAAGTTTTGATCAAAGGTTTTATTTAAAGGTCGATAAGCAGTTTGAAAATCCCTTGGTTTCCATTCTTGATCCAAAGTTTAAAAAGAACAGCAATGGAGAGGAAGAGAATGCTTCACTTTATGATGAATATAATGAAGATATTGAAGTTTTAAATTGTAAATTTCATGATCCCATGGATTCTTGGATGAAGTTGTATTTTTCAAAGGTTTCTAATGCTCCAACTTTTGGCATACTTCCTATTTCCAGTCATAAGTATCAGCTGCCTACAGGCTCTCTATTGCATTTATCACATCCTTTGTGGGTTTTCTCAAACATTATCATGCATAGAATTATTATTCTCAGTCAAATGGTTTCTTGGCTTCACTAGAGGCATGATTACACTTGATTGGGTTGTTTCATCCGATTAGAAGTAGGAGTAAATAGCAGAATAAGCTCGCTATACGAGCATGTAGATTCTTTTCAGTATGTTGGTTTGTAGCAGTATTTTGTCATTTCAGAGGTATGTGTTTAGAGTTTGAGAAAGTTGCAGAGATATGGTAAATGACTCCATCACCCAATGAATAAGGCACAAGGCCTACAGGTTCTTGAAGCCTCACAAGGAGGACTTCATCCTGCAGCAAGAGCCAGATGTTATAACTAGCTCTTGTTATTATTTTATCTATTCTTTTTGTCCTAATTTTCAACCATTGGTTTAAAATGATTTTACATTTTATGTTGATTTTAAGAATTTTGGACAATCAATAATTTTGGTTGGATTTAATGCTGTTAATTGTTGAATTATTTCATTATTTTAGTTGTAAGGTTTGTCTTTTGGGCTTATTAGTTAATATGTACATATTTAATCTTTCAAAAACTTATAATAAAAGTTTATTCCAAGTTTTGATTTATAATCTAACTCTCATTTTTTAATCCTTTGTCAAATATTTTCGTGAGGAGATTCCTATAGCAGCTCTGTTTTTTCTGTTTTTGTCATTATCATTGGGAGCCTATTACGAGGAGATGAAAATGAATTCAGGAAACAAAAAAGAGGTTTTTTTCCAAAAGATACTCAGTCACAAAAACCTCTCTCAGTTTTGCAACAACTGTTATCATTTGAAAGATTCAAATTCATCTTTGTGGCCTATTTTGAGGGTTTGAATTATTTAATAATTTCCTCTTTTAGTCACAACTTTTAGCACGTTTTTTGATCCATTGAAGATGAATTTTGAAAAATAAAGATAGGTTTCTATTTATAACATACTCATTTAAAAACACCTCTCTTCGTTTTTGCTCAGGTGTCCTGGATCAAGAGATATAAAAGCATCTTTGAGACCCAAATTTTCAGAAATTTGCCAAATTTCCCCAAATCCAATTTGTTATTTTTGGGTTAATTGTCTTTAAATATTTTGAGTTATCCTGTAACTAATTGATGGAATTGTTTCAAATTTCATCCTAGAAGGTAGTTATGGAACTCTTTACTTTTGTAATGATAAAAGGAAGACAAACATATAGTTTTGGGGTGGGATTTTTCACTCAAGGAGAGGCTTTTGGAGATTTGATTTCTCAAGCTAGCACTTATAACTCTTATGTAAGTGGATGACTATTATTGATTATATATAAACTGATAAGCCCTTTTACCTGTCATTCTTTTTCATTTCTGATCTAGTTGACTGCTCAGTCTACAATTTTATTTCGTGTTTAAAGGTTTATTCATGTAAATGCTTGTAGCCTGTGGGTGGAATTAGTATTTCATGTGTAATGTTTATGGCTTGTTGGGATGTGTTTGATCCCCAGTTTATTCAACTTGCATGATTCAGTTCTGTATTAGCTTGTGGATGTTTATTTCCTCCTTGATTGATGAATTTTTCAACCAAAACTAAAAACCAAAACCCTTAAAACCAATTTTATTCTATTTTTATTTGAGATTGTGTTGCCTTGTTCTTCTAGTAGTCTGAGAACAATTTCTGGCACTAAAATATTTGGCGTCGTTGCTGGGGACGAAGCTGAAGTATATTGTCCCTGGGATATTATTATTCATCTGATTTTGAGAGGTGAAAAAACTCATAAAATATTTTAGACTACAATTTTTCACCGACGACTCCACGATTAAAGATTCCACTACAAGGAGATTTTTGTTGACAGAAAAATGAAGAAGCCAAATGGAAAGACTGGGTATCAGCTTGTTACTTTCCTCCATGATGTTTTGTTCTTATTCATTAGTTTCTTCTTGTCTTTCCCATTGCATGTCAAAATAATTATTTTTTGTTTTGTCTATTTCGATGATCATAAACCTTCAAGTACATATCCCTCTTTGGAAGAAGAAAATGTGCATTCTTCTTGTTTTATTGATGTTGATCCTCTTCCTTCATTTGAAATACATGTGTAGAATGATATACATATACCCATAGCTCTTGAAGCTGATTATTCTGGTCATCTTGAGAGAATAAAGCTAATCTATTTCCTTCTACCATCACTGCTGAAACTTGTGAACATCTCGTTGAACCTCATTTTCAACCCACAGATTTTCAGTCTAGACTCAGACAGAAGATGTTTAAACCTCTTAGGCTTCCATCTCTATTACATCCTTACCCATCCTGCTTGGTTGAATATCTTCCGCATTTTACTAGAAAATACCATATTACAGCAGAGAAGCATTTAGAATCTTTTCATAATTTCGTTGATAATTTTGAAATCATGCATGGGGATGTTGTCATGAGGTTATTTTCGAAATCCTTTGGTGGAGATGCTGGGTTTTGGTTTCAAAATTTAAAAGCTGATTCAATTGGATCATGGGAAGAGTTACATGATGTCTTTTTGAAGTATTGGGGTAAAAATAAATATTATGATCAATTTATTTCCGAATTTTATAGTTTGAAAAGAGAGAATGATGAGCCAATTACTAAATTTAATTGGAGGTTTCAAAGTTTTTATATTAGTATGCCTCTGGAGATCAGACCTTTAGAAAAACTTGCTATGGTATATTATGTTATGGCTGAACAATCAGATCTTGTCTTTTTCCTGTTAGAAAGGAAATCATCATCCTTAAGACAACTGTTTGAGGATGCAAAAGGAGTGGAGGAGAACATCCGAGCTTGCAAAATGCTTCGAGATCAGGCTCATGTTGAAGATATACAAGCTTACGAATAGGAAGAAGAACATAGGTATCATTTAGATTTAAGATAGTTTTCTTCATCATTTTCATATTTTCATATGAAAAAGGATATACATGACGCTTGTGTTGATTCTTCATATCAATTTGCTGACTTTTTAAAAGATAATATACTTTCAGTGGATTATAGTAAAAAAAATTTAGTTCCTGCTATGAGATTATCATGTTATGAAGAAGAAGTTGATGCTCTTCAACCTCTTACTATTGATATAATAAATAAGTTGCCATTCTTGACTTATGGTCACTTTCATAATTTTATTTGCTCAAGTTTTGATCAAGGATTTTATTTAAAGGTCGAGAAGCAGTTTGAAAAGCCCTTGGTTTCCATTGTTGATCCAAAGTTTTAAAAGAACAGCAATGGAGAGGAAGAGAATGCTTCACTTTATGATGAATATAATGAAGAGATTGAATTTTTAAATCAGAAATTTCATGATCCTGTGGCTTGTTGGATGGAGTTGTATTTTTCAAACGTTTCTAATGCTCAAGCTTTTGGCATACTTCCTATTTCTAGTCATAACTATCAGCTGCCTACAGGCTCTTTATTGCATTTATCACATCTTTTGTGGGTTTTCTCAAACAGTAGCATGCATGGAATTATGATTCTTAGTCAAATGGTTTCTTGGATTCACTGGAAGTATGATTACACTTTATTGGGTTGTTTCATCCGATTAGAAGTAGGAGTAAATAGAAGAATAAGCTCGCTATACGAGCATGTAGATTCTTTTCAGTAGGCTGGTTTGTAGCAGTATTTTGTCATTTCAGAGGTATGTGTTCAGAGTTTGAGAAAGTTGCAGAGATTTGGTAAATGACTCCATCACCCAAAGAATAAGGCACAAGGTCTACAGGTTCTTGAAGCCTCACAAGGAGGACTTCATCCTGCAACAAGAGCCAGATGTTAAAACTACCTCTTGTTCTTAGTTTATATGTTCTTTTTGTCCTAATTGTCAACCGTTGGTTTAAAATGATTTTACATTTTATGTTGATTTTAATAATTTTGGACAATCAATAATTTTGGTTGGATTTAATGCTTTTAATGGTTGAATTATTTCATTATTTTAGTTTTAAGGTTTGTCTTTTGGGCTTATTAGTTAATATGTACATCTTTAAGCTTTCAAAAACTTATAATAAAAGTTTATTCCAAGTTTTGATTTATAATCTAACTCTCATTTTTTAGTCGTTTGTTAAATATTTTCATGAGGAGATTCCTGTAGCAGCTCTGTTTTTCCTGTTTTTCTCATTTTCATTGGGAGCCTATTATGGGGAGATGGAAACAAATTCAGGAAAAAAAGAGAGGTTTTGTTCAAAACAGACTCATTCACAAAAACCTCTCTCATTTTTGCAATAGCTGTTATCGTTTGAGAGATTCGAATTCATCTTTGTGGCCTATTTTGAGGGTTTGAATTATTTAATAATTTCATGTTTTAGTCACAAAGTTTCAGCACATATTCCGATCAATTGAAGAGGAATTTTGAAAACCCAAGAGAGATTTATGTTAATAACATACTCATTTAAACAAACCTCTCTCAGGTTTTTCTCAGGTGTCCTGGATCGAGATATATAAAGGCATATTTGAGACCCAAATTTTCAGAAATTCGCAAAATTTCCCCAAATCCAATTTGTTATTTTTGGGTTAATTGTCTTTAAAGATTTTGAGTTATCTTGTAACTAATTGATGGAACTGTTTCAAATTTTGTCCTAGAAGGTAGTTATGGAACTACTTTATTTTTGTAATGATAAAAGGAAGACAAACATACAGTTTTGGCGTGAGATTTTTCACTCAAGGAGAGGCTTTTGAAGCTTTGATTTCTCAAGCTAGCACTTATAACTCTTATGTAAGTGGATGACTGTTATTGATTATATATAAAATGATAAGCCCTTTTACCTGTCATGCTTTTTCATTTCTGAGCTGGTTGATTGCTCAGTGTACAATTTCATTTCTTGTTTAAATATTTATTCATGTAAATGCTTGTAGCCTGTGGGTGGAATTAGTATTTCATGTGTAATGTTTATGGCTTATTGGGATGTGTTTGATACCCAGTTTATCCAACTTGCATGGTTCAATTCTGTATTAGCTTATGGATGTTTATTTCCTCCTTGATTTATGAAGTTTTCAACCAAAACTAAAAACCAAAACCCTTAAAACCAATTTTGTTCTATTTTTATTTGAGATTGTGTTAGCTTGTTCTTCTAGTAGTCTGAGAACAATTTCTGGCACTAACATATTTGGCGTCGTTGTCAGGGATGAAGCTGAAGTATATCTTCCCTGGGATATTATTATTCATCTAATTTTGAGAGGTGAACAAAGTTAGAAAATCTTTTAGACTACAATTTTTCATCGACGACTCCACGATTAAATATTCGACTACAAGGAGAATTTGGTTTGCCAGAAAAATGAAGAAGCCAAATGGAAACACTGTGTATCAACTTGTTACTTTCCTCCATGAGGTTTTGTTCTTATTCATCAGTGCTTTCCTGTCTTTCACATTGCATGTCAAACGAATTATTTTTTGTTTTGTCTATTCCGATGGTCATAAACCTTCAAATATGTATCCCTCTTTGGAGGAAGAAAATCTGTATTCTTATTATTTTCTTGATGTTGATCCTATTCCTTCATTTTAAATACATGTGCAACATGATATACATATACCCATATCTCCTGAAGCTGATTATTTTGGTCATCTTGAGAGAATAAAGCTAATCTATTTCCTTCTACCATCACTGCTGAAACTTGCGAACATCTTGTTGAACATCATTTTTAACTCACAGATTTTCAGTCTAGACTTAGACAGAAGATGTTTAAACATATTAGGCTGCCATCTCTCTTACATCCTTACCCTTCCTACTTTGTTGAATATCTTCCCCATTTTACTGGAAAACACCATATTACAGCAGAGAAGCATTTAGAATCTTTTCATAATTTCATTGATAATTTTGAAATAATGCATGAGGATGTTATCATGAGGTTATTTTTGAAATCCTTTGCTGGAGATGCTAGGTTTTGGCTTTGAAATTTAAAAGCTGATTCAATTGGATCACGGGAAGAGTTACATGATGTCTTTTTGAAGTATTGGGGTAAAAATAAATCTTATGATCAATTACTTGCTGAATTTTATAGTTTGAAAAGAGAGAATGATGAGGCAATTACTAAATTTAATTAGAGGTTTCAAAGTTTTTATATCAGTATGCCTCTGGAGATCAGACCTTCGGAAAAACTTACTATGTTATATTATGTTATGGTTCAACATTCAGATCTTGTCTTTTTCCTGTTAGAAAGGAAATCATCATCCTTAAGACAATTGTTTGAGGATGCAAAAGGAGTGGAGGAGAACATCCGAGCTTGCAAAATGCTTTGAGATCAGGCTCATGCTGAAGATATACAAGCTTATGTATAGGAAGAAGAATGTGGGTATCATTCATATTTAAGATAGTCTTCTTCATCATTTTTAGATTTTCATATGAACAAGGATATAAATGATGCTTGTGTTGATTCTTCATATCAGTTTGTTGTCTTTTTCAATGATAATATATTTTTAATGGATTATAGTAGAAATTTATTAGTTCTTGCTATGAGATTATCATGTTATGAAGAAGAATTTTATGGTCTTCAACCTCTTACTATTGATATAAGAAATAAATTGCCATTCTTGACTTATGGTCACTTTCATAATTTTATTTGTTCAATTTTTGATCAAGGGTTTTATTTAAAGGTCGAGAAGCAGTTTGAAAAGCCCTTGGTTTCCATTCTTGATCCAAAGTTTAAAAAGAACAAAAATGGAGAGGAATAAAATGCTTCACTTTATGATGAATATAATGAAGACATTGAATTTTTAAATCAGAAATTTCATGATCCCATGGCTTCTTGGATGAAGTTGTATTTTTCAAAGGTTTCTAATGCTCTAACTTTTGGCATACTTCCTATTTCCAGTCATAAGTATCAGCTGCCTACAGACTCTTTATTGCATTTATCAGATCTTTTGTGGGTTTTCTCAAACAGTAGCATGCATGGAATTATGATTCTCAGTCAAATGGTTTCTTGGCTTCACTGGAAGTATGATTACACCTGATTGGGTTGTTTCCTGCAATTAGAAGTAGGAGTAAATAAAAGAATAAGCTCGCTATACGAGCATGTAGATTCTTTTCAGTATGCTGGTTTGTAGTAGTATTTTGTCATTTCAAAGGTATGTGTTCAGAGTTTGAGAATGTTGTAGAGATTTGGTAAATGACTCCATTACCCAATGAATAAGGCACAAGGTCTACAGGTTCTTGAAGCCTCGCGAGGAGGAATTCATCCCGCAGCAAGAGCCAGATGTTATAACTAGATCTTGTTCTTAGTTTATCTGTTCTTTTTGTCCTAATTTTCAATCGTTGGTTTAAAATGATTTTACATGTTATGTTGATTTTAAGAATTTTGGACAATCAATAATTTTGGTTGGATTTAATGCTTTAATGGTTGAATTATTTCATTATTTTAGTTTTAAGTTTTGTCTTTTAGGATTATTAGTTAATATGTACATCTTTAAGGCTTCAAAAACTTATAATAAAAGTTTATTCCAAGTTTTGATTTATAATCTAACTCTCATTTTTGAGTCCTTTGTCAAATATTTTCATGAGAAAATTCCTGTTGCAGCTTTGTTTTTCTTGTTTTTGTCATTGTCATTGGGAGCCTATTACGAGGATATGGAAACGAATTCATGAAAACAAAAAGAGGTTTTTGTTCACAACAGACTCATTAACAAAAAAATCTCTCATTTTTGCAACGGCTATTGTCGTTTGAGATATTCAAATTCATCTTTGTGGCCTATTTTCAGGGTTTGAATTATTTAATAATTTCCTGTTTTAGTCACAAATTTTAAGCATGTATTCCGATAAATTGAAGAGGAATTTTGAAAATACAAGAGAGGTTTCTATTAATAACATACTCATAAAAAAAACCTCTCTCTGTTTTTGCATAGGTGTCCCAGATCAAGAGATATGAAGGCATCTTTGAGACCAAATTTTTCATAAATTCGTCAAATTTCCCCAAATCCGAATTGTTATTTTTGGGTTAATTGCGTTTAAAGATTTTGAGTTATCTTGTAACTAATTGATGTAACTATTTAAAATTTTTACCTCGAAGGTATTTATGGAACTAATTTACTTTTGTAATGATAAAAGGAAAACAAACATATAGTTTTGGGGTGGGATTTTTCACTGAAGGAGAGGCTTTTGGAGCTTTGATTTCTCAAGCTATCACTTATAACTCTTATGTAAGTGGATGACTGTTATTGATTATATATAAACTGATAATCCCTTTTACCTATCGTAATTTTTCATTTCTTATCTAGTTGATTGCTCAGTCTACAATTTCATTTCTTGTTTAAAGATTTATTCATGTAAATGCTTGTAGCATGTGGGTGGAATTAGTATTTCATGTGTAATCTTTATGGCTTATTGGGATGTGTTTGATCCCTAGTTTATCCAACTTGCATGATTCAGTTATGTACTAGCTTGTGGATGTTTATTTTCTCCTTGATTGATGAATTTTTCAACCAAAACCCTTAAAACCAATTTTATTCTATTTTTATTTGAGATTGTGTTGGCTTGTTCTTCTAGTAGTCTGAGAACAATTTCTAGCACTAACACATGGAAATGAAGTTAGTAGACTATGGCATGAGAGGTTTGACCACCTGAACTTCAAATACTTGCAGCAATTACAGAATAATTCTATGGTTGATGGCCTCCCGGTCATCAAATCTACCACTGGAATTTGCAAGGGTCGTGTTGTTGGAAAGCACCCTGATCATACGTTCGATCGAGGGAAGGAAAGCTAAGCATCATGCATCTTGGGACTGATACACTCTGATATCAGAAGTCCCATGCCTATCACATACATGAATGGATCAAGGTACATTCTGACTTTCATTGATGACTTTTCCAGATACACGTGGGTCTTTTTTATCAAAAAGAAGTTGGAAGTCTTGGAAAAATTCACTGAATTGAAGGCCTTGATTGAGAATGCATCTAGAAAAATGATCAAGATTTTGAGATCTGATAATGGAGGGGAGTATGTCAGTAATGAGTTACTACATATATGTTTCCAAAGTTGTATTTAGATCCAGCATTCAGTCCCCTACACTCCCCAGCAGAATGGTGTAGCGGAGAGGAAGAATAGGTCTCTCAAGGAGATGACCACCTGTATGTTGGAATCAAAGAAGTTGGATGAAAATTTATGGGAGGAAACCATGCATGATGCAGAATATATTCAAAAAAGAGTTCCACACTCATCCATGAAAGGGGAGACCTCTTTCGAAGCATATTTCAGACACAATACGGATGTGTCAAACCTAAGGGTGTTTGGGTCCACTTCATGGGCCTGAATTCCGCTTGATAAAAGGAAGGTTTTGCAACTGCAAAGAATAGAATGTCTGTTTATTGGATATCCTAATGAATCTAAAGGTTTCAAGATGCTAGATCTCAAAACAAAACAAATCATCATTGAGAATCCAGTTTCCCATAATAGAAGCCAATGGTTAGATTATATGTTATAGGAAGGATTGATGTTCAAAAATACTAAGTTATGTACTCCAAAATGTTCTATAAGAGAAAATTTGGTACAAGAGAAACACAATGGAGGTTTGTCAAGATATTTTGGACAAGATAAAACATTTTCTCAGGTGAGTACTTTTTATTTTTTTCTAGGGATGTAACATGATGTAAAGAATTTTGTTGAAAAATGCAGTGTATGACAACATGCCAAAGGGGGAAGAAAAAAATACTGGACTATATCAACCCCTACCTATTCCAACTAGGCCATGGGATTACATTAGTATTAATTTTATTCTGGGATTGCCTAGAACTCTGAGGGGAAATTATTATCTTTATCTTGTAGTGGATAGGTTTTAAAAAATGGCTCATTTCAATGATGATCTATTTGTTTCAATAACCATAATAAAATAAACCCCTCCTTGATTCCAGTGGAAGACGGGGAGTTTACTCCTATGTATGATCCTTCACCTAATATGACTGAGTTAAGTCCTGTAATTTTTGAGATAGGTACTTTTCATGATAGACTTACTTACTCTAGTGTTGATCCCCCATTGAAGCATCGCCAGTATGGCATGCCTGAAGATAAGAATTTTTGCGCCTTTCACACACCTGGGTCACATGGCAGAAATCTTCAAGCCACTCGGTGTGTCCTTGGGGGAAAGTCTCGAGTCAAGGCTTTCACCTTGTTCTTGACTCCTCCGTTTAGGCTCAACTCCTAACGAAGCCAAGGGGGGTAGACCCTATTAAGTTACTAAGGAAAATTAATTTAGTATGATGATGTTAAATTGAGATAGTTGCTTAGGAGTTTGAAATTAACCATACATAACCATAGATGACAAGATGAAAAATGAGCACAATAATGCACAATGTTGACACACAATATATATATCAAAAGATTTAAACACATGACCAGTGCCTTAAAATGGAGTCATAAAATAATCAAATGTACTTGCATGTGCTTGGAGTGAATGTTTTGCAATTGCCTCTTGGTATGTTTTAAGTTAATGTGGAATATGAGTGGATTAAATTAGGCAAGGGGGGACTCCAGATATACCCGAGGGGTACTTGGAGTATGTCCAAAAATAAACCTTCACGGCTACCTGCAAGGAATGTGTGGGATGAATGGAGTCTCTGATAATGTGTTCATAATATACATGAAGGTGTAATATATATCGGTGGCCCAAGGTCATTTTTCAGGAGTTCCCACTTCCTTTGGGTATTTTTCCACCGTAATGGTTTGATCTAGGTGTTGGATTTTCACCTGATGGTTTGTCAATTTGGGAGAGTGAATTCTAATTATACTAGTCACTCAAGTGATTTTGATACAGCTTGAATGATCGGATGTACCGCAGCCAAGTGCAGAGCATACACACCGAAGTCTTGTCAATTTTAGTAAATTTTGAGATGGATGTTCTTGTTAAAAAGAAAACCCTCTAGGAACCTCTTTTGGTCCAAGTGGACCTCAATCGGGGAATCAAGGAGGGGTTTATTTTATTATGGTTACTGAAACAAATGATGATAGCAAATGAAACATAAAAATATAAGCAAACCACAATTTTCTAATTAGACTACCATGAACATTTCTTCACCTTTCGGCTCAAAAGGAGGCTAGTGGGGTAAGTATTAAAGCTACTTTGAAACTGATAGAAATGGAATATGGAAATGATTTTAAATCGAAATATACTACCCTGAAAATTAGTACTACGCTAGATTGAAAAAAGATGAATGAAAAGCAAAAAATGACACAGATGCAAATCCCCCCAGGGGGGGTGGGGAATGGGCTCGAAAGAGCCTATTTAGAATTATTTTTATTACCAAGGGTTACAATATCAAAAAAATAATATGATGCCTCTTGATTTTTATATAGAATGAAACCAAGAGCTTACAAAGTGCAAAAATTAAAAATTTCAGTAAAAAAGGGAGACCCCTGGGGTGATTCAGAAGGCCCAAAAGTCACTTTCAAACAGAAGCTCCTATTTTTTTCTGTTATACCTTCTAAAAACTAGCAATATTATTAGACTGAAATATGCCCAAAATCACTCTGAAAGTACCTTTTCTTCAGCTTACTTTTGACCAAAAAAAGCTAAGTTAAAACTAGTTAAAAAAGGTAAAAAGGGAACCAAGGAAAGAAAGCTTTCCTTGGGATCTTGGATTTCCTTTTAGGAATCCAATATGATGTGCACTGATTGCTATATTTATATTTTATAACAAAAAATATAAATCTAATGCATCCAAGCTACAAATTCTCTTTAAAATTCCATGCAAAAAGGACGATTTCCCTAAAGCTAGATCTAGAATGCTTATGAAACCTTTTAAGAACAAGATCTAGATTATGAGATTTGAGGAGATATATATATGTTAAATTTACTTTAATATAATAGATCTAAACAATATCAAAGTTGTGAACAAAGTAACCAGATAAAAAAAATTGATTTTGAAGGAGAAAAAGGAGAAGAGAAGTGCTTGTTGCTGAAGCAAATCTGAATGGAAATTTGTTAGTGGAATACAGAGGGGCAATGTCTTCACAAATATTTTGGATGTAGAGTGAAATAAAACTATATCCACAGCTCATCCAATCCTTGCTACCTGAAAGCTAAACACACAATCCTGCACAAAACCTCATGAGATCTAGATATATATATGAAAAAGAGACAAGAATTACATGCAAATAAACTTATTAAACATGTATAATATAGATCTTCTAATCATATATGCTATGAGATATAATAAAAATAAGTAACCTTACTTGCCCAACTATACTCCTATTGATTTAGCTGAATCGTTCAAGCCAGACAGGGTTCAGATGCAGAATTTGAGAGAAAAGCCGACAACATCAATAGCCGTAAGACAATGCTTAATCCACACATATGAGAGAATTACACCATTTGGCCTCCAAATATTCTTTATTTCAACAATCAAAAGAGTACAACAGTATTACAACAGCAAGCCCTTCAATCCAACTCTAACTAGCTTGGAAGAAGAAGCCTGAGCTTTATATATACAAAAAATAGGAGATCCAACCCAGGGGGCACAAATCCCAAGGAGATAGACCACTATAGCTGAAGGAGAATCCATAAATGCCTGATCTGTGTCTAACTGAGCCAGATTTGAGTCTCACTGAGTGCAATTGTCAATTGGAGAGCTGATCTAACTGACACCTTAACCTGTTGACTGAAGCATCCACCAAAACTCATCCAGATGAGCCAAAACATGTGGAGGAGAGAGGGAGGGTGAAATTCCCCATAAAGGATGCTAAAGATCAACTCTGGATCTGATTTGATCACCTCCTTCAGTCAAGGATTTGTCAGATCCAGTCAATCTGGTTCAGATCTGACTGATTTCAATCAAATCGGCTGAGAATCCATTGATCTATGATTCTGGATTTGCTCCATTATTCATCAATTTATTAATTAAAATAATCAATAATTCATTTTTGGGGCTTTCTCACCTAAGCAATGGAAAATCACTCAAAACTAGGAAATAGTGGGTCCATGGGTTTACATGGTGCTCTTAGCTTGAAAATGAACACCTACATGACTGAAACAGATTATTTGGCCCACTTTTATTACAAAATCAATTTTTCCAATTAAACTATTAAAAAATAGCCTAAGTTTTGGAAAAATTAAATTTTAATAAAAAACACTGAAAAAACTAAAAATTTGAAAAATTAAAAAAACCTAGGGGGGACTTAGACATGTTCATATGACTCGACCATTATGTCTAGCATGTTTATACATTGACACATAGACTCTAATAACCTCAATAGGTCTAAATGCCAAGCCCCCCACCCCAACTTTGGAGGTATGGAGTGAAAAAATCAGAAATTATCAGTCGTTTATTCAACAACCAATAATAACCAAGGGAAAAAACACCCTGGGCTGATCAGATTGACAAATAAAGTCTAAGAGACCGAGTCTTTTACAAACACTATCATGCTAGAACATTTATTACAATTCCCCCATGGGGTATGAACATGTGATATAGTACAACAAGCACTTCCCAGAAGTATTTCCAAAGGTCTTCTTAAGTCCGAACAAGTTATCCTTGTCCGGTTCACCAGGCTCACTTGATAAAAAACCACTAAGTACAACCTAGGTGGTAACATTCTAGCTCCAACTATGGGACGTGTGCTCGATCTGGTCATAGGGCAAGGAGAGGATACGAGAACACTAGAATCTCTAGTTTATACACCCTATAAAAACATCTCAACTTGACAAGAAAACCTTAATAGCACAAGCTTTACATAAAAACCAAATGAACCATTAAGATGATTTATTTAAACAAAATAAATGTAACTAACTAAAAGAAGCAAAGTTTTATTATAGCTAAGTATAAAATAGAAATGCAGAAAGTAAATGCTCTCTTTCAAGGAGCTTATTTTCCTACTCTAAGCATGATATAAAAAGGGTTAAGTGTAATCAGAAATCCAATGTAACCACCTAATCATTTTATTAACATAAAAAAAAATTCCTTGTCTTTGGTTACCAGCCAAAGTAAGGATACCTTATTCAGAAAATGAAAACCTGCATGATGATTCAGAATGGGTGGGATGGATGGGAGATCATAGGCATGAATAATGTCATAAAAATTCTTCCCCAACTTGTATGTGCTCATGCAGGTTGCTTCTATCCATGACTGGATATGACTGATATACCAATCAAAATGATGAAGTAGACTGACTACATCATCATACTGATCACCGGGGATGATCAAATGATAACTCATTGCACAAGCCCCAAGTAGCTCCAAATCATAAGGAACCTTTATATGTGAAAAAGATGGCTGAGACTGATATTCCACTGACTACATCACATCTGACTTTTCACAACACTACTTTCAATGTCTTCATTACTGATACCTTTGTGTGACTCTACATGATATGACTCTGAATGATCACATGAAAATTATGAATGCTCCTCTTCCATACTAAGGTTTTCCAAGGTCTCCAGATCCATGCTTCCCTCTATGGAAGTATAGTAGATTGGAATTTAACAAATTTCTATATAGACACTTTTCTTGCTAGATATAGCATAGATAGGATTCTTAATAAGATATCCACAAAAATCCCAATAGTCATCACCATCATCTATGTTAGATGTGATGGATTCCCCATTGCTAATATCAAGTTTCGATATCAAGTTATCTTTGTCTTCATTACTGATACTGATATATGGATCAGACTGATCATGTGGATAAAGTGCATGCTCCTTTTTCATATCAAAGTTTCCCAAGGCCACATGGTCCATGCTCTCTCCTTTAGATATGCCATAGGCAGAAAAATCAACAAAACCATCAAAAGTTTATGGTTCATTATTTTCCTCTTTATTCATGTCATAGACTAGATTTTCCATGAATGTCCAGGACTCCTCATCAACATCTTTGTCAGGGATAAGGGAGTCTTCGTCACTTGTATCATGCTCCAAGTTATACTTGTCCTCATTTTCATACTCATCTTCTTAAGAGAAAAGGTCACAAGGTAGTAAACCTTCCAGACTGTCATCATTATATGGAGAACACGTAGGAGTCCCATCATGTACATCACAGTTTTCATCATAAGTTTCAATATAAGATTCTACAATGGTTTCATCCTTAGGTGTGTACTATTTAGCTGGTGACAAAGGGTAGGCCTGGCCTACCATGTATATATGATCAGGCTCGCTTGAAGTTGTTTCCTGATTACTGACCTCAGGAAGTCCATGTTACATGACTTGATTTGCAACATAATAAGTGCTTTCTTGGTGGAATTGTTCATTGGGTATACACCATGGAATTACTTCTTCTACCATGTTAGCTGAGTCTAACTGGTTTGGAATCCTAGGCTCTAGCTGAGGAAAATTATCTTGATACATCTAATTCTCGTTGGGATGAAAGTTCCTAGGTCCATTATTCCTTTCCATTGTGATCAGTCTATTATGAATGTGATTCAAGTGTGCAGAATGATTGGTCATTAGTTGGTTTTGACTAGTAACCAAGTCTTTTATCATGTATGTTACCCTTTCCATGGGATCTTTAGAGGCTCCCTTTTCTTATGATTCAACGGATTTTACCTTTTCTTTATTGTATGAAGTGTTTCCCTTACTGTAACCTGGAATGTTAAATTTTCCTGAAGACTACATATTCTTTTCTATTTTCTCGGCCAGTTCTTGAGCAGTTTTTAGATTGGCCGGCTCTTTGTCTCTTAACGGGTACCTCAAATCACCAGTGAAATCTTCAATGTAAGATATGAGGATGGTGGCATCCTTTGGCTTGATTTCGTTAGGGAGGTCTGCAACCACACACCTAAACTTAGTGTTAAATTCATCCATGGTTTCATTCTCCATCTTCTTAATGTTATGAAGGGTAGCAAGCAGATGTCTTGGTTCTTTCTTTTCTCCCCATTTCTTCTTAAAACCCTCTAGGAATTCACTAAGAGTTTTATATGAATCATCATCTAGGTCGAAGTACCATTCTTCAGCATCATCTTCTAAGGATAAAGCAAAGAGCTTCATTTTGACATCGTCATGGTCATGGGCAGCATCATTGCAATAACTGACCAGGTGCTTTTCAAACTTTCGAAGGTGAGACTTGGTAGTGATGGCATTATTGCCTTGAAATATGGGGAGCTTCTTGATAGCATCATTTGGAATGGCATGGAGAGCACCTGCTATCTGAGAAAATTCAAGGGGTTTGAATAATTCCATCATTTCTTGAGATTGGTGAACATGACTCTCTACAAATATGTGATGGATATCTGAGAGGGATTGGTCTCCTAAATTTTCAAGGTTTCTACATGAAGTTTTCCTATTCAATCTTTCCCTAATAAACCTTTCGAGATTAGGGAGAGGATTGAATAATTGTCGGTGATTCATTCGGGTAGAAATTCTTGAAGGGATGTTAGACACTGGAGATGTTAGATGGATCGAGTTTTAATTTTTATGTTTTTTAAAGACTAGATCAATCAAAAGTTTTTATCTTTTTAGTTGTTTAGAAAAAAAGTTAAGCTAATTCGTACTTGAGAATAAAAAGATTTATCCCCGGCAATGACGCCAAAAAGTGTTGCTGCCTTTCACACACCTGGGTCATGTGCAGAAATTTTCAAGCCACTCGGTGTGTCCTTGGGGGCAAGTCTCAAGTCAAGGCTGTCACCTTGTTCTTGACTCCTCCGTTTAGGCTCAACTCCTAATGAAGCCAAGG
>LPNX010146021.1:477615-606043 GCA_001517045.1 Pseudotsuga menziesii
CTAGGTCTATTGTTCATAATGCACCCATTAGGGTGTGACAAATATCAGTGCCTTGAGGTCACTTTTCCATATTTCCTGCTTCCTTTGGGTATTTTGCTACCGTAATGGTTTGATCTAGGTGTTGGATTTTCACCTGATGGTTTGTCAATTTGGGAGAGTGAATTGTAATTATACTAGTCACTCAAGTGATTTTGATACAGCTTGACTGATCGGACGAACCGCAGGCAAGTGCATAGCATACACACCGGAGTCTTGTCAATTTTAGTAAATTTTGAGATGGATGTTCTTATTAAAAAGAAAACCCTCTAGGAACCTCTTTCGGTCCAAGTGGACCTCAATCGGGGAATCAAGGAGGGGTTGATTTTATTATGGTTATTGAAACAAATGATGATAGAAAATGAAACATAAAAATATAAGCAAACCACAATATTCTAATTAGACTACCATGAACCTTTCTTCACCTTTTGGCTCAAAAGGAGGCTCATGGGGTAAGTATTAAAGTTACTTTGAAACTAATAGAAATGGAATATGGAAATGATTTTAAATAAAATTATACTACCCTGAATATTAGTACTACACTAGATTGAAAAAAGATGAACGAAAAGCAAAAATGACATGGACGCAAATCCCCCCAGGGGGGTGGGGAATGGGCTCAAAAGAGCCTATTCATAATTATTTTTATTAACAGCGGTTACAATATCAGCAAACTGATATGATTCCTCTTGATTCTTATACAGAATGAAACCAAGAGCTTACAAAGTGCAAAAATTAAAGATTTCAGTCAAAAAGGGAGACCCCTGGGGGGATTCAGAAGATCCAAAAGTCACTTTCGAACAGCAGATTATCCTTTTTTCTGTTATACCTGCTAAAAAATAGAAATCTTATTAGACTGAAATATGCCCAAAATCACTCTAAAAGTACCTTTGGGTCAGCTTACTTTTAACCAAAAAAAGCTAAGTTAAAACTAGTTAAAAAAGGTAAAAAGGGAACCAAGGAAAGCAAGCTTTCCTTGGGATCTTGGCTTGACTTTTAGGAAGACAATATGATGTTCACTGATTTCTATATTTATATTTTATAACAGAAAACAGAAATCTAATGCATGAAAGCTACAAATTCTCTTTAAAATTCCATGCAAAAAGGACGATTTCCCTAAAGCTAGATCTAGAATGCTTATGAAACCTTTTAAGAACAAGATCTAGATTATGGGATTTGAGGAGATATATATATATTAAATTTACTTTAATATAATAGATTTAAACAATATCAAATCTGTGAACAAAGTAACCAGGTAAAAAAAATTGATTTTGAAGGAGAAAAAGGAGAAGAGAAGTGTTTGTTGCTGAAGCAGATCTGCAATGGAAACTTGTTAGTGGAATACAGAGGGGCAATGTCTTCACAAATATTTTAGATGTATAGTGGAGTCAAAATAGATCCACATCTTTTCCAATCCTTTCTACCTAAAAGCTAAACACACAATCTTGCACGAAACCTCATGAGATCTGAATATATATATATATATATATATATATATATATGAAAAAGAGACAAGAATTACATGCAAATAAACTTATTAAACATGTCTAATCTAGATATTCTAATAATATATGCTATGAGATATAAGAAAAACAAGTAGCCTTACTTGCCCAACTATACATTCAGGTGAATCGTTCAAGCCATATAGTGTTCAGATGCAGAATTTGAGAGAAAAGTTGGAAACATCAATAGCCGTATGACAATGCTTAATCCACACATATGAGAGAATTACACCATTTGGCCTCCAAATCTTCTTTATTTCAACAATCAAAAGATTACAATAGTATTACAATAGCACGCCCTTCAATCCAGCTATAACTAGCTTGGAAGAAGCAGCCTGAGCTTTATTTATACAAAAAATAGGAGATCTAGCCCAGGGGGCACAAATCCCAAGGAGATAAACCATTGTAGATGAAGGAGAGTCCATTAATGCCTGATCTATGTCTAACTGAGCCAGATCTAAGTCTCACTGAGTGCAATTGTCAATCGGAGAGTTGATCTGACTGACACCTCAACCTGTTGACTGAAGCATCCACCAAAACTCATCCAGATGAGCCAAAACATGTGGAGGAGAGAGAGAGGGTGAAATTCCCCATAAAGGATGCTGGAGATCAACTCTGGATCTGATTTGATCACCTCCTTCAGTTAAGGATTTGAAAAATCCAGTCAATCTGGTTCAGATCTGACTGATTTCAATCAAATCGGCTGAGAATCCACTGATCTATGATTCTAGATTTGCTCCATTATTCATCAATTTATTAATTAAAATAATTAATAATTGATTTTTGGGGCTTTCTAACTTGAGCGATGGAAAATCACTCAAAACTAGGAAATAGTGGGTCCATGGGTTTACATGGTGCTCTTAGCTTGAAAATGAGCACCTACATGACTGAAACAGATTATTTGGCCCACTTTTATTACAAAATTAATTTTTCCAATTAAACTATAAAAAAATAGCCTAAGTTTTGGAAAAATTAAATTTTAATAAAAAACACTGAAAAAACTAAAAATTTGAAAAATTGAAAAAACCTAGGGGGACTTAGACATGTTCATATGACTCGACCATGATGTCTAGCATATTTATACATTGACACATAGACTCTAATAACCTCAATAGGCCTAAATGCCAAGCCGACCACCCCAACTTTGGAGGTATGGAGTGAAAAACTCAGAAATTATCAGTCGTTTATTCAACAACCAATAATAACCAAGGGAAGAAACACCCTGGGATGATCAGATTGACAAATAAATTCTAAGAGACCGATTCTTTTATAGACACTATCATGCTAGAACATTTATTACAATTCCCCCATGGGGTATGAACATGTGATATAGTACAACAAGCACTTCCCATAAGTACTTCCAAAGGTCTTATGATGTCCGAACAAGTTATCCTTGTCCAGTTCACCAGGCTCACTTGATAAAAAACCACTAAGTGCAACTTAGGTGGTAAAAAGACTTATTATGAACCTGCAAGAACAAGTTATGGTAGTTATAGTATGTCCGGTATTCCCACACATGATTTGGCATTTCATGTCAAGTCGAAGTTTGAGCCTAACACTACGCCTGGGGGCACTCCTATTCCTCACCATGTGGAGAGGTTTGGGAGAACAAGTCACATTGCACCTTCCATCCCGGTGGTGGAAGCTACATCACATATTTCTCCTAGACCTAGGGTTAGTGATCCTATTAGGATACCAGATCCAAGACGAGTGACTATAGGGAACACCACGTATATAGTTTCACAGATCCCTTCGTCCTTGGTTCCTTGTTCTTCGAATGTTCACCCTCCACCTCATTCATGTGGTCCTTCGGGCCGCAATGTTGCTACGATCATGTCTGTACTATGTTTACTTGACCAGTTATGTCTCAGGTTGAAGTACCACCCGTTGTTTCGGGAGGTCATGTTCATACTTCTAGAGGTCATGTTACTACTTCCAGAGTGTATATTCCTACTTCCATAATGTATATTCCTACTTCCAGAGCATATATTCCTACTTACGGAGTGTCTCATGGGACATCTCATGCGATGAATTATGGACCTTATTATGGGACGCAGTATGGATAGGGTTTCTCAACTTATGGGTATGGGTATCAACAACCTGCTTACTCTCCAAATTATGGCTTTGTAGCCCTGAATAGTCAAGGTACACCACATTATGGTGCTTCCATGCCACCCTACACGGGTCAAACAGGAGGAGGGCACTATGGTCAAGGCCATGGTGGTTATGGTAATCATACCTATGTGAATCAAAACTATCAAGGAGTGGTGCACCGACCTGTTCATCCTAGGCTCCCTTTCCTCGCAACACTAAATCTTCCTGACTTGTGGAGATTGACAAATGATCCTATATCTCACGACCCGGCTTGGCCAGCTGTCCCTACTAAGCTTCCCTCGGACATACCCAAATTCGAGGGAAAACCGGGAGAGGATCCAAGCGAACATGTTACTACCTTTCACCTATGGTGCTCTTAAAATTCCTTACACCAAGATTCAATTTGTTTAAGGCTGTTTCAATGCACCCTTACGGGGCCTGCCATGAAATGGTATATACAGTTACATAGTGGGGCATTCGCTTTGTTCAATGACTTAGTGATGACTTTTATTAACCACTTCCAGCTACCAGTGCGTTACAACATTGGTACAGAACTCTTGTCAACATTTAGGCAGGATAAAGGCATGCATAGCTTGGACCATATCCAAGAGTGCCATAGACGAAAGAGGTTGATTAAAGCCTTTATACCACCAAAATTCCTCCTCGAATGGTTCCTTAAGTCATTGTTACCCTATATAGTGAAGGATGTTTCTACATCCATAGTTCAAAATGAGGAACAAGCCATTTTTAGGACACAGGAACTGGATTTGATTTATGCTCAATCCATTTTGTTATATGAGATTATTCCCAATGCTCCGCATTCTAGTTTCGACCCCAAAGTTAAACCTGGACCACATGCTGATGTCATTGTTGGTTGTGTGAATGCTAAACCTGCAGATTCAATTGCGAAACAGGTCAGTCAATTGTCAATCAACCAATCTACTTCAGGACAAGCCTCAGATTTGTCTCAACCTACCCAAATGACGAGTGTGCTTTCGGTGCAATCGTCGGACCAGAAGGGTAACTAGCAACCCCGAAGGAATAAAAATAAGGGTAAGAACAATCGTAAGGGTGGGAATAAGAATGAAAATGCTAATACTAATGACAAGAACACCCGAAATGCTGGGGGGGACAAGCAATCTAAATGTAAGGTTAAGTTTCCTTGCAAGTTGTGTAAGGACGATCACCTCACTTACTTGTGCCCTCGTATCGATGAAGCCTCGAGATTCTTAGCACGGGGCCTAGCTGTGCTGACTAACCCTTTGCCTCACAATCAAAACATGAAATCGAGGACCCATGATCAGTTTGGTGGTGATCAAGATTTTTCGGAGGGTAGTGGTCATAATTGCATTAACATGGTGCGTGCTACAAAGGTTGTGACTCGTGCGAAGGACTATGGTTCATCACAACCCAACCCAAGAAAGGAACCTGATCCACCAGGGACTCCTTTGCATATTGAAAAACTGTGGATAAACCTAAAGTCGCACCTCACATTCCTAAGGGAGTCCTTAAGCGTTCGGGGCACAATCCTAATGCCCGAGCCACCCAGAACTATTTTGTTTCGAGGATTTGGGCCACACTCCTTGTGCGATGTCTACACTAGAAGTACTTCAGAGTTGTCCTCTGCAAAGGAAGTATTTGCTTTCTGCCCTTGGTGTGAATGATGATAATTCTTCCTCTGTGATTAAATTTGAAACCACAGGACTTCAGCCTCGCTTGCCTTACTATGTGTCTCTTTTGATTCATGTAGAATGTCTTAACATGACCGTCAAGAGAAATATGATTGACGAAGGCGCTGCTGCTTATGTGATGTCTTTATCGTGTTGGAAGGGTTTAGGTTCCCCTGAGTTGTCTAAATTCGCTACCATTTTGACTGCGTTTGATGGGAGATCATTTAGGCTGCACAGGATCCTTCCTTCCCTTAAGGTCCATTTGGGAGGAAAGACTATTGCGATAGAGGTCAAGGTGGTTGATGCGCCCCTTGACTACAATCTCTTACTGGGTAGGAATTGGATGTATAGTATGCAAGCCATAGCGTCTTCACTATTTCGCGTTGTATGCTTTCCATTTAATGGAAAGATAGTTATGATTGATCAAACATCATTCAAGAATTCGTCAGTTACCACATCTTCGAGAGCTTCGATCCTGATTGTAGAGCACTGTCAGCCGGCAACTGGGAGTGTGGATGTGGGCATGTATCCATCCCTTATGGGAATCTTTAGTTTCCCTGCACCTGTCCTTATGATAAGGTCTATTTCCAGTGAGTCTTCGACATCTGTGAGATCAGTGTCTTTTCGCATGAGTCATATGGAAGATCCTTGGATTCTTCCTACATCGAATACTTGAAGTGAGCCCATCGTGACGGATGTGCAGTAGCCTACAACTATGGTAGCTTATCAAGATAATATTGGATGTGTTGCAGAGCCTAGTCCTTTCTCTTTGTGGACAGAGGAGGAGGAACCATATGTGCTGCCTGCATGGGTAGTTCAGTCTTCTCATGCACATGACTGCCTTGATAGTGTTTTTCCTTTAGACGAAGCGATTATTGAGGCCATGTCAAAGGTTGAGCCACCTTGGGAAGAGTTGCAACATAGATCTTATTTTCTTCTCGAGCATGACTGCTTGGAGTGTGAGGACTTTAGGGAGGTTCTTAGTGAGAGAATTGGTAGTCCCATGGTTCCATTAAGCTCTCCTGGTTCGATGGCTGATGGGAACATGGTGAATATATCTCGTATCAATATCTCTCGTGATCCTAGCAGGATAAAAAATGTCTATATTGGGGCAGAATGTTCCCATGTTGAGATTTAAGAATAAACTGAGTTTTTTAAAGAATTTTTTGATATCTTTGCTTGGTCTTATGATGAAATGCCAGATATTGACCCTCGCATTGTTGAACACAAGATTAAAACTTATCCCAATGCTAAGCCTATTCGACAACGCTTGCATGCAGTGAATCCTGGGAAAGCACCCGCAATTAAGGCAGAGATAGAGAAACTCTTGAAAGTTGGTTTTATCTATCCCATTCCCTTGATGGAGTGGGTTTCAAACCCCGTTCCGGTTGATAAGAACCAGGGAGCAATCCGCATATGTACTGATTTCCATGAATTGAATCGTTCCTATCCTAAAGATAATTTCCTCACGCCATTTATAGATCAAATCTTGGATGAATGTGTGGGTAACAAGGTATTTTCTTTTATGGATGGATTTTCCAGATATAATCAGATACAAATTAAACCCGAGGACCAACATAAGAATACGTTTATTTCTCCTTGGGGAACCTTTGCATATCGGAAAATACCTTTTGTCCTTAAGAACGCCGGAGCTACTTTTCAGCGGGATATGACCTTGATCTTCCATGATCTCAAATCGATTATCGAAGTGTTTTTGGATTACCTTGCTGCTCATTCTCGTATGAGAATGCGTCATTCCTATAATTTGAGATTAGTATTCGAAAGGTGTCGCCATTATTTGGTCAGGTTAAATCCTCACAAGTGCATCTTCTGTGTGAAGTCTGGTCACTTATTAGGATTCATTGTTTCCAAAGAGGGTATAAGAGTTAACCCTTTGAAGGTTGAGGCAATACTTCAGTTGTCTCCCCCTAAAAACATTAGACATCTTCAATTTTTACAAGGCATGGCAAACTTCTTATGGAGATTCGTTGTTAATTTTGCCAATTTGACTAGAGGCTTTATTCGTCTTTTGAAGAAGGACACCACCTTTTGATGGGATGAGAGAGCCCAAGAGTCCTTTGATGCACTCAAGCGAGCCATAGCATCGGCCCCAATGATTAGACCCCCAAACTATAGCCATGATTTTCTACTTTATGCAGTCGCGTCCATGGAGACGATTGGTATGGTTTTGGTTCAAGAGGATGAGGAGCTCTAAGAGCATGTCATATACTATCTGAGCTGAAATCTTATTAACGCGGAGATCCATTATTCCCATGTTGAGAAGCTTTCCTTAGCTACCGTACATGCGGTTCAATGGTTGAGACATTATATTCTCCTTCACTAGACCTTGGTTGTAGCCCATGTCAATCCGTTTCAATTTGTCCTTACTCGAAGGATGATTGGGGGAAAGTATAATAAATGGATTTTCATCTTGTAAGAATTTGACATCGATTTTGTTTTGGAAAAATCAAATAAATCATTAATTTATGCGGAGCTTATATTGGATTTCCCAAGTGAAGCTGAGGAGTTGGTTTGTGAAGATACGTTTATCGATGAGCATATCTTCTTAATCTAAACTTTAGACCCACGGTATGGGGATATTATTATATATTTAGAAACATTGAAGGTCCCTACTCACCTCTCATGAGATGAATGACGACGATTACGTCACATATCCAAGAATTACCTCATAGTGGATAACACTTTGTACCACCGTGGGGTAGATTCCATTTTATGTCATTGTTTAACTCATGAGGAGGTTGAGCTTGTGCTGAATGATTGCCACTGAGGGGCATGTGGTGGTCATTTATCTGGGCTTTCTACAGCACAAAAAATATTGAGAACGGGTTATTTCTGGTCGTCGATCTTTAAAGATTGTGTAGATGCGGTCAGGAAGTGCCACCCTTGCCAGGTGTTTGCACGGAATATGCACTCACAACCTACCCTGCTACATCCCATCATCACCGCCGGTCCCTCCACTAATTGGTGGATTGATTTTATGGATTGCAACCCAGCTTTAGCTGGGGGGCATCATCATATCATAGTGGCTGTTGACTACTTCACGAAATGGGATGAGGCTATGCCTACAGTTAAATCCAATGGTGAGGTAGCCGCACACTTCATATTCAACCAAATTATTACTCAGTTCAATATTCCGAAAGATCTTGTCACTGACCATGGCTTGCACTTTCAGAATCGTATGATGGAAGAGTTGGCATCAAAGTTAGGGTATAAGCAAGAGCATTCCTCCTCTTACTACCCTCAAGCAAATGGATAGGTAGAAGCAGTGAACAAATCACTCAAATCCATTCTCCAATGAACCATCGCACAAAGCAAGATGAATTGGCACATCATGTTATATCCTGCTTTGTGGGCTTATAGAACCGCTGTTAATATTACCACGGGTTTTTCTCCATATCAGCTTGTACATGGAGTGGAGTCGGTATTGTCGGTTGAGTTCCAGATTCCTTCATTGAAGCTAGCCATAGAGATCTTACCAGACACTTCCCCATTGGAGGAGCATTTGGTCCACCTAGAGCAACTTGATGAGCAGCATCGGGATGCCTTGGTGGCTCTAGAAGTGAATAAGCATCGCGTTAAGGTCCATTACAATAAGTCTATCCATCCAAGGAGGTTTAGTGAGGGAGACTTGGTCCTTTTGTGGGATAAACTGAAAGAACCCTTGGGGGCATGAAATTTTAACCCCATATGGTGTGGCCCTTACATCGTTAAACGTGTGTTAGAGAAGGGCACTTATGAGTTAGTGGATTATGAGGGAACGACCTTGGTGGAGCCTAGAAATGGGCTCTATCTCAAAAAGTACTATGCATGATTTTCAGCCAAGGCTGGTTATTGTATATTATTGTACATTTTTGCATAGGTAGGTCTTTTTCTTATGGTGATCGGGTTTGTGATTAGTTTCTGTTTCTTTTGGCAGATGTCAATGGAATATTCCACCTTCATAGGATTCGTGGATGGTGCGAGCCGTCACACTCAACACTCAACCTCTACTGCTTGGGTGATTTATACTCTTATGGGTCAGGTATTGTCTTCAAGAGGCATATGTTTATGGCCATCTTCAAACAATGTTGCTGAGTATAGTGTCGTTATTGAACTTCTATGGGATGCCATTTCACATGGTGTTCTCTCTCTTGAGGTACGACTTGATTCGGAGTTAGTAGTGTCACAGCTTAATGGTTTGTACCATGTTAGAGATCCAACATTATTAAGAAGATTCTTACATGTGAGATTGTTAAAATGACAATTTGACAATATAACATACATACATGTTCCAAGAATTAATAATCAAGTTGCTGACTCATATGCTAACTACGTGTTAGATTGGCATTTGTTTCATACACAATAAGCTCATCACAAACATAAATTTTTACACATGTAAATAAATAAATCGATTATCATAAAAGTTTTTATAAACATCCAAAATGTGGTAATACATAGTGTCATAATACAAAAATGGGGCTCTCAAGCCACCAAAATATAAATACACGATAGTACAAAATGTATCACTCCCAGGTATCTAAGCCTATGGAGGAGGGGGGGGATTCTGATCATGGAACATCACTACGGCTCTACCTAGCTATCAAAATAGCCGCACCCATGCTCGTGGTACACCCACCACCTGGCACTGCATGGCCTTAGGCAAGTCTTCGACTTGTGCCATGGGTACTCTATGTGTCAGTCTCACGAAGTTGGTATGAATGCTTTGGAGTGTCTGCTCCACATCCACACCCTTGATATCGTCTCCTCTTCCCCTCCGTCTATGACAAGGGAAGCATTTAGGCCACCATGGTCCCACATTTGCATGCATATGGTAGATGTCACTATGTATTGTCACCCAAAAACATGTCTTTTGATTCCACATAATCAGAAAACACTAAAAAATTAAATAACTCAAAAATTTTTAAAAGAGGGTCAAGATTCATTACCAATGTCACCGTATGCTGATCTTGGTGTTAGTGGCATGTCTAGGTCTCCCCAAAAATCTATCCTCGCATAGGGGTAGTCATCGATGGAAACTATCTATCATCGCCACCATGAAAAGAAATCAAATGGATAGGGGTTGGACACCCTACCTCCACCCAGTCTGCGCATCGCATCCACCCAACGTCATTGGGATGGATCTCAAACCTTGTGTAGAGGAACGTCAACTCTAGGGCTCAATCCTGGAACACGCTCAAAGAAAAACATGCTCAATATGTTGTTGAAACCAAAGTTTTGCACTCATCCCATCTTGCACTCACTGAGTTGGTGTTTCATGTTGCCTAGTAGCGCAGTGCTCCAATTGTATAAAGTGGGTCTCATGCACTCCACTGCATAGAACATTAGAGGCCGCGAGGCCTAGTGGAGTGAAGCTAAGCGTTCTATCTTTCCCAGTGTCAGTAGGATGGCCTATAGGCCCAACACTTGTATGGAGTTAGTTGGGATCTGACTCCCCACCTTCTCCGTGTCCAAATAGTAGTACACTGCAATGTACTCATCTATAGTCAGGCCACCTCCAGGCCCGTGAGAGCATAGGTTCACCACTTCCCCCTGTCAGGAAAGTCCAGTAATAAAATATATGTCCTCCACTTCTATGGTGAGGGACATCCCATCTATCTGGAATGACTCTAAGTCTGGATCCCAGTAGTCCACTAACATCTGCAACAGTATTGGTTTGGCTCTTAAGCCACTAAGACACCAAAATTTGTAAATCCCGCATGCACGTAATGCTTGTTAAGCCATTAGATCTACCCTTACTACCTCTTCTACATCACCATGTTCACATTCTCTCCATTCTATTACCATCCTGCACATAAAATTTGAGTTTGACCCATTAGAACACTTAAAAATCATTGAGCGCAGCTGCATACGCGATTGTTTGCTAAACAGCTGCATATGTACGCGACTTTGAGGGCATTTTCCACGTATATCCAGCCCTATACATGGAAAAACCCTCAATTTCCATGTGGGCCATGGCACACATTTAAGATGGGCCTAGAATCCTAAATACACCATGGAAATTGATAAAATTTGCATCAAAATGAAAGAGTAGAGCATGGGTAAGTACCTGGAAAAAATGGTAGTGGATTTCACCGACTGGATCTCCTAGAATTTGCTGTGAAAGTTCTAAGCTCAATTGGGTAAAAATTTCAAATGTTATATAGTGTTTTGAATTTTTTACTATTTATAGAAATTTTTCAAATTTTTGAAAATTTTTACCCCCTTTTCTATAGTTTGGACCGTTTTTGGACTAATTTATGATGTAGGAGACCTTTTTTAGCGTCGTTTCAGCCATTGGATTGACCAGTTCATGTCGATTTCAGGTATCATGTCTAAACTGGCATATAGGTTAGGTTTCATCACCATTTGCATTTTGTATGACCTTATGACTATTTCATTATAGCCTTAGGTACGAACCCATTCTATTATGTCACAGAACCTTCTTGCTGTTTTAGAAGTGGCATTATGTGAATGGTAGAGATTGACCTTACATGGGTAACCTAGTTAGTGCCCTATTTGCATTTGGTGCCCATGCCAACATTTTGTCCCTTAGGGTGTGGGAGTCCGTTGTATAGTATTTCCATGAAATTTCGCAAGAGCCTCATACTCCTCTTGATCTTTTGTTGGCCTATTTTCCTCAGGACTCCCTTATGTCAAGTTGTAATTGCATTATCATGAGCTTTTCCTACCTTATTGAGCCTTAAACCACATTCCCTAACATTGAGTTTCAGCCATATAGCCAGAGCTTGTCTCATGTCTAGCCATGCAGAGCCATTTTATATATCCTTTGCAGCTTGATTCCCTACTTTTACCGAGAGGGGACTTTCCCCCGAGTGTCGCTATCCTACATAGGTATCCTTGCATTGAGAATAGGTATGTTCCACTGCTTGGAACTAGTTTGTTTTTCCATTATGACACTTGTATCCTCCTAGTCTATAACTATAAAGCAGTTTTATTCTTTTTCAAGATTTTTAAATATTTGAAAAAGTCCAAAAAAATTAAAAAACCAAAAAGCCGAACAAGGAAAGATGTTATCTTTTGGCAACTGTCAATTCATGTCGCCTTCAAACATAGCACTGTATGTCACATTCGTTGGTTGGGTTTATAGTTTGAATTTAGGAGCTGTACTCATTTATTTGATTTTATCTCCACCGACTGGTTAAGTTTCCAGTCCCCATGGAGCCTCTGTCGATGCCTCCTGTGTCGCAGAGACGTCCCAGTTTTTTATATCGAGTCTATGCTACCTTTATTTAGTCGCCGTTCTCCATTATGCTCTTGTTCAAAGGAAGTTGAAACCTGAGTTGGCCATTCCTCAGCTATCTTGACTTTGCATGTCGGCCATTCTCGGTACAATTACTGGTTCGTGCACCTTATGATCAAGTCCTTCCACATTATACAGCTTTGCTGAGTACCTCATGTTGGATGATGGGAGATGCCTTAATTCCCTCCTTCCAGCAGATTTCATCCCATCGAATTCAGATCATTTATTCTGGGATTGGAATCTAGAGTCATTTTTGAGTGCCTTGAGACTTGCACTCATCAATGGCAGGTTCTCTTGCCATCGACAGTTTTTGGGAATACATCAATGTCCCCTGATTGATGGATCCTCTCAAGTGTTCAATCTCAACACATTTATTCACACTTGTTAGTTTGCACTCTAGTACCTTGATTCCCATTATCATTATCAGTGGGTGATCTCGCGTCTGTTAACAGTATACATCAATGACCGGTAATCAGACGATGGACTACTATGTTCGACCTCGACACCTCTATTCACATAGTGGGACTTGTACTTGTAGTGGTTTGTGTAGAAGACCTTCTAGATTTGTGGCATCTCTTATATGCTACCTCCTTGATCATTCCAATGTTCATGAGATTTCAGCTCTCGTGACTTGATTCCATTATGTGTCAGACATTTCCAGCTATTATGGAGATATTGATCCATTGTATATCTTCATCCATTATGGAGATCATGATCCTTTCTATATCTTCATCATGGAGATTCTGATTTATGTATATTGTACGTGGCGATGACCACTTATGTCATATTTTGTATCATGCCTATTCATGACCATTGTACTCTTATGTATCCGGGACTGCTATATGTATTTGTAGTTATGTGCAGAGTTGTGTCACTGTACTATGCTAATAGGGTGGCTGGTCTTCCATTTGGGATTCTTCATCACTCCAATTTTGGGATGGACTTATAATGCATTTCGGCCATCGTATGACCCCTCTGACCTCAAACATTAGGGGGCATCTATTATAGCTGATTTTACCACACCAGGTGAATCACACTTGTATGCCCTTCCCTTGTCTCTCTCCAGACTCCTTAGACCCCTTGGACCAGTTTTTGTCCTTTGATGTTTCCTAGAACATCCCTAAAAACATGTGAAAATTGCTATACGTGACTTTTAAACCCCTTATCATGTATATATGCAGGTTTACCCCTAAAACTGTGTACATCAGGATGTGTACAAAATCCAAATCCTTTTGGAGTTTTCCTTGACATGGATCCGACTCACTTGTCTCCTGGCCTTCCATATGCATTGAGATCGCTTGGATTCGACCTTTCATTACCCCATTGAAAAGCTATATAAGGAACCCTTTGGATACATTGAAGGCATAATAGAATTGAGAGCAAAGAAACTATAGTCCATTGTTGCCGGAACTTGTGCTTGAGTCTGCATCTCTTTGTCCCTTGGAGCATTTTGGTGTTCCTCCCAAGATTTCCTTTTGTTTGAATGAATATTTTATCCATGGATGATTTCAAATGCTTATATGTTGTTGATTATATATGCTAGAGTATATTTAACACCAATATATATAGTCTGCTTGTCTTGTTTACTTGTTGTTGAGGAAGTGATTCATCAATTCAAGCTGAAGTTGGAAAGCTCAACGGGGATCTACTTCAACCATCCGGAATAAGGTACGAGGTCTGATCCTTTAGTGTTAGATATTTGATTTCTCCTACAAATTGGAAAGGATTGATTTCTGGAGTCAAGCTGTCTGTTGTGGTACTCCAAACCATAGGAATTTTTCTCTGTGACAGTTATCTTGTCATGTATGGATATCTACTAGAGATTCATTGTTCCCTGCTACACCATGTCTTGTATGAAGTGATATGTGATCTCAATATTCTTTGACCTATCATGAAATAATGGAATTTTTTGAAATATTGACACATCTTTTATTATCATAATGTATCAAGTTTGTCTCTATCTCCTAATCAAATAGTCCTATAAGAATCTTCTAAAGCCACACTACTTCATGACTTGTGACATTGGTTTCATAATACTCTGCTTTTGTTGTACTAAGTGTGACAAAATTATGCTTCCTTATAAACCAATATATCATGGTTGATTCTAAGATGAAGCAACACCTAGAGGTTCTATTTCTATCCACTACACTCATCTCCCAGCCAGAATATGGATAACCCTACAGACTCACTTCACCACCTAAGACATATCTCAAACCATATCCAACTGTACCACGCAGATACCTCGACACATGCTTCCCTGTAACCCAATGGAAGTGCCCTATCTCAACCATAAACTAGCTTAGGGTGTTCACCACAAAGAAAATATATGGGCTGGTGTTAACTAGATACATCAAGGATCTAATCATTTTCCTACACATAGTGGGATCCACCAAATATGAATTTAAAGCGAAATCACACAGCTTCTACAGATTTGTCTCCATAGATGTATCCATGGAATTATAATCCCTCATATCAAATATCTGCAATATCATAACTGTATACTTCCCATGAATGAGGAATATCTCACCTGGTCTGTGCTGCACCTTCAATCCCAAGAAATAATACGTCAAACCAGTATCCTCCATATTGATTTCTGAAGCCAACTTCCCCTTGGTGAGGGAGGTACTTTTAACTGGGGCATATCTACCATCATCAACAAAATATGGCACAACTACTCCCTTTGTGTAGGAGCACCATTCTCCATCACCACTTGATTATCATGCACCCTCTACATCTAGAAATTATTCTCCCTCTACATCTGAGTATCCTACACTCTATCATTCTATACACCCTACTTTCTATGCATCTGAGTATCCTCCACTCAAGCAACTTGCTTCCTTCTACACTGTTGATCCTTGTGTATCCATCTATGTCATCTCCCACCATGTGGGTTTACTGAGACGAGCCTCCTTCTCCCTTAAGAACACTAAATTCCATCCATGACTCTCTTTGAACCTACAAACCATCTAACTCCATATCCACTGAATTCCCCTCAAGTCCCAGAAATATCTCCAACACATCATTCTTCATGATGGATTGATATTCCTCCATCATGGAATCCTTCCAAATTTGTTGGTCTAATGCCTCCTCATAATTGTAAGTATCAAAATCAATGATGTGACTCATCAATTCCATGTAAATTGAGAATCTATGAGATATTTTTCTAATCCTGAAAGTACCACTAGGAGTTTCATGCCTCTCTACATCATGCAAAGTATCATGAAGCCATGTTGGCATCTTCCTAATCACAGCAACATCTCTAGGTAGATCCATTGGCTCTACTGACTCCTCTTAATAGTCTAGAGGATGAATAACTATACTAGAGGGATATGTACCCTCATCCTTCAGAGCCTCATTCTCCTCACTATCAATTTCCATGTGAGACCCTCTAGACTTATCTAAAGTCTATATTCTCATCAAAAGTAGCATCCTAACTAGCCTCAATCTAATTTTTTCATGGAATGTAGATCCTATAGGCTTTCGAAGTCTTTTTATATCGAATAAGAGTACCCTTCTTTCTAGAAGGTTCTAAATTAGTCCTATTCTCCTTTGGAACATGTATGTATACTAGACAATAAAAGTCCTCAAGTGACTGACCTCTAGTTTCACTCCTAAGAATTCCTCCTCTGGAGTCTTGTCCCCAATATTTTTATACCCAAATCCTATAACCACCATGTGATAATACCCTTAACTCCCATGTTTTCCCTTAATCCCAGCTCTTAGAGTGGAAACCTACTCTGTTTGTCAATTCTACATGAAAAAACTTAGGACCGTGCTTTCCTTATGGCCCATGAGCGGTACCTTTCTCGCACTGCCTATATCCTATTTTCCATAAGCGGTGCCACCGCCTATGGTCTTTGGTCCATAAGCATTTCTCATCTAAACCGCTTTGTCATAAGAGAAGAAAAGCGGTATCCTGGGAAAAATGGGAAAAATAGAGGTTTCTCGAGGCTTCTAGATCATGAGCCTCGTGTCCTCCCTTATCCCTATCATTGTGGGTCAGTTGAGCTCGAGATCCCCCATCATAGGATCTTGGAGCCACCTCATCCACAAATCTCTCAACTATCCCTATCCATTGAGCCTTATAAATACAAGCTCATGTCCATAGTTGAGGGGGAGAACTATAGAGGTATTGTTATGCTATTGGATTGACCACTTAGCCCAAGCCATTAGAGAGAATAGAGAGTAAAGTTGGAGCTTATGGGGATGAAGTGTTTGTCTCATGGAGATGCTTGTTGACACTAAGGCATTGGTTGTAAGCTTCTCCATACATATTTAATGCAAAGTTGATTTCTGTCCCACATTACTGTTGTTTTGATTTCGCATGTACATGTTGTTAGATTCGTTTGTCACTAACATGGATAAGTAGATGATTTTCTAGTAGATTCGATATGTTTGCATGTTTGATCTGTTTGCAGGTACATAGCTTCACTATCGAAGCAACATTCTAGGTGTCTACGACATCCAGGGAAGGTCTTCATCCTTTGTCATTCACTCATTTGTTCTGGATTTGAACCATTCAGACCAAAGGAACAACTTCTGTCTGCAAAAGGTGAAATATTCCTGGTTACAAATCTAGCGACTCCACTGGGGAGCAGTACATATATCATTTGATCTGATCTTCCTCACTTCTTGAACTCTTGTCCAAATCCAGGCTCCATCTCTAACTCACTTCAGTCAGATCTGCCATCTGACTCGGTGAATTTTGGTTTGAAACTTTCAGATCTATTCAAATTTGAATTATTTCGACTTTTTATGCTCTTTGTTACTGTCAGTTCATCAATTTTTTCCTTGATCTAATCTTTTTCTGATTTGATCTGTTGTTCTCCTTTGTGTTTTGGATCTATACAGGGAACCACTCATATGCTGTTGGCAAGAAACGGTGCCACCGCCTAAAACCTATTAGCAGTATGCAATGCCAATGCCTAAGTCCTGTTATCCAGAAGCGGTGCTCATCCAGAACCACTCTATCAAGACCCCTCCAGAGCGCTGCCAGGTAGGCCTTGTTCCAAGACTACTTTTTTCTCATTTTTTGCAAAACGTTTTGAGTTTGTGTGCTTTCAGCCCTGCACTGTCAGGCTTGTGTGTTAGAATATGATGCTTATGGTTTGAATTTCTGTGGTAAAATATTGGTTTGAGTGAAGAATTCAAAAGCTAGATTAGGCTTGTTGATTGTCCATTTCCTTCCGTGCTTGTTGGTTGTGTTTGTGAAAGGATTTTTTTTTCGAAATATTAGGTGTTAGTAAGATCTCTTTTCATTTCTGTTATATAGACTGAAAGAAAAACACTTAATTAGCATCTTGATTTCATTTTTTGTTTCCATAGAGGACTTATTTTTGCTTGTTTAAAAGGAAAATTTTTGACAGAGATTAGGTCATCATCATCATTCAGCATAAGACATTGGATCTCTAATTGGCCTCACAATCTTTCAAGTTCTCTATGTTCTTTTATCTCTTTTGCATTAGTACTATCTCATCAAAATAAAAAATATTGTAGTTTTAATTTAGATCTATCTATGTTTTAAGAAAAATCGAAAAATAGAGTGCATATGCATATAGTGTGCTTCATGTTTTTCTTCTAGGAAAGAGACTCTTGCCCTTTTGATTACTTTCAGAAAAGAGAAATGAGTTTGGAAAGTGTTGCTTGTCTTTGATTTTGATTTGTTCAAGATTGTTGTTTGGAAATTTTTTTGTTTTGAAACAAAAGAAAATAATCTCTTTCCCTCCCATAGGTAGCCATACCACGAACGGTAAAGTGAAATATTTGCATATGCATACTGCATGGTTTTACTTTTTCTATCAAAATTCCATGCATTCACCTAACCGTCCACTTTAAAATTAATGGCAGTTATAGGTTAAAATTTACATAGCAATTTGGGTGATAGGTTAGAGACATGTTCAGGCGTCGTTAAGCATAGAAGCTGTCATTACTCGTCCACATTACATCCCGAGACTCACGCGGTTCTTCCACATACCGTCAATATATCGAACGGCCTTTCACGTACCCTTGAGGTATATAGAAAGGTACTTCACATACTTGATTGTATATCGGAAGGCCCCTTGTGTATGTTATGCATTAGACAACACTACTACTGATTTGAGCTCCTACGTACCTTACATATATCGTGAGACCCCACTAGAATACCTTATCCATCTGAGAAAATCCCTTTGGCCATCTTGCTTGGAGCCATACATTGAAAATAGCATTCAAGGAGATTACTACGCACGTACCCTTGAGGTATATCATGAGTGGCACCTTCTTCACAATCCTGGTGAGAGACTTGACTATCTGAACTCCTCCTGTCATTTAAGTTTGCTTGTTTGACCTATAGCTTGAGTAGGGAAATTTTTTGTGTGTTTTCTATTTTTTGAGACCTTAGGTTAGATAGGAGCTATACAAACTAGCTGAGCTAAGACAATCTAGAAGAGTACGGGGCTTGCCACCTGATTTTATTCCTATTTCAGGAGAGAATCCAATGGAAGCTATCGACCAAGGAGCTGCTACCACCTCCCAAGTGGGAGATAATATGGTTGTAGAAAGTGGAGGACCATATCCTTCACACTCACCTCCCTTGGTCCAACAACCTTCTCGGGATAATACTTCATTCCATTCTCCCATATAAGGTCACGTTGATGATACTACTCGTCTAGATTATGGTCCCAATGCTCCATTTTGGGATACCTCTATAGGAAAGGCCATTGCCTCATTTGGCACCCGTTTACACTTTTCTGAAGAAGTTTCTCCAGATGAAGAAGAACGTAGACAATACCATGCAGCCATTCTCTGTGCATAGGAGATTGTAAAGAAAATAGACAAAATATTGGGCACACCACCATAACATTCCACAGCTGTTCCTGTGAGATATCGGTCACTTGCTGATTCTATGAGACCCATTGAATTGATTCTAGATCACATAGTGACTCCACACAACCCAGGTCAAACTACCAACCCCACCACCTCCCATATTATGTCTGTTCCCAATCCTCCCAGGTATTCTGCACCTGGGGCTCAACCTTCCCTTCCTGTTTCATCATTACCTTCTAGTGCCGGGGGAAAACCCCCGGCACGACCTAGGTTATCTGGTACCAGAATTATATATAGTCAAGGATAGACCTTTGGTATAGAGAAATCTACAGTTTATGTCCCTCCCACCCACACTAATGTGGTTAACCCCCCATCTAGTTCAAGTATGCCCTTGGGGGCACAACCTATAACCAATCAAACCTCTTGGGGTTATGGTTATATAGAAAATCAAGTACCTCTAGGAAACCTTAATTATCCACCCTGTTATCTCTCCAGGAAACTCCTCTAGGTTGTAGCTCGAGGATTCCTGGTAACTTAAACAGTTTTTTGGGTTTCTCTGAATTGGATCAAGACAGATAACCTATATAACCTCTCACTCTCAAGACATGCATGAAGCTCACTTAATCACAAGGCTTTTAGTTACAACTTGTTCAGTAGTTTGACAAAAAGGTGTAGGGATGGAGAACTCACCAGGCTGGCAAACTTACACACATAACACATGCATATAAATGGCTAAATCCTACTGAGGATGGTGTTTATAAATCAAATATCACTAAATAACCAATAGGATGACAGCTATCGGCCCTTTAATAAATCTGAAAATTACCTAAATGCACATTCAAGCAATAAACACAGTAAAGAAAGAGATGGATGAACAAATCACAACAAAAGAGCTTATACTTAGAATAAACCAGATGAGACGCTTGATAATGGAACAGGCTCATAAATCCCCAGAATCGAACCTTTATCAATGAAATAATCATGGGCTTTATAGCCTTTTACAAAATTTACAGATCCTGAAAATCTGATCTGTTTACATCAAAAATAAATGAAAGTCATAGTTTTTCCCTGATTAGGGCTTCAAACCCTTGCTAACAATTTGTTTATTCATTGTGAAGATCTATTTCACCAGGCGATATTTTAATGAATGAAGTGGTAGCTGATAACCACTACTATTGGTTTGCTATGAAATTCCCACCAATAGTCAGTGTATCAGCGTTTAACTAAAGTGCCCCGTCTCGTTCAATCCACCTGAAACCCCTTTTTAATTTGTTACCACAGTCGCCGATCGGAAGCTTTGTCTTCTATTTCATCAGTGCCTCAATTTAGAATGCTTGCCGTAGTTTCAAAGGTGAAACGAACTAGTTTTATCGCTATCGAAAGCATATCGTCAAAGTTTGAATTGGACCTTTAGTCTTCTTTATTCCGCCATTTTGGTGCTCCAAGTCTCTTTGTTGCCGCAGTATCGGCACTCCTTAGATCATCAGTGTCGTGATGGCTTCTTCATCGACGGTTAGAGGTTTCTTCTTTTATCACATCTGCGCTCCTAATCGGTGTTCTCCATAACTAACACATCGGTGGATGGGAGCAGTAATAACTACAGTATCAGAGCTATTCATCTTCTTTCTTCCACTGTTGCAACTTCCAATTTCACTATGTTACCGACAGCTAGTGATTCCAAGTTCCAACGGCGAAGTTTCATCTGCTTGTGGACCCCGTAGTTTATATTTCTTCCGCCATTGCGGCTACTTGGAGGACTAATTCACCGTCAGTTTTATGTTTTCAAGCTCCTTCGCTCGGTGATGTCTTTCTGTTATTTTGGAACCCGCAGTAAGTCTTTCATCTTCCGTTGTGGCTCCGCATTTAACTATTTCACCTTCGATTAGTCTTTATCCTTTCTGACAACGAAGTTTTCATCTAGTCGCAGAAGCCTTAGTCTGTTTTTCTTCCGTAGTTGCGGCTCCTTAGAGGACTAATTCATCGACGGTTTCTACATCGACGATCAAAAGTTGTTTCCTCTAGCCCATCAGCACTCCAAGCCTGAATGTTTGCTGCAGTTGTGGCTCCTTAATGGACTAGTGTGCCGATGATTAGTCTTTAGTCCTTCTGATCACTGACGATTTCCTCTTCTCGCGGAATCCGTAGTCTGTAAGTCTTCCGCCGTTTCGGTGTCGTAGTGGACTAACTCGCTGATGCTTTTAAAGGTTTTAAGTCCCGAACTGATTTCGTCGGCGATCAAAACTCAAAGCCTCTTACCATCAGGAATTTTAACTGTTATTTTCTCCACAGTTGCGGCGCCTTTGGGAACTAGACCACCGATCGTCAATCCTTTCAAGTTTCGATGCTGACACTACAGAAATCTTTAGCTCTATCTCGCCGATCTTGTAGCCTTTAAAACCTCTAATTGCTATTAAGAAATTCTTCGATGGTGTAAAAACGTTACAGCAATATACCTAAATACTGAAGGGGTCTTCCACTCGCCATTTATCTTCCATCTTTTGGTGGCTAATGAGATGTTCTGATCCTCACCCAAGCCACCAAAATCACAACTTCGTGAAATTTGTATCAAAAAATAGAGGTCTTCAAAACTGTTAGTGATCTTCATATCCTTCATTGCATCATTTAAATTCTTCATACTATCAAAAATAAATTTATTTTATTTGGGAGATAACATCTGGCTCCTACTCGAGATGGAAACCTCCCTGTGAGGTCCCAAGAACCCCAGACCAAAATTCCTTTCCCTAAAAGCAACTAAGTAACTTAACACTATTCTCTATTGTTCCATTGGGCATGGAGTCTTATTCCAAAAGCAAAAAAAACCTAAAATCTACTAATTTACAATTATAAGGCCTCAGATCCTCAAATAAAATAGAGTTTTAGGAACTGGCCATTTATTGGGCCATTGAATACCTCTTCACCTTCCAGATTCTGCAATTTGAAGGTGTTATTCTTATATACCTGGTCTATAACAAAAGGTCCAATCCATAAAGAGTCAAATTTCCCATGTTTCCCCTTGTCCTGTCTGACAGCATCCCACTTGAGGACCCAGTCCCCAACCTGGAAGTTGTCCACCTTTGCTCTTTTGTCAAACATGCCCTTTATCCTCTGTTGATGAGCCTCTGATTTTCCTACAACTTGCTCCCTGATCTGCTGTAACTCCACCAAATCCATCATCCTTCTCATCATATCATTTGGTTCATCTTCCTCTTCCTGAAAGAAATTTTCCATTGGAAGGGTGAGCTAGATAGGAAAGATGGCCTCAGTGCCATAAACTAGTTTGAATGGAGAAGTCCCTATGGATCTTTTATCTGTCACCCTTTTGGCCCATAAGGAAAACTTAAGCTTTGAATCCCAGCTTTTCTGATTTGTCTCTAACAATTTCCTAATGATCCGGACTAATATTTTGTTGGATGACTCATCCAGGCCATTGCCTTGTGGGTAATAGGATGTGGAGTGCACCAGTTGAATACCAATTGATTCACACAATTTAACCAATGCCCCAACTTTAAATGCTTGTGCATTATTAGTTACTAACCTTACTGGGAAACCAAACCTACTGAAGATGTTCTCATATAAGAATCTCATGATGACTTGCTGAGTGGCATTTCTGGTGGGTATTTCTTCTATCCATTTGGTAAAGTAGTTAGTGGCTACTAAGATCCATTTATGCTGTCCAGTAGAAGATGGATTTATTTCACCTATGAAATCCAGACCCCATTGCCAGAAAGGCCCATTCACTGTGACAGGCCTAAGGGGCAAGGATTTGAGCTGCTGCTTCCCTTCAAATCTTTGACATTGGTCATAGGCCCTTACAAAAGTGCATACATCAGCAAAAAGGATTGGCCAATAGTACCATGTTTTTAATATCTTGTGGGTTGTGGTTTTCCAGTAGTGGTGGCCTCCACATGTACTGGAATGAAAGTGATGCATGACCTATTCTACTTCCTCTTTATCTAGACACCTTAACAAAATCCCAGACTGATCCCTCTAGTACAACAGTTGGTCAATTATGCAAAACTTAACAGATTTCAATTTAAGAGCTCGTGCTTGGTTAGGAGTAAGATCAGGAGAAACTTCTAATTTTAGCAAAAATTGAATGATACCTGAGTACCAATCACATGAAGATATGTTCTCAGCTACTACTGGACTATTATTCTGACCTTGATTTTCCTCTGTTTGAGCTGCCACCATAGTCTGCACCTTTGTTGACCTGACGTATGTGAAATTCATTCCCAACAGTTCATAGTTTTCTTTGGCCATGATTTTGGCCAGACCTAATCCTTTTACCAACTTGGTGGGTTTCACCTCTACATCAAACTCAATGAGTTTGGAAATCCACTTAGCTCTCTTCCCATCAATGTTAGGCTGAGTCAAAACATCCTTCACAGCAGCTGAAGGGACATACGCAATGACCTTTGCATGGAGAATGTAGATTCTAAAGTTCTTCGAAGATTTTATGAGGGCATAAGCCTGCTTCTCAATTGGGTCATATGTTGGAGCAAGGCCCTGCAGCTACAGGAAAAGCTGCTATATCAGGACAAGAAAGTCAAAGGAAATAGTACCTGAAGCGGCTGAGAAGAGAGAGCTTAACCACTACACTTAAGGCAGTGGCAAAGATAGGAGGGCTCAGATACCCTCATAAAGGAAAAGGAGCAGCGGGCCGAGGTATTGAAGACAGAGGACAGAAGGGAAGCGACTGAGGCCATACCCGCGTTCAGCGCCGAAATCGTGGAAGATTGCAGAAAGTTGTGGTGTGATGGGAAGCGGTAGTTCAAAGTATAGATAGGCCGACTGTCACAGTTAGGGTTTTTGGTTACTGTTGGGAAAGGCCCATAGTGTTGTATCACAGTGAGATCTTCGGGCCACCTATTTAATCATGTATTTTGTATTGCAAAAGGTTAGCCAGTTAGATAGCTAGCTAGCCAGACATTCAGATAGACAACTAGCTATTTGGTCAGTTAGCTGTTCTTTGAGTCGAGCTCTAGTTCTGTTGTTAAGTCTATATTATCTTACTACAACCAGTAGCTGGCTCCTTGAGCATGAATGTAACAATCCGTAGGGATTGAGAGAGAGAGAGAGAGAGAGAGAGAGAGAGAGAGAAAATATTGTAAGAAGAAAGCAATATAGGAAGAGAAGAGATCTAAGAGAAGGGCTCTCGGCTGTGTGCACAGAGTTTCCCAGAAGATCTCAAGCTACATAATAGGTTGCAATGGAACTGTGTTTACTCTCTCAAGATATAATATAAAAACCAGTTCCCATGGACGTAGCTTCCCCCCTGGAAGTGAACCACGTAAAATCCGTGTGTTGTGCGACTGTTTCATGTGATTGTGTTTACTTATTTGCTATCTGTTACCTATTACATGAGCTTTGCTTAATAGTTAATGAATGTATGTATGCTATCCTTTAGTTTATAGTAATATAGAAGCTCAAACGCAATTTGACTGTAGCAAGTAGTCTGTATATGATTTTATCAGTGCTAGATTCATGGTAGTGACAGTTACTGTGTTAAGTGATTCCTGTATATTTAGTTCAGCAAGTTGAGCGCAATAGATGTTAAGCATAATAGACTAAATAAGCTTAAGTGAAGTTGTTTAACACCCTTGTGAAGGTTAACTGAGCTATTATAAGTAGAAAGAAAGTTGTTGGAGCTTGAGAGTTGGACAGTCCTATTGAGTCTTACTATAGAAGCTATCGCACCACAGAAAGTTGATATCGCACTGTCGGAGGAGCCGTGGTGTGGGATATCACAGGTAAAGAGTCAAGTAGAAGAGAAAGTTTGCGCATCGTCCTAGAAGCTGTGATGCGATAAGAGTTAGTTCCATAGCAGAGTCAGCTGGGAAAGGAGAAACAACATCTCACAGAGAGATCCCACTGGTTAACCAGAATTAAGAGAAACCTAGGATGCTACAGAACCTGGTTGAGGACACCTGAGTCTTCATCCACCCCATCTAGGATCACTTCGGGTGAGACTTCAGGCCGTTCTGTAGTCTGTCACCGAAAGGGCCAGTGATCTAGGGGTTTTGTTGGTACATTACAGTAAACCCGGGTCTACCCATAGTAAACCAACAAATGGTTTTGTTACCGGTTTTGAACAAATTGAAGAGCTAATGTTCTGTTGGCATCCTACTAAAGAAGAACTTAACCAATGGGTTGAGTCTAAGGAGAGAGAATTTGTTGAAAAATAAAACAAGAGTCCTAGACTGAGTATAAAGGACTGTTTACAAAAATATATCTTCACATCCCTACATGAGATATTTTTTGCGACCTATGCAAATGAGTTGTACGATTGGCTATCAAAGTTGAATGATAAGCACGTATTCAAAAAGAAAAGGAACATTGTTTGGACACCGGAGCTGATTCACACAGTGAAGAGCGTTGATAATCTAATTTCACGGGTAGTAGACTTTTGGCTTGCGAGTTTGCTGGAAGGTTTCATTACAGAGTTTGCAGTTGATCAAAGAAAGAGTTTCAGCAAAGCAGAGAGGTACTTCTTCAAAGGATATCGCGGTAAGTACTTGAACTCTTTAAATTTGTCCCTTAAGATGTTATTACATGAAAAATGAGTATTGGATGTATTCTCAGATGAATAAATTAAGTAAGTGTAATGTCACAAGAGTTTGAGAGTGATTTTGAAGAAATTGGATGTACACGTAGCGGTAAGAAATATAAAGTAGATTTCAGATCTTCCTTCTTTGAAGACAGTTCATATAGTACTAGAGAACAGAGTCAAAATAATAGAGAAAGAACAGTAGGGGGTATCCCTTACCACCCTTATACCCCACGAAAAGCAACCGGGACTTAGAATAATCCCGCAGGAACTCCATCTAGTAGTTCACACATAGTACATACTACCTCTACACCACCTACATTTACACCGCCAAGTGGTAGTAACATAGCAAATCAGAATCCACCACGTAGAAACAGAATGGGGGATGATATGAAATTACCTACCTTTAAGGGAATAGGGGCAGAAGACCCAGAACAACATTGGTTCCTATGTGAAGCTGTATGGACCATTAAACAGATCCAAGATGATAATACTAAACTTGTCAAGTTGGCCACTACACTTAGAGAAAGAGCTTTAACATGGTATATGAAGTATACATCAGCACAGCCTAGAACGCTCATACAGGTTAGGACCGCCATGATTAAGGAATTTAAGAAACCCAAGTCTAAGTCACAATGTATTACAGAACTTAAAGACATCAAACAGTTAACCACAGAGTCAGTATGGGATTTCGATCATAAATTTAAAGCTCTTATAGACCAAGTTAGCTTTGAGTTTGCGCCGGAGCAACATAAGGAATGGTTCATCGCAGCACTGCTCCCTCACATCATACTTCCACTAATGCAGCAGAAACTTGGTACGTAGGATGAAGCATTAGAGATGGAAATGAAACTAGAGGCTTCACCTCTAGCTGAGACTAGTACAGGTATGACAAACTTACAGAATCAGTTAGCCAATCTCACTTTACAGCTACACGAGATTAAGAAAGGAAAAGAGGTTGCACAAGAATTATGGTGTACAAAGTGTAAAGGACATGGCCATACTAAAGATAATTGTCCAGTATTTGTTGAGTATCTAGCAAGTGGGGCTCCTAACCCCTTAGTACAGAATCAAGGGCCATGGTGTGAAATCTATAGAACAAGAGGACATAGACCATAGGAATTCCCTTTACTTCAGAAGTATGTACAAAATCCTAAGAACTTATACTGTAACTTCTGTAAGTCAGTAGGACATGATGAAAATAATTGCAGAGCTTATGATCTCATGATAGAGAGAAAACATGACTTCTACAGAGTCTAGTCAGAGACATTAGGTCCAGCTGCAGGACTACAGCATGAACCGACTCATGATGGCTGTGGTGGAGGATTCAGAGGACGATGCCGTGGTGGAGGATTTGGCCGTGGTGGAGGCTTTGGCCATGGCCATGGACCAATTATTTGTTACAACTGTGGAGCCATAGGACATTATGCTAGGGATTGTCAGAACCCTACTACGACATGTAAATATTGCAAGTCCTATGATCATACTATAGAAGAATGTCCTATCTTGATAGCCAAGATTAGGGACCCGAAGCCAGTAGTAAGCCAGAATATTCATCTTATTGCTGCTGAGCAGAAAGAACCAAAACCAAGAGTCAATATTGTGACTCGCAGTGGTGCTTCTACTAGTAGGACATTGCAGGATGCCGAAAAAAATACAGGTCCGGAGTGGGTGCATAAAGCCACTAATAAATCAACACCACTTGACTTGCAGAAGAACAAAGAAACGTTTCAGAAAGCTAAAACTTTCTTTATTGAACCTACACCATCAGGATCGCAGGTATTTCCTTGTAGGGGCATACCGCAGCAGCAACATTATGGCGTTATTCATGTGTAGATACCGCAGGCTACCACATCTAAAAGGTGCGAAGAGGATGAGTTGACAGGAAGTGTCCAATCCTTCCTGCGAAGCTTTTTGAAACTTGTAAGAAATGAGAAAGCTATCGGAGAGCTTCAGCGCATCATAGACCAGTATCAGCAGCCTTCTTCCGTGAGCAGTATGCAGTGTGTTGTTCATAATATTATGGGCCATACAAGAACAGGAAGAGAAATGAGACTCACAGCACAAATTGGAGAATTTGAAATGGATGAGGTAATCCTAGATTTAGGATCGGAGGTAAATGTTCTGACTAAGCAGACATGGGAACAGATGGGTAGCCCTAATTTAGCCAGATCACCTATCCATCTGCAACTAGCCAATCAGTAGAGGGTATTGCCACTGGGTCGATTACCGCAAGTACCAGTTGATATTGATGGAGTTCACAACTTTGCAGACTTTGAAGTCATATAAATCATTGGCGATAGCAGACCATATCCAGCTTTACTAGGTATTGATTGGGCAATTGATAACATGGTTGTTATCGATTTAAAGAAAAGACAAATGACGTTTGAGGATAATCAGATTCGAGTCATCACACCATTGGATCCTTTCCAGGGTCCCCGTTATATTGAACTTATCAGAGCAGAGGAAGAGGTGCATAATATGGAAAGCCTCTATCAAATGACTGCTAACCAGAGTGATTATATCAACCCCACCGCAGAAGGAAATATTAGTTGGTGATGTGACAACTCATGCGCATCAGATTCAAATTTTGGCTTAGAAAATTGGCAGAATAGAATTTACAAAGTCTCAGCTCACAGATGTCCATTTATGACTAAGTCACTGCGATGGATTGGCGCATAGGTTAAGGATATTCCGTCGTTTCATGGCTTAGCAGATGTCAATGACTTTTTACAATAGTTTGAGTAGGAAATTCCTCATGAGCAAAGGATGGAAGCTATTGACCTTGCAGTCAAAGCCACACCTGCAAGATGGTGGCATGCACATAAAGAAAATATCATATCATGGGATGATTTTAAGAGATTGATGGCGATCAGATTCTCTAATGACAAGGAGCCTTTACAGTAGAAATATACAGGAGAAAGTGACCCCAGGTCACATATTAAGATTTGTGAATAGAGTTGGTTGGACATTCCAGAGGATGAATGGGTTCACCTATTCATTCACACTTTAGACACAGTCCCAAGGAACTGGTACACTGAGACAGAGTTGTGCAGAGGAACGACTACATGGCCAGTTATGATAGACAACTTTCTACTCACTTTCACTTTTGAATCTGAGTATCCAAGCATTGATCAGGCTCTAGATATTATAAAGACTAAGATCTTTGATAACTGTACCCTACCAGTGTATGCTCAACCTAATTGGACCGTTCATTTAGAACATGCACTAGAGTGTTACAACTTCACAGAAGAGCCAGGTGATGAGGATGAGAATCCTCGTAGTATCAACATTCCAGATTCTGAAGGGACTTGTGAAGTTGATGGACCAAAGCTATAATTTCCAACTATCACAGAACCTATCAAGATTAAAAAGATCAATATTGGCACAAAAACAGAACCAAAGTTTGCCTCTATTGGATTCTATTGGGATGATGAAACAGTAGGACACATCGCAAATCTGTTGCATGACTATCAGGACTTATTTCCCACTAAGTTCACAGAGATGAAGGGAATAGTAGGAGATTTGGGAGTCATGCGGATACCTTTGAAAGAGGATTCTATGCCAGTTAAGCAGCATCCATACAGATTGAATCCTCGCTATAAAGAAAAAGTTAAGGATGAGATTGATAATATGCTAGCAGCAGGCATCATCGAGCCAGTAGAAGAGAGCATATGGGTTAGTCCCATGGTTGTGCAAGAAAAGAAAACTAAAGGAGAAATCAGGATTTGTGTCGATTTGCACAAACTCAACGACGCATCACTTCATGACCCATTTTTGACACCTTTTATTGATGAAGTTTTAGACAATATGGGAGGATAGGAGATCTACTCCTTCACGGATGGCTTTTCGGGCTATCACCAGATAAGAATCCATCCAGAGGATTGACATAAGACCACCTTTACGACAGAATGGGGCTCATTCCAGTATACAGTAATGCCCTTTGGTCTTAAAAATGCACCAGCTATTTTTTCTAGAGTAGTAGTTGCTGTATTTAAGGAATACATCCATAAATTCTTAGAAGTCTATTTTGATGATTGGACTGTATTTGGATTAATCGAAAAGCATATAGGATATTTAAGGCTCGTGTTAGAGAAATGTAGGCAATATCAGATTTCTCTTAACTTGAAGAAATGTATATTCTGTGCACCATTTGGTATTTTGTTGGGTCATATTGTTTGCAGACAAGGCTTGATGGTAGATCCTACAAAGATTGCCATCATTGTAAATCTTCCAGCACCCAACTTTGTCAAGCAATTGAGGACAGTGCTTGGTCATATCGGCTACTATAGAAAATTCATCAAAGGCTATGCAAAGATAACAACACCTATGGAAAAGCTGTTAAAGAAAGACGTGAAATTCCTATGGAATGAGGAATGCCAGCAAATCTTAGACACTCTTAAAGAGAAGATGGTTACAACACCCATCTTAGTATTTCTATATCGGGACAAGCCATTTCATGTACATGTGGATGCATCTGGAATTGCACTGGGGATTGTCTTAACACATCCAGGAGAAGGGGGTATCGATCACCCTATCGCGTACTCCAGCAGAAATTTATCTACCACAGAAAAGAACTACACCACTACAGAAAGAGAAGGATTGGCTATGGTGTATGCTCTACAGAAGTTCAGGCACTACCTGTTGGGTACCCCATTCAAGATGTTCACTGACCATTTCGCTTTAAAGTATTTGGTCAATAAACCAGTGTTAGGAGGAAGGATCTGCAGATGGTTACTCTTATTTCAGGAGTATGATTTTGAAATTATTGTAAAACCAGGAAAATTAAATGCCGGACCTGATCATCTATCGCGAATAGACTCAGGAGAAGAACCAAGTAATTTAGAGGATAATTTTCCAGATGCGCATTTGTTTTCTATCCAGATTGCAGATGAGTATTATGAAGATATTATCCACTTTCTCACTACAGGGTGGGCACCAGTTGAGTTTACTAATCAGCAAAAGAAATAGTTAGTTGTGAAAGCAGCAGATTTCACTTTGATCGCAGGACAATTATACAAGTTAGGTCCAGATGAAGTCCTACGCAGATGCATGATGCCACACGAGAAAGAGGCCATTATCAGAGAAGCACATTTAGGTACCACAGGAGGTCATTTCGTAGGAAATTCGACTGCGTAGAAAATTCTAGCTACAGGATTATGGTGGCCTACTTTGCACAAAGACACTAAGGAGTTTTGTAGATGTTGTGATATCTGCCAGAGGGTAGGAAAACCTTCGCAGAGAGATGAAATGCCACTGCGACCATAGATTACGCTGCGGGCATTTGACAAGTGGGCTATAGATTTTGTGGGTCCTATCAACCCACCAGGAAAATGATATGGTGTGAGATACATCATCACAGGAACAGAATACCTCACTAGATGGGCAGAGGCCAAAGTAGTAAGGAATTCTAATGCTGCTACAACTGCACAATTCATTTTTGAAAACATCATTAGTAGATTTGGCTGTCCAACAATTTTGATGAGTGGTCAAGGCATAGATTTTCTGAATCACACTATTGAGGCCTTGGCGGAGGAATTTCAGATACAGCACCATAAGAGCACTCCCTACCACCCACAAGCTAATGGTACAGTGGAGGATTTTAACAAGATTCTAGAAAATTCTCTTACTAAGATCTGTAATAGCCAAAGAAATAATTGGGACCTCAGGGTTAATGCTGTATTATGGGTTTATAGAACTACATGCAAGAAACTTACAGGACACACACCTTTCAGCTTGGTGTATGGACAAGAGGTTGTTATGCCTATGGAATATATTATTCCCAGTTTAAGAATTGCTCAAATTACTAAGATGGTTGATGCATATACGATGAATGACAGATTAGCACAGCTACTTGCCTTAGAAGAAGAGAGATTCATCGCAGGATTTCATAAAAAAGTGCAAAAGGCACGAGAAAAAGCTTGGCATGACAGGCACATCAAGAGCAAGATTTTTCAGACAGGAGACCTAGTGCTCCTTTATGACAGCAAGTTTGTTAAGTTTCAAGGGAAGTTCAAGATGCATTGGTTGGGGCCATATCAGATTCAGCAAGTTACAGAAGGAGGTGCCGTTCAGATCAGTGAACTGAATGGGGAGCTTGTTCCTAGTTTGATTAATGGCAGTAGGCTTAAGATTTATAGTGATAGCCACTCCACCTCCCAATCCTAAAACAGGGAAATAAATGTGCAGATGTCCAGTGTAGTTGAAAGGAGACATCGCACCTATAACTAGTCTACACCCAAAAAATAAAAAATAAAATTAAGTATGAGGAATTGCAGCAGGAAAGTTTATTTTACACAAGTTTTGAACGTTGCGGAGTTTCAACAACTTGGAGTGAAACTTTTTGGTTCAAGATGATGCGGTGTGACATCACAACGATGCGATGTTCCCCATGCCACGTAGACGATTTTGGAAAGGGACAGAGGGCCAGTCACGTCGCCTTCTGCCAATCAGTTAATTCAGATACGACAGCTATTCGTTGCCCTAGATTTGGAAACAGTACAGTGATTTTCCCAAATTTGGTAAATCTTGGTCGAGACCGGCACCTGTGCACAATTTTTGAAGGAAATTTGATCGGATTTTCAGTAATTAATGAGGATCGAAACAACAGGTGTTGTCTTGTCCATGCAATAAATGCCATCGACGGGTCCAACCTAAGTGACCGTTTCTTCAGAGATTATCCCATTTGTTACAAATACATAGATCATTCATACAGAAGGGTTACTTTTGCAATTTCTGAGAGTTATAGAGCAATTGTAAGAGTTTTCCCTATGCAGAGATACTTCAGTTACAGAGTGCTAGTTTCCCCAATTTTGCAGCCATTGCCAGTCCAGAGTATTGCACTAGGTGGTGTATGTCCGAGAAGGAACCTTTAGAAGACGTTTTGCGATGATTCTAGTGTGGTAGCCTCAGGTCTTCTATGACGACACCACCCAGGGTTGTGAAATTAGGTGCACCATAGGTCAGACAGACGCCAAGGATGAGGAGTCAAGCTCAGATAGTAGAAGAGTCCAGCCCAGAGCAAAGAAGAAGAAAGACAAGAAGATCACTGAACATAAGAAAATAGAGAAGAATAAAAGTGAGACTAAGAAAGAGAAGGGATCCTGGCTGTGTGTGTGGAGTTTCCCAGAAGATCTCATGGAAAGAAAAAAGGACCAAGAAACAGGCATCCGAGACTCAGAAAAACGAAAGGAAATGGGAAAGGAATGAAGCAGAGATGTTGAAAATGAGAGAGATACAGAAAATGTCAAAGAAGGTAGTTACATTAAAGATGGAAAAGGACATGTCTCCTCATGGAAGTTTTACCAATGTGCATATATCCAAGTAAAGTCAAATTATCAGAATGAAGATCAACTTAGATGTATGCTGAAAGACATCTACTTTCCATATATTCAGAATGATGATGGCTTCGATGAATCTGTTCGGACAAGTGCTCCAGTAGAATTTTAGGTGAATGGTACAAACCTGACCGAGGTAGCAGGAGGTGAGATCGTTGCAACAAATTTAGCAGCCTATAAATGGTCTGCCATTTATTCTGGAGCTCACTTAAGGAAAGCGTTGATACTATTTTAGAGAAAGCGGCACAAGACTGTGTCAAAGCTATGGACAAAGAAGTCGCAGGACTTAGAGAAAGATTTCCAAGGACTTCGCAGGAAGCAAAGGAGAAGCTACAACAAGAGAAGCCAGCTGTTAGTGGCTCAGGGACGAGCCACAAGTAAGTGTTAGGGGACTGTTGGAGCAGGGCCCCACAGCTACAGGAAAAGTTGCTATATCGGGACAAGAAAGTCAAACGAAACAATACCTAAAGCGGCCGAGAAGAGAGAGCTCAACCACTGCACTTAAGGTAGTGGCGAAGATAGGAGGGCTCAGCTACCCTCATAAAGGAAAAGGAGCAGCAATCCAAGGTATTGAAGACAAAGGACAGAGGGGGAGCGACCGAGGAAGCAGTACCCATACCCACATTCAGCGCCGAAATCGCGGAAGACTACAGAAAGCTGTGGTGTGATGGGAAGCGGCAGTTCAAAGTACAGATAGGTCGACTGTCACAGCTAGGGTTTTGGGTTACTATTGGGAAAGGCCCATAGTGTTGTATCATGGTGAGACCTTCGGGCCACCTATTTAAGTATGTATTTTTTATTGTAAAAGGTTAGCTAGTTAGATAGCTAGCTAGCCAGACATTCAGATAGACAATTAGCTAGTTGGTCAATTAGCTGTTCTTTGATTCGAGCTCTGGTTCTGTTGTTAAGTCTGTATTATCTTACTGCAACCAGTAGTTGGCTTCTTGAGCATGAATGTAACAATCCATAGGGATTGAGAGAGAGAGAGAGAGAGAGAGAGAGGAAATATTGTAAGAAGAAAGCAATATAGGAAGATAAGAGATCTAAGAGAAGGGCTCTCGGCTGTGTGCATGGATTTTCCCAGAAGATCTCAAGCTGCATAATAGGTTGCAGCGGAACTGTGTTTACTCTCTCAAGATATAATATAAAAACCAGTTTCTGTGGACATAGCTTCCCCCCCTGGAAGTGAACCATGTAAAATCCGTGTGTTGTGCGACTGTTTCATGTGATTGTGTTTACTTATTTGCTATCTGTTACCTATTACATGAGCTTTGCTTAACAGTTAATGAATGTATGTATGCTATCCTTCAATTTATAGTAATATAGAAGGTCAAATGCAAGTTGACTGTATCAAGTAGTCTGTATATGAGTTTATCAGTGCTTGATTCATGGTAGTGACAATTACTGTGTTAAGTGATTCCTATATATTTAGTTTAGCAAGTTGAGCGCAATAGATGTTAAGCATAATAGACTAAAGAAGCTTAAGTGAAGTTGTTTAACACCCTTGTGAAGGTTAACTGAGCTATTATAAGCAGAAAGAAAGCTGTTGGACCTTGAGAGTTGGAGAGTCCTATTGAGTCTTACTATAGAAGCTATCGCAGCACAGAAAGGTGATATCGCACTATCAGAGGAGCCGCGGTGTGGGATATCGCAGGTAAAGAGTCGAGTAGAAGAGAAATTTTGTGCATCGTCCTAGAAGCCACGATGCAATAAGAGTCAGTTCCATAGCAGAGTCAGCTGGGAAGGGAGAAACATAATATCACTGAGAGATCCCACTGGTTAACCAGAATCAAGAGAAACCTAGGATGCTATAGAACCTAGTTGAGGACACCTGAGTCTTCAGCCACCCCATCTAGGATCACTTCGGGTGAGACTTCAGGCCATTCTGTGGTCTGTCGTCGAAAGGGCCAGTGAGCTAGGGGTTTTGTTGGTACATTACAGTAAACCTAGGTATGCCCATTAGTAAACCAACATCATACTTCAGCTCAGCATCTCTCAAGGTTCTATTGAAGAAAGCAATTGGATGATCAAGACCTTCATCATTATTTTGTAATAGTACAGCTGCCACTGTGTCATAAGATGTAAAAGAGAAAATGTAAAAACCCTTGGTGTAGTCGGGACTAATCAGGGTTGGGGCCTCCATGATGGCTTTCTTAATGTCTTCAAAATAATTTCTTGCCTGGTCAGTCCACTTGATTTCTGCATCCTTTTTTAGCATGACTATTATATGCTTTACCAGCTCAGGGAAATTTGGAATGAATCTCCTGGCAAAGTTTATCTTGCCTAAAAGGGACTGAATGTCTCTTTTTGACCTTGGTATTGATAACTGCTGAGTTTCCTCCACTCTTACTGGATCTATATTTACACCTTTAGCTGAGACTATGTGGTTTAGGAGCTTTCCTTCATTGAGTGCAAACTGGGACTTCTTGGGGTTCAGTGATATTCCATACCTTCTGCACTTCAAAAATACCTTTCTCAAATGCTGCAAGTGGTCATGATGGTTGTGAGAGTAAACTGTTAAGTCATCCAAATATATCAACACATATTTATCTTTTAGCCCTACAAAATCTAGGTCCATAGCTCTCTGAAAAGTAGCCCCAGCATTCATTAGTCCAAATGGCATTTTAGCATACATGAAGGTGCCCCATGGGGTGGTAAAGGCAGTCTTCTCTTGGTCATTTGGGTTCATAGCCACTTGGTTGTATCCAGAGAAGCCATCAAGGAAGGACATGACCTTGGCCCCTGAGACTCTCTACAACAGATGTTCCATCTTGGGCAGTGGATAGTTGTCTTTTTTGGAACATTTGTTTAGGTTTCTAAAATCCACACACAACCTGATTTCTCCATTTTTATTTCTTACCACTACTAGATTTGCAATCCACTGGGAATACCTTATGGGGATTATGATCTTCGCTTTGAGCAGTTTGTAGATATCTTTCTCAATCACTGGTAATAGAAGAGGGCTGATGGTTCTCAGCTTCTGTTTGAAAGGAATGGTGTCCTTATCCAAAGGAATCCTGTGCTGGATGATGTTGGTGTCATATATTTTTAGGTCACTATACTCCCATGCAAAGACATCAGCAAACTCTTTTATCAAACTTCAATATTCAGACTTCTATTCATTAGTCATCCCAATGGATAGATTTATCAGTTTTGGATGGCTCTGGCTACCTATGTTGTGCTCTTGGATAGCAGGATCTAGCTCCCTTTTAGCAGGCTTGAAAGGGACATCATTGTGATCAAACAGTTCTTCCAGTGGTACTAGACCTTGGGGTATGTAGTTGCTGGGCAATTGGACAATATCATGCTTAGTCACTTTATCTTTTAGCTTGAGCTGATTGGATTCCTCCAGGTTAAGGTTTTCCTGGTCTATGTGTATGTCAGAGAATTCATCCACTAACTGAAGGAATTTACTAAGATCCCCATCATTTTCAAACACCCTCCAAAATTTTATGTTGTCTAGGAAAGAGGGTTTATACTTGACCCGAACATCATAACTGAGCCTAGGGGGTAAAGGAGGAACAAACAGACTTGTAGAGACAGCCAGGGAATCAGCTAGGTGATTCAAATCTCTAGGAATATATGATAGTTCAAAAAACATAAATGAGTCTCTGAGTTTCCATACCTTGTCTCTGTAGGCCTTTAGTCTGATATTTTTTGTTTGAAAAGTGTTGTTGACCTACTGTATGATGAGGTCTGCATCCCCAAAAATATTCATGCACATGATCCCCATCTCCTTGGCCACTTTAACTCCCAGCAGCAAGGCTTCATATTCTGCTACGTTGATTTTTTTTTTGAAATCGAGCTTATACGATACGTGAATGTTCTCCTTAGATGGGGAGATCAACACAACCCCTGTGCTTGCTAAGTTTTGAGCACTTGCCCCATCGAAATACATGGTCCAAATCATTGTTGTGACTTCTTCGGGATGCAGACGGGTGGGCTCAGTGAGGTGAACTGATGTCTGCTGATTATCATCTATTTGCAAGATGCAAGACCCAAAATTGGTTTCCACAGCATAGATGGGGTGATTTACTGAGAAACTCTCCTTGCTTATAATGTACGCTAGCTGATTTTCCCTGTACAATCTCTTCGTTTCTCCTTTGAACATGGGAATGGTGGCGTATGTGAGATCCATCTGAAGGGTGCCGCCCAATCTTTTGCTCCATGACCGGATAGCAAAAGGCCAAATTTTGGAGGAATATCACCCACTACGATGTCCATCATTACGCTTTTCGAAGGAAGCTGAGTTAAGTTTACAGCAAGGTCTTTGATGAGGCCCAAGCACTTGACCTTCCTGGAGTCAAATGAGAATAAATCATGGTAGGGCTTAGTAATGCTGAGGCCGATCTCATCTATCATAGCCTTTGGCATTAAGTTTTGAGAGGCTCATGAATCCAGCAAATAGTTATGGAGGATTTTTTCATGGATGTTCAAGGATATATAGAATGGTGGGAAAGATTTCTTTAGGTATTCAATCACGGGGCCCAGGGTTACAATAGGCTTGTCATCTTCCAAGTTCACAAAGTCAGTGTCGATGTGCACCTTGGGCTGAAGGGAATTCATAATGGAGGTTTTAAATGCATCATTCTTCATCAACTCAATTAAAGGGAAAGGGATTTTCAATTTTTGAATTTTAGACTCAAGGTTGAAGGAACAATACAACCTATCTGGAAACCTTACCTCATGAGCTCGAGGATGCCTGGTAACTTAAACTATTTTTTGGGTTTTTCTGAATTGGATCAATCCTGATAACCCATATAACCTCTCACTCTCAAGACATGCATGAAGCTCACTCAATCACAAGGCTTTTAGTTACAACGTGTTCAGTGGTTTGACAAAAACGTGCAGGGATGGAGAACTCACGAGACTGGCAGACTTACACACATAACACATGCATACAAATGGATAAATCCTGCTAAGGATGGTGTTTATAAATCAAATATCACTAAATAACCAATAGGATGACAGCTATCAGCCCTTTAATAAATCTGAAAAATACCTAAATGCACATTCAGGCAATAAACACAGTAAATAAAGAGATGGTTGAACAAATCACAACAAAAGATCTTATACTTAGAATAAACCAGACGAGATGCTTGATAATGGAACAGGCTCATAAATCCCCAGAGTCAAACCTTTATTAATGAAATAATCATGGGCTTTATAGCCTTTTACAAAATTTACAGATCCTGAAAATCCGATCTGTTTACATAAAAAATAAATGAAAGTCATAGTTTTTTCCAGATCAGGGCTTCAAACCCTTGCTAACAATTTGTTCATTCATTATGAAGATCTAGTTCACCAGGCGATCTTTTAATGACTGAAGTGGTAGCTGATAACCACTACTACTGGTTTGCTATGAAATTGCCACCAACAGTCAGTGTATCAACGTTTAACTGAAGTGCCCCATCTCATTTAGTCCACCTAAAACCCCCTTTTACTTTGTTGCCGTAGTCACCGATCGAAAGCTTTGTCTTCTATTTCATCGACGCCTCAAGTCAGAATGCTTGCTGTAGTTTCGGAGGTGAAATGAACTAGTTTTATCGCTGTCGGAAGCATATCGTCAAAGTTTGAATCGGACCTTTAGTCTTCTTTCTTCCACCATTTCGGTGCTCCAAGTCTCTTTGTTTCCACAGTATTGGTGCTCCTTATATCATCAGTGTCATGATATCTTCTTCATCAATAGTCAGAGGTTTCTTCTTTTATCACATCTACTCTCCTAATCGGCGTTCTCCATAACTAACACATCGATGGTCGAGAGTGGTAATAACTACAGTATCGGAGCTATTCGTATTCTTTCTTCCACCATTGTGGCTTCTAATTTCACTATCTTATCGACGGCTAGTGATTTCGAGTTTCGACGTCGAAGTTTCATCTGCTTGGGGACCCCATAGTTTATATTTCTTCTGTCGTTGCGGCTACTTAGAGGACTAATTCGCCGTCGGTTTTATGTTTTCAAGCTCCTCCGCTCGGCAATGTATTTTTGTTATTTCGGAACCCACAGTAAGTCTTTCATCCACCATTGTGGCTCCGCATTTAACTATTTCACCACCGGTTATTCTTTATCCTTTCCGACGATGAATTTTTCATCTACTCGCGAAAGCCTTAGTCTATTTTTCCTCCGCAGTTGCGGCTCCTCGAAGGACTAATTCGCCGACGGTTTCTACGTCAACGATCGGAAGCTATTTCCTCTAACCCATTGGCACTCCAAGCCTGATTGTTTGCCATAGTTACGGCTCCTTAATGTACTGTTGTGCCGACGATTAGTCTTTAGTCCTTCCGATCGCTGACGATTTCCTCTTCTCACGGAAGTCGTAGTTTGTAAGTCTTTCGTTGTTTCGGTGTCGTAGTGGACTAACTCACTGATGCTTTTAAAGTTTTTAAGTCCCGAACTGATTTCATCGGTGATTGAAACTCAAAGCCTCTTACCATCAGGAATTTTAACTGTTATTTTCTCCGTAGTTGCGGTGCCTTTGGGAACTAGCCCGTCGATCGTTAGTCCTTTCAAGTTCTGATGTGGACACTGCGGAAATATTTAGCTCTATCTTGCCGATCTTGTAGCCTTTAAAACATTTGATTGATGTTAAGAAATGCTTCGATGGTGTAAAAAAGTTACAGCAATATGCCTAAATACCGAAGGGGTCTTCCACTCGCCATTTATCTTCCATCTTTCGGTGGCTAATGAGATGTTATGATCCTCTCCCAAGCCACTGAAACCACAACTTTGTGAAATTTGCATAAAAAAATAGAGGTCTTCAAAACTGTTAGTGATATTCATATCCTTCATTGCATCATTTAAATTCTTCATACTATCAAAAATAAATTTATTTTATTTGGGAGATAACACACCCAACCCTATAGGAATGCCTTATGCTAGAATTCCATATCCTAGCAATATTTTCACGCCATGGGGGAAACCTAACTGGTCCTATATGCCAGCTATGGGGGGGATACCCATTCATACTACGAGAGGCACCGGAGGACCGCCTTATGGAGGTCCTCCCCCTGGGGGACCTAATGGTCCTGGTGGCTTTCCTCCTTATGGTCCTGGTGGTCCTAGTGGTCCTAGGGGGGCTAGTGGTTTCCCTCCTAATGGCCCTGGAGGGTCTAGTGGCCCTCGTCCTAGTGGTTATGGAGTCTCTAGAGGTTTACCTCCTAGAGGTTTTGGAGGGTCTGGTGGTTCCGGTGGTCCTAGTGGTCCCAATGGTCCTGGAGGCCCTGGTGGTCCTAACGATCCTGATCCCGGAAATCAACCCCCTGCGGGCATATTTCCTGGTAATTCTTCCTCACAACAACTCGTCTATCAGTCTACTTATGGTCCTACTAGTAATTATATGCCATATCAATATTACCAGTATGTGCAACCTAATCGTCAATTACCTTTTCTATCAACTTTGGACTTGCCTGATTTGTCCAAGTTGATTAATGACCCCATTCGACATAACCCCTCGTAGCCTTCCATTTCGGTAAAGTTACCATCAAACATTCCAAAGTTCGATGGGAAGTAGGGAGACGATCCGAAAAACCATGTCATGACATTCCATCTGTGGTGTTCTTCAAACTCCCTCATGGATGATTCAGTTCATTTAAGACTCTTTCAGTGAACTTTGACTAGTACAGCTGCTAAATGGTATATTGAACTTCTGCAACACTCGTTTGTGGATTTTGTCTCATTGGAAATTGTATTTATTACACACTTTAAGCTTCCTATTTGTTATGAAATAGGTACTGATCTCTTAACTTCTCTATGATAGAACACCTCCACCCACATATCCAATCATATTCATGAGTGGAGAAGGCAGAGAAGACTTATTAAGGATCCTATTCTGGATCAATTATTAGCTGATTGGTTTACCAAATATTTGTTTCCTTTGATTGCCTAAGATGTGGCTATGGGCTGTGTCGTTACTGAAGAGAAAGCCATTAGTCGAGCCCAGTATCTAGACTTGGTCTATTCCCAGTCCGAAACTTTGTATGAATTGATTCCTCAAGCTCCTCTCCCAAGCACTGATCCTACAAAGCCACCAGCAGAAGTCCCTGTTGATGGGATTGTTGGTTTAATACAGTCCCTGTGAGTAGTAAAACCTACCAAGCAACCCAAGACTGCCACCCTTACTCCTTTGACTCCCAAGGTTTCCACCGAGGCCAATTCTATTTAGAGTATTCAAACCTCCGACAATAATAAAAACAAGGGTAAAAGTAAAAATAAAAAACATGGAAACCAACAGGAGAATCGAAAACCAACCAACAATGATAATGGTAGTGGGAAAATAAAATCAAAATATCCATATCAAAAGTGTCCCCGTCAGGAAAAAATCACCCAATTTTTGAAAACGAATCCTGCACCTGCAGTTCTCACAAATCCTTTTACCTCTCAACAACAACTGATAGACCACATGTATAATCAGGGAAACTCAAGTTCATCAGAGGAAATTCATATGATGTCCTCGGATACCATTAGTCTGCAAACTCAAATTCAGAATTATGACAAACTCGCAGACAAGAAAGAAGACCACTCTTCTTCAGGGAAATCTCCCTCTACTGGTTCTCCCGAATCCTCGTTTACTGTCCCCCTAACCATCGAGAAGCCTACTCTCGATATGATTTTTTGTCCATCCAAGAGTACTCTTAGGAAGGATATTTTTAACCCTAATGCCCAAGCTGCTCAATTTTATAATGTAGTTGAAGATCTTGCTCAAGCACCATGTGTAATGTCTACCTTGGAAGTGCTCCAAAGTTGTCCTACATAACGCAAAAATCTGTTAACTGCGTTAGGAGCTTTAGACCCAGACAATTCTAATTTGATTCATTTCAATGTTGAGAACTATAAGTCTAGAATACCTCACAAAATTTCTTTCCAAACCATTATGAAAGTAGTCGGAAAGAAAGTCTTTAGGACTGTCATAGATGAAGGAGCTTCAACTTCAGTTTTGTCCCTGTCTTGTTGGAAAGCTATGAGCTCTCGGTCTTGTAACATCACCTATGACTCTGAAAGCCTTTGATGGATGAGGTTTCCAGCCCCACGGTCTCATACCATCCCTTATAGTCGAGATTAGGGGAAAAACTATTTCTATTCAAGTAGAAGTAGTGGACACCCCATTAGATTACAACCTCCTTCTAGGAAGAAATTGGTTTCACGCCATGACTGCTGTCGCTTCGACGGTATTCTGAACAGTCCAATTTCCACATCTAGGGAGAATTGTTACCATCGATCATCTTGATTTTTGTATGCTGGATGTTACTACCTCTACAGCTAATAACATCCCTATGTTAGGCCAGTCCCCTCCTCCTTACTAGTCGATTGGGGTAAGCATGTTGAAGGATTCATCCCTTATGGGTTTCTTTCCATCCACTCCTCCTAACATAGACACATCGACAGTAAATATGATTGCGTCATTTGATTTTGAGGCCAAGGGAAAAAAAAATTATTGAGTCCACCTCTTTGAGTCCACATGAAGAAATGTACAACATCATTCAAACTCTTTTCGATGATCACACCGATGACCTTCATCTAGTGGCTTCAGATCCTTACCACTTGCCTTACTAGTTAGAACCATCTCTTCATATTTTGTATTATCTCTCTGAGACTTTTCCTTTCGATGAGTCCATTATGGAGATCATGAATACAAATGAGTCCATTTGGGAGGATCACCATCGTAGATCCTTGTTCCTCCCCAACACCAGTTCGGTTAACCATGAATTTGCATCCTTGTTTTCCATTGATATTGTCAATGCACCTAAAAGTACTATATTGTTGCAAGACACATATTCTAAAGGAAACCTTTGAAACATTACTCAGACAAATCCAATTGATGTATCAGCCAAGCCTGGTACCATCGAGCATGTTCATGTTGGGAATAACTACTCGGTAGATGAATCTAAAGCTTACAAGGCACTTTTCAAAGAATTCCATGATATTTTTGCCTAGTCTTATCAGGAAATGTCGGGGATAGACCCAGCCATTGTGGTCCATGAAATTAAAACCTATCCCACAACTAAAACTGTCAAGGAAAAACTAAGACAAGTCCATCCATGGAAGGCCGTAGCTATTAAAGCTACGATAGAGAAACTTCTCAAAGCTAGTGTTAACACATCTATTTAGCAGGAGGATGAAAAGACCATAAGGAAGGAGAAACAATAGTGTCTTGTCAAACTTTGTTTAAGTGGTATTATATAAGAGTACGATGAGCAATGAAAAATGATGAAGTATCAAAAGATCTAATGGCGCAGAGTGAAGAGCTAGAGATCAACGGTCTACACTATGTCCGCTCTCCAAAGGTGCAAGGAAGATAATTTATATCTGGGCGTTTAATAGCATACACAGATCAACAGCTGTTGATTAGGCTTGATGAGATCCACAGCCCGTATCGTTCCCACTTTATGAACATGCACAATGGTTAAAACAATAGAGCCTAGCGGAATTAGATACATGCCACCCAATCTGACGGTTGGCAAATCATGGTTGATTGCATCTACGGCTATGGAGGATTCCGGAGCATAAAGTTGCACGGGGGATAATTTTGGGAAGCCCAGTGGAATTGGATATGTGTTATCTAATCCGACGGTGGGAAAATACAGGTATATCACATCAATGACTGAAGATAATTCTGGAGCTCAGACTTGCACGGTAGATAAGACCCAAGTGCTTGGCGGAATTGGGTACGTGTCTTTCAATCTGACGGCGGGAAATAAGAGTCGATTTCATCGACGGTTGGAGATGACTCCGGAATGGAGACTTGCACGAAGGTTATGACCAGAGACCCCGGGTGGAATTAATTATGTGGCGCTTAATCTGATGGTTAAAAATCAAAGGCGATGTGGATCAACGGTTACAAATGAGTCCGAAGTGTGGAAACGCACGGAAGATAGAGGTAGAAGGTGGTCGCGGAATATAAACCATTGTCCGCGCATCGAATTGTGGCATACTCCGGAGGCTAAAGTGGTTTCGTGCAAACCGCCGAGGGAGTGCTCCGGAGTGGGGCCTTATAAAAGGAAGGTTGACTTGTCTAGTGGGTATTTTGTTGATTGGCTCTGGTGGGTGAAAAGGACATGCGGGTTCGTCAACCTGCAACTATCATTTTCAAACATACCACCACGTATAAGAAGTAAGGCCTAAGCTGTTGTAATCCATCCGTTTGTTTGCTATTTATCAACTGAATTATGGATAAAGAGGAGGAATTACAGACTAGTCATGTTATAGATGACAAAGAGGAATATTTGGTCGATAGAGATAGGGGCGTATGTGACCCCTTCCTGTCTGTAGGAAGTGTGTCCGTTAGTAAGGAAATATTATGGTATTACAACTCGTAAGGGAATGATGTACTGAATGTATGCAAATCCTTTCTGTATTACTTCACCCTTGAACAAACCCTCCATTTCCCGGAATTTGCAGAGTGGTGTTCTGTTAACTACTCTCTGTCTCAGAGAATTATTGTCAGTGAGTCCGTGTCCTGAATTCTTTGTAAATTTAATGCTACCGTCATCCGTGAGAACCTCAGTTTACCGGAAAATTACCCAGATAGTTGTGATGCAGTAAATGAGTCAATCCTTGCTGAATTTTACAAGAAGTGTGAGACTGAAACCCGTTGCCAATACCTGTCAAGTGTTCTAAAACATGGTCAATCGTTAGATGGATTTTTCTTACCTTACCCTGTACATATTTTTAAAAGTGAAGTCCAATTATTTATTTCTTTGGTTTGTCAAATATTAGGTCTGGATGATGATTGCCGAGTGGGCGAGATCATCCTTCGTTTTTTATTGAGAATAAGTTCCTTAGGCTCTGAGTCTCAGTCAATTCCAGTGTTTAGTCTAGATGAGTACCTGTCTGAAGCAATCCATCTTCAGCTAAGCGAGTTTCCAAAGGTTCGGTTTTTTAGATTTCAGACCTACTTGTTCAATATGTTGTTATGCTCCAATGTCACTGAACTTCAGTTTTTGAATACTATCTGTTCTTCTGATTTTCCCAAGTAAATCAACATGTTCGAGTTTGCTAATTCGAGCATGTCGAAAATGTATAGAATGTTGTTTGATGAAGAATTGCCCCGTGTTTTAGACGAGATGAAATGTTTGATGCAGTCCTCGCCCGAGGACCGAATTGGAGATTGGTTCCTTCATAAAGACTCCACTGTGTTAAGAGTATATGGTTTTGCAGGGCACCCTTATAAGTTACCTACCTTCTTAACCCCAAGGATTTTTGCTTTGGAATTCATGAGACAAAGGCTACAGTCTGAAGAAGAGCACCTTGGAGCTTTCAAAAATTCTTCAAATATTAAATTCCCCCTGAAGGTCGGTTCTTTCATTTTCAAAAGTAAAGGTGCTTTAGTATTCATAGAGAAATTGCTGGAGAGTATGGATTTCCAAAAGGAGCCGAAGATAAACTACGATCCCCACCATGTAATATCATTGAGGAAACAGGCCAACAAGAATAAGCCTTTTGATCATCAGTCTATTGAGGGGTTGGCTAAAACAGCAAATTTATTGCAGTTTACTGAGATATCAAAGTTTGATGAAGGTGCCCATACTGTACCTATCACAGCATCCCAAATAGCAGAAGGTAATAGTATTGTGATTAAGAGAAGTATATCTGAAATCGAAAGTATGGAGATTGACGAAGATGGTTCACATAAAAAAGCAAAGTTGTTTCAAGGTGGTGAAATTTTAAATGAGGAGATTTCTGATGGTTTCAAAAAGGTTGCTCTAGTTCCAATGAAGGTAGTGCAAGTAAATCACTTTTCTTTTAAAAATATAGATGGTTCAGAACCAAGCCCGATCTTTAAGTCAAGGGAGGAACTCAAGACTAGCTACATGGAGAAAAGAAAAGAGTCTCTGGAGGAGACGAGGAATTTTATGCCACGAGTAAGAAGTCTACATAGTCCAAAAACTTCTCTGGTTTCTGCTAGATATGCTGAAAGAAATACATTCAAGTTAGCCATGGTGAATGACAAAAAGATGTCAAAAATGGAGATCAGGTTGGATAAGATCAGTATACCAGAGAAGATACAACTTCATAAACAAACCAGTGATATCATTTACTCAGACCTGTTACAGGCCATGATAAGAATAAACAAATTGCAAAGTCTGATAGATAAGTTAGAGATCCAGCTAAAACATGAAAGAGTCGAGAATAAGGCAAATGCCATCCAAATCAAAAAGCTTCAAACAGATATTGTCAGTTCAGATAACACCCAGGCAGTCAGGAGAATGCTAGAAGAAAAAGACAATGCTCTCCAAGTGTTGAGGAAAAAATTGAAAATCCCAGGTTCTGAGCATGTTCAGTCCTCTGAGCTACTGGCTCTGCAAGAAGAAAAAGACAAGATCCATCAAGAGATGATGGAGTATAAAGGGAGAGATTTTGAGTTACAGGAAGAAAAGGACAAGTGGGAAGGAGAAAGAAATGAACTGTTATCTCAGATTTCCTTGATGAAAAAGGATCAAATTGATGAAAAGGAGATTATGGAGGAGTTAATGAGTCAGACTCCCACAGGCGAAGACTTGTCCATTGTGAATATCGAGAAGTCGTTGGATGATTTTTCTGCGGATGATCTTTTGGTGCCCATGTCCCAAGTTAGTCTCAAAGATGAAGAAATCAAAGAACTAAAGACAGAGAATACAAATATCATGTCCAAACTTGCCAAAGTGAATGAAAATAAAAACAAAATACTACAAGATAGAAACCAGTTGCAGAAAAAGTTCAATGAATTGAAGGAGAAAAGCATTGGTAAAGGTCCCCTGCAAGGAGAAAAACACATTATTTGGGACACGTTATCTATTGAAATTACCAAATTCAGGCACTATCTGAATTTCATTGATGATCGGAATATTTTGATCAATTTGGCCCACCAAAGATTAAAGCTAGTGAATGAACACATGGGAAAAAGACCTCTCACCACAGCTCAAAATGCGCTGAACTTTGTAAACTCATTGAATTATCAAAAATTACATGATTTAGGGATAAAAGACAGGATATCCATAGTGCCGTGGGCTAAGAAATTTATTCACAAACATCATTTAATGAAGACGGTCCAGGACAGAACAGATGAAATAGTTACACAGGTCAATAACTTCAAGCAGGAATTCAAGGAGCTTTTTGAGGATGGCCTACCTTCCTTTTGGGACGAGGAGGGATGGATGTTCTCTCAGGAGAATTATCATAGCTCGCTAGTTCAGAATCGCATGGACCACTCTAAATTTGATGATTTGGAAAAGAGCCTAACAGGAAAAACTATTGTGGATAAGTTGACAGAGGATTTCGAAATTCTACAAAGGTTTGCAATTATCAGAAGCAGATTGCCCAAGATGTCCTATGAAGCGTACATGGAGCTTGAAGTATCAATCCGAGAGATGATGGAGTGTGACACCTCAAACGCAGAACAGTGGAAAGTTGTGGAGAGATTCAGAAAAACCAAATACATCTTGCATGCATAGAGACAGGTGTTATATGACATGGAGCTGACTGGATGAAGATATTTTACCAAGTTGATTTTTACTTTATGATCTGTTAGGATTGGAGCAGTAATTTATTCCTAGAAGTTAGGGATTTAGTTACAAGACTCTAAATTAAGCCGATCATTCAGTTGTGAATCTTCTTGGAAGATCTATTATTTTTTGTATATATTGGCATCTTTTTTTATGAGATGGGGGTTGGAACCCATCGTGTTGTGGAATAATTTTGGAGAACATATCTATTTTTGAATAACAAAGTGAATGCATGAAGGTTTATCAGAGATTCCTGTATCATTTATATTACAGTCTGCACTTCTTTCTTTATGTGATTGTATTTCCCCAGTGTAACACTTCATTTTGCTTCTTCTTTGTATCTGAAATACAGCGTTGGGTGATTAGAATTCATATGTTTATGCTCTAGTCATCATTTCAGATATTTTATACATTTTCTGCTAAAGTTGACATAGAATTCATCTTTGATGCTCTGTGTTAGTGGGCTGTTTCCTCATCTCTTCTATTTCACCTGGATTAAATTGAATGACTATGATGATGTGATTATCTTGCCTTTGATGAATCTCGTGTATATTTCTTTGTGATATCTTTATACGTATGTGACTCCATGCCCAATGGTTATGTGATTGTTTCAGCCATACATACAAATCTTTAAATATTGTTTTATATCTGGTCCTATTAAATCTTTATTGAGAGATCCCTCTCTAGAAGAAAATACCAGTTTTTTTCTAAAGTGGTTTTTGCTGTTACCTTGGAGTTTACCTTTTACAACATGGGTACATTCTGAGTGCTAACAAACTGGTGCCGTTGCCGGGGAACGAATGAGCATATCTGCCTTGGGAGAACGAAAAAGTTGAAGAAAGGTTTCTGTGGGCAAACAAGAATTTTTAACAGAAAAGAAGGTTGTATATTTTCCCTAGCGACTTCATTGTGAAACTTGTTCAGAACTTGAGGAGTCATTCTGGCTTCGAGAAGACATACGCAAGGTAACTCTGATACCGAAATTTTGAAAAGTTTTGAAGACCCAGAAAAGTTATTTAAGAAGAAAAATAAAGAAAATATAGATTTTCCTTTGTTTGGTGCATCATCATCTCAAGATTCTCATTTTGATCCAAAATGGGAAGTTAACGTTGGAAAGAATCTGTTGAGAACCAAGTCTGAGTCTGACCTTAAGGATACTGAGTTTAATCCCCGTAGATTAGAATCTTACCTGTTAGATTCCCTTTGGAGAGATTTGCAACAAACCACAAAGGCTGAAACATCTATCTCTCAGAATACTCAAACCTCTTCAAACCCTATGAATCCACCTGGACCAATGGCAGCCATATTTTCTCCCTTGCGTCTCCCTGCTGTATTACATGATCTCCCTCAAAATTATTCTCAGATAATTTCTTTATTTGATGGAGAGGGTGATATAACCGTGAAATAGCATGTCGCCAAGTTTGAAGATTTTATTGACTTGGAAGAAGTTGATTATCTTGATGTCAAAATGTGGTTATTTGCCCAAAGTTTGTCAGGAGAGGCAAAGAAGTGGTTTAAAGACTTACCAAATGGGTCTATAGTAAATTTTCAGGCCTTCCAAAATGCTTTCTTGGACAGATGGGATGATAAACATAATCCTTTGCAGCTTTTATCTCAGTATAACAGTCTCAAAAAAGGTGGTTTCGAATCTGTTCATGAATTTTCCAGTAGATTCATGAGGGCTTACAACTCTATTTCGGAAGATATAAAACCTTCTCCTGCAGCTGCCAAACTACATTATGCTGGGGATTTTGATAATGATTTTGCATTCTCATTGCGGGAGAGGAAATCGGCAACTCTTGCTGCCATGTTTACTGATGCTCTAGAAGTGGAAGCTAACATGATGGCGAGTGGAAAAATGAGGCGTAGGGATTTGGATAGGAGGAGAAAAGAAGAGAATTTTCCTTCTACTTCATCCTCCTCTGCTGATGCTAAATTTGAAATGATGTTAAAAACCATGGAGAAGTTGATGGACAGATTAACTATGGATACTAGACCTTTCAACAGAGAGCAAGGGGATCCCCAAATCAGGAATCCAAATTTTAGAAGACCAAATCCCCCTGTTCCTCCTCAAAATAGACAGAGAGACCAGAGAAATCCAAGAAACCAAGAAGAGCAACCCATCCATCCACCTTTCCCTGAGAATTATGTTGCCGATGAAGAAGATCCCCCTGAAAATGAGATTCATCTGTTTGGAGAATAGGATTTAGAGATATATCTTACTGAAGAGGAGCATAACATGTTTGAACAGGAGGGTGGAAATGAAGAAATTGAAAAGGAGAACGAGTTGTATCAAAGAGGATATTTACATGCTATGGATGATGTGCAGAGGAAAATCAGATTGAGGAACAGGGATGTCCCCATAAATAAAGGGAAGGAAAACCCAAATCAGCCTTCCTCTAGTTCTTTGAATGTGGAAAAAGGACAAGAACTACAAAAGGAGCCTTTTGTAAATAAAGAAGTTGAAAATGATGTACAAAGGGATAAAATAATAAAGAAGGCGACTCCAGTTGATGTGGAAAATATTGGTGTTGGTTTTAATTTACAGAATGAGCTTTCAAAGCTAAAAATCTCTGTTCCGTTTAATGAATTGTTGAGAAATATTGAATACAGGGATACTATCACAAAAATGGTCAAAAATCAAGGAGAATGGCAGTCAGACATTTTAGAACTGAATGATGACAATCCATCTATTTCATTTGGACCAAAAGTTGAGAATATGGAAGGTGAAGAAGTTCCTCCTTTTTATTTAAGCCTAAATGTGCATGACAAAGTGGTCCATAATGCTATGTTGGATTCTGGGGCATCACACAATCTAATGCCCAAAGGAGTGGTAGAAATTCTGGGATTGGAGGTGACAAGGCCTTATAAAGATGTGTATTCTTTTGATTTTAAAAGAGTGAAATGCCTTGGATTAATCAAAGACATGGTGGTAACCCTAAACAAATTGCCTTCTAAAACTATAGTTATGGATGTGGTAGTGGCAGATATCCCACCAAATTTTGGGGTATTGCTGTCAAGGTCCTAGACTTCCAAATTGAAAGGCAATTTGTAGATGGATATGTCATATGCCACGATTCCTGTTCAGGATGGGAACAGAAGACTATATAGTGAAAAAAGAACTCAATGTGTAGTAAGCAGTCAAGACAAACCTGAAATTCATCACATTTATGTTGTTGATACCAATTTGGGGTCCTCTATTTTCTTCAATGATGTTGTTCCACATGATGTAAAGGAGGCTTTGCAGAAGAAGTCTGAAGAAAATAGGGAAAAGGAAGTGATAGAACAGGATGCTTTGGAAGAAAAGCAAAAAAGAGAAGGACAGTGGATTATGTACTTTGATGGATCTGCTGCAAAAGTAGGTGTTGGAGCAGGAGTATACATAATCTCTCTTATTCAAGGTGAATTCAAAGCCCTATCATACAAGTTGACATTTGAGTGTACAAATAATGTGGCAGAATATGAAGCTCTATTATTGGGATTGCATGCTTTGAAAGACTTAGAAGCTCAGAAGATAAAGATCTTAGGAGACTTTGAGTTGATAATAAATCAAATTAATGAAAGCTATCAAACCAGGCATCCTCGAATGAGGGCTTACAAAAATGAAGTGTGGGATATGCTTGGTAATTTATTTACGGAGCATACAATTCAGGTGATTCCTAGACATGAAAATGTGGTAGCTGATTCTTTAGCTATGGCTACTGGAAAATTTGAAACACCTGTTGCTGGTCAGAGGGAATACCAGGTGGAAATTGTGAATAGACCATCTATTCCTGACAACTCTAAATATTGGCAAGTGTTCAAAGACGATATGTAGATCCGAAGATTCCTGGAACTTTCAGAAGAATTTGTGAATACTCCTATTGACACTGAGAATGGCAATGACGAGAGCACTCAAGAGGATGAAGAGCTTGAAGAGGAAGAGAAGAGCACTAAAAAATTGAAAGGGACCTTAGGAGGAAAGGACATTATCCAGTTGAAAAATAATTTCATACCAAGAGGATTAATCCCTTTAGAAAAGCTTTTTGATCAAAATGATGTGGCTAAAAATCCAAAAGTGAAGCCCATTGATGATGCTATCAAAGACCAGAATATTGGTACCAAAGAAAATCCTAAGATTGTGAAATTGTCCAAGAAATTACCTAAAAAAGAAAAAGAAGAGTATGTAAAATTAATGAAAAAGTATACTGATGTGTTTGCATGGAACTATGAGGATCTCAAAGAGTATGATACCTCCATCATACAGCATATCATTCCTATAAATCCTGGGGAGAGACCTTTTAAACAGAAGCTCAGAAGAATAAATCCTAAGCTGCTGCCCATCATTGAGAAAGAGATCAAAAAATTGTTTGACGCTAAAATCATTGTAACATTGAGGTTTTCAAGATGGGTTGCAAACTTAGTTCCTGTCAGAAAAAAGAACGGAGAGATAAGATTGTGCATAGATTTCCGTAATTTGAATAAAGTTTCCATGAAAGATAACTATCCTCTACCCAAGATGGATCAAATACTGCAGCAGGTGGTGGGGGCTGAAAGAATTTCAATGCTGGATGGTTTTTCCGGGTATAATCAGATTAAGGTGTTACCAGAAGATCAGGAGAAGACTGCTTTTACTACACCTTGGGGCACTTTTATGTATGCAAAGATGCCTTTTGGTTTGATGAATGCAGGAGCCACTTTCCAGCAAGCTATGGACATCGATTTTGCAGGGGAAATTGGAAATTTTGTAGTGATCTACATGGATGATATCACAGTCTACTCCAAGTTCAACAGGGAGCATCTGCATCATCTGGAGAAAGTGTTCATGAAATGTAGAAAGTTTGGTATATCGTTGAATCCCAAGAAGTCAAATTTTGCTCTAGAAGAAGGAAAGCTGCTGGGCCATATAATATCAAAAGATGGCATAAAGATTGATCCTGAGAGGGTAAGTGCAATTCTGAAGGTAGGAGAGCCTCGAAGCAAAAAGGAGATACAGTCTTTCTTGGGGCAAGTGAATTTTTTAAGAAGGTTTGTACCCAATTTTGCTGAGATCCTAATGAATATCACCAATATGTTGAAAAAAGGGCATGAAATAAAATGGAATGCTGAAGCTAGACGGTCCTTTTGGGAAATCAAGAAGGAAATTTCAGAGGCTCCTATGTTAGTGAGTCCATATTTTACTAAAGATTTCTCAGTATTTTCATATGCTTCAGAACACACTATAGCAGCTGTTTTACTACAGAAAAATGACGAGAATATGGAACAACCCATAGCATTCTTCAGCAAGATGTTGAGGGATGGTGAATTAAAATATGACATTATGGAGAAACAAGCCTATGCTTTAATTAAATCATTGAAATATTTCAGAATATATATTCTACATTCACATATAATTGCCCATGTTCCATCTGCTGCAGTAAAAGGAATCCTGACTCAACCAGATCCAAAAGGCAGAAGAGCAAAATGGATTGCTACATTATTGGAGTATGATATTGAGATAAAGCCTACCAAATTGATTAAAGGGCAAGGATTAGCTAAAATGATGGCTAATTCCAATTGTGAAGCTTTGCAAATTAATTTCCTTTCTCATCAAGATGATCAGTTGGATACGGAGATAGAAGTAATGGTTGATTTTGTGGCATCTCCGTGGTATTCTGATATTGTATATGTCCTCCGTAATTTGCAAGCACCAGAAGGATTAAGTAAATCAAGAGCGAGATCTGTAAAGCTAAAATCTGCTAAATTTTGTATCATAAATCGGTATCTTTATTGGAAAGACCTTGGAGGAGTGTTGCTGAATTGTATTTTGGAAGATGAAGCTCAGCAAATTGCCAAAGAATTTCATCAGGGAGACTGTGGCGGACATCATTCTTGGAAAGTGACTGCGAACAAAATCCTAAGGGCCGGTTATTATTGGCTACGTTATTTTCAGATGTGTATAAAGAAATCGGTAAATGTCATCAGTGCCAAATTTTTGATGGTAAGAGAAAAGTATTGCCTCTCCCTTTGAATCCAATAACAGTTGAGGCTCCTTTCCAGCAATGGGGTTTGGATTTTATTGGTGAAATAAACCCCAATTCGTCGGTTCAGCACAAGTGGATTTTGACAGCTACAGACTATTTTACTAAATGGATAGAAGCAATTCCTACCAGGAGAGCCACTGAAAATGTGATCATGGATTTTCTTGAAGAGAACATATTGGCTCGATTCAGGTGCCCAAAAAGGATAGTAACAGATAATACGACTGCTTTCAAATCCATGAAAATGATTAATTTTTGTCATAAATATCACATAAGTCTCAATCATCCAACTGCCTATTATCCTCAAGGAAATGGGTTAGCTGAATCTTAAAATAAGAGCTTAGTAAGGATCATCAAGAAGCTGTTGGAGGATAATAAGAGGTCTTGGCACACCAAACTAAAATATGCTCTATGGGTCGACAGGATTAGCACTAAAAGAGAAATCGGCATGTCTCCGTTCCAACTGGTGTATGGGGCTGAAGTGGTTTTTCCAGCATCATTACAGGTACTGGTTATGAGATATTTCCAAGATCAGCAAGAAGAACCAAATCACATACAACGAAGGATAAATCAGATTATTGAGCTGGAAGAACGAAGAAATAAGGCTTATGACAAAGTACAGTCACATCAGGAGAAAATGAAAAATACCTTTGAAAGAAGAATCAAAGAAGAGCAGTTTCAAATTGATGACCTAGTTTTAAAGTGGGATGCTCCTAATGAAGACAAGCGTGGAAAATTTGATCCTATGTGGGTAGGACCTTACGTTGTGGCTGGATACAGAGGGAAAAATGCATTTCTGCTGGAATATACAAATGGGGTTCTTTTAGAAATCAACCCTGTAAATGGACGGTATCTGAAACACTACCTATCCTGAGGGAGAAGGTAAAATTTGTATCATAGACTGTACATATTTATTTTTATTTACAAGTTAATATGAATGGTAAGCTGAGTGTTTTTGAAGCTCGCAGTGAAATCCCTAAGTTTCAGGAGGAATACCATTCCTTTTCTAAAAATACATAAAAATAATATATCTATAAAAAGAAAGAGATGAGTTTTATACAAGTTACTATGCAAAATCATAAGAAGGCACCTGGTCTACGAGTTCTTTGATACCTCACAGGGAGGATATCATCCCTAGATGGAGCCAGTTGTTAACACATCTATTTAGCAGGAGGATGAAAAGACCATAAGGAAGGAGAAACAATAGTGGGTTGTCAAACTTTGGTTAAGTGGTATGATATAAGAGTACGATGAGCAATGAAAAACAATGAAGTATCAAAAGATCTAATGGCGCGGAGTGAAGAGCCGGAGATCAATGGTTTACACTATGTCCGCTCTCCAAAGGTGCAAGGAAGATAATTTATATCTGGGCGTTTAATAGCATAAATAGATCAATGGCTGTTGATTCGGATTGAAGAGATCCACGGCCCGTATCGGTTCTACTTTATGAACATGCACAATGGTAAAAACAATGGAGCCTAGCGGAATTAGATACATGCCACCCAATCTGATGGTTGGCAAATCATGGTCAATTGCATCTATGGCTATGGAGGATTCCGGAGCATAAAGTTGCACGGGGGATAATTTTGGGAAGCCCAGCGGAATTGGATATGTGTTATCTAATTCGACGGTGGGAAAATACAGGTATATCACATCAACGGCTGAAGATAATTTCAGAGCTCAGACTTGCACGGTAGATAAGACCCAAGCGCTTGGTAGAATCGGGTACATGTCTTCCAATATGACGACGAGAAATAAGAGTTGATTTCATCGACGGTTGGAGATGACTCCGGAATGGAGACTTGCACGAAGGTTATGACCAGAGACCCCGGGCGGAATTAATTATGTGGCGCTTCATGTGACGGTTAAAAATCAAAGGCGATGTGGATCAACGGTTACAAATGAGTCTGGAGTGTGGAAACGCACGGCAGATAGAGGTAGAAGGTGGTCGCGGAATATAAACCGATGTCCACGCGTCGAATTGTGGCATACTCCGGAGGCTAAAGTGGTTTCGTGCAAACTTTCGATGGAGCGCTCCGGAGTGGGGCCTTATAAAAGGAAGGTTGACATGTCCGGTGGGTATTTTGTTGATTGGCTCCAGCGGGTGAAAAGGACATGTGGGTTCGTCAACCTGCGACTATCATTTTCAAACATACCACCATGTATAACAGGTAAGGACTAAGCTCTCGTAATCCATCCATCTGTTTGCTATTTATCAACTGAATTATGGATAAAGAGGAGGAATTACAGACTAGTCATGTTATAGATGACAAAGAGGATTATTTGGTCGACAGAGATAGGGGCGTATGTGACCCCTTCCTATCTGTAGGAAGTGTGTCCGTTAGTAAGGAAAGATTATGGTATTACAACTCGCAGGGGAACGATGTATTGAATGTATGAAAATCCTTTCTGTATTACTTCGCCCTTGAACAAACCCTCCATTTCCCAGAATTTGCAGAGTGGTGTGCTGTTAACTAGTCTCCGTCTCAGAGAATTATCGTCAGTCAGTCCACGTCCCGAATTCTTTGTAAATTCAATGCTACCGTCATCCGTGAGAACCTCAGTTTACCGAAAAATTACCCAGATAGTTGTGAGGCAGTAAATGAGTCAATCCTTGCTGAATTTTACAAGAAGTGTGAGACTAAAACCCGTTGCCAATTCCTGTCAAGTGTTCTGAAAGATGGTCAATCGTTAGATGGATTTTTCTTACCTTACCCTGTACATATTTTTAAAAGTGAAGTCCAATTAGTTATTTCTTTGGTTTGTCAAATATTAGGTCTGGATGATGATTGCTGAGTGGGCGAGATCATCCTTGGTTTTCTATTGAGAATAAATTCCTTAGGCTCTGAGTCTCAGTCAATTCCAGTGTTTAGTCTAGATGAGTACCTGGCTGAAGCAATCCATCTTCAGCTAAGCGAGTTTCCAAAGGTTCGGTTTTTTAGATTTCAGACCTACTTGTTCAATATGATGTTATGCTCCAATGTCACTGAACTTCATTTTTTGAATACTATCTGTTCTTCCGATTTGCCCAAGCAAATCAACATGTTCGAGTTTGCTAATTCGATCATGTCGAAAATGTATAGAATGTTGTTTGATGAAGAATTGCCCCATGTTTTAAACGAGATGAAATGTTTGATGCAGTCCTCGCCCGAGGACCGAATTGGAGACTGGTTCCTTCATAAAGACTCCAATGTGTTAAGAGTATATGGTTTTACAGGGCACCCTTATAAGTTACCTGCCTTCTTAACCCCAAGGATTTTTGCTTTGGAATTCATGAGACAAAGGCTACAGTCTAAAGAAGAGCACTTTGGAGCTTTCAAAAAGTCTTCAAATATTAAATTCCCCCTTAAGGTCGGTTCTTTCATTTTCAAAAGTAAAGGTGCTTTAGTATTCATAGAGAAATTGCTGGAGAGTATGGATTTCCAAAAGGAGACGAAGATAAACTACGATCCCCACCATGTAATATCATTGAGGAAACAGACCAACAAGAATAATCCTTTTGATCATCGGTCTATTGAGGGGTTGGCTAAAACAACAAATTTACTGCATTTTACTGAGATATCAAAGTCTGATGAAGGTGCCCATACTGTACCTGTCACAGCATCCCAAACAGCAGAAGGTACTAGTATTGTGATTAAGAGAAGTATATCTGAAATCGAAAGTATGGAGATTGACGAAGATGGTTCACATAAAAAAGAAAAGTTGTTTCAAGGTGGTGAAATTTTAAATGAGGAGATTTCTGATGGTTTCAAAAAGGTTGCTCTAGTTCCAATGAAGGTAGTGCAAGTAAATCAGTTTTCTTTTAAAAATATAGATGGTTTAGAACCAAGCCCGATATTTAAGTCAAGGGAGGAACTCAAGTCTAGCTACATGGAGAAAAGAAAACAGTCTCTGGAGGAGACAAGGAATTTGATGCCACGAGTAAGAAGTCTGCATAGTCCAAAAACTTCTCTGGTTTCTGCTAGAGATGCTGAAAGAAATACATTCAAGTTAGACATGGTGAACAACAAAAAGATGTCAGAAATGGAGATCAGGTTGGATAAGATCAGTATACCAAATAAGATACAACTTCATAAACAAACCAGTGATATCATTTACTCAGACCTGTTACAGGCCATGATAAGAATAAACAAATTGCAAATTCTGATAGATAAGTTAGAGATCTAGCTAAAAAATGAAAGAGTCGATAATAAGGCAAATTCCATCCAGATCAAAAAGCTTCAAATAGATATTGTCAGTTCAGATAACACCCAGGCAGTCAAGAGAATGCTAGAAGAAAAAGACAACACTCTCCAAGTGTTGAGGAAAAAATTGAAAATCCCAGGTTCTGAGCATGTTCAGTCCTCTGAGCTACTGGCTCTGCAAGAAGAAAAAGACAAGATCCATCAAGAGATGATGGAGTATAAAGGGAGAGCTTTTGAGTTACAGGAAGAAAAGGACAAGTGGGAAGGCGGAAGAAATGAACTGTTATCTTAGATTTCCTTGATGAAAAAGGATCAAATTGATGAGAAGGAGATTATGGAGGATTTAATGAGTCAGACTCCCACAGGAAAAGACTTGTCCATTGTGAATATCTAGAAGCCGTTGGATGATTTTTCTGCGGATGATCTTTTGGTGCCCATGTCCCAAGTTAGTCTCAAAGATTAAGAAATCAAAGAACTAAAGATAGAGAATGAAAAGATCAAGTTTGAACTTGCCAAAGTGAATGAAAATAAAAACAAAATACTACAAGATAGAAACCAGTTGTAGAAAAAGTTCAATGAATTGAAGGACAAAAGCATTGGTAAAGGTCCCCTGCAAGGAGAAAAACACATTATTTGGGACACGTTATCTATTGAAATTACCAAATTCAGACACTATCTGAATTTCATTGATGATCAGAATATTTTGATCAATTTGGCCCACCAAAGATTAAAGCTAGTGAATGAACACATGGGAAAAAGGCCTCTCACCACAGCTCAAAATGCGCTGAACTTTTTAAACTCATTGACTTATCAAAAACTACATGATTTAGGGATAAAAGACAGGATATCCATAGTGTTGTGGGCTAAGAAATTTATTCACAAACATCATTTAATGAAGACAGTCCAGGAGAGAACAGATGAAATGGTTACACAGGTCAATAACTTCAAGCAGGAATTCAAGGAGCTTTTTGAGGATGGCCTACCTTCCTTTTGGGACGAGGAGGGACGGATGTTCTTTCAGGAGCATTATCACAGCTTGCTAGTTCAGAATCGCATGGACCACTCTAAATTTGATGATTTGGAAAAGAGCCTAACAGGAAAAACTATTGTGGATAAGTTGACAGAGGATTTCAAATTTCTACAGAAGTTCGCAATTATCAGAAGCAGATTGCCCAAGATGTCCTATGAAGCATACATGGAGCTTGAAGAATCAATCCGAGAGATGATGGAGTGTGACACCCCAAACGCAGAACAGTGGAAAGCTGTGGAGAGATTCGGAAAAACCAAATACATCTTGCATGCATAGAGACAGGTGTTATATGACATGGAGCTGACTGGATGAAGACAAGGAGCTGACTGGATGAAGACGTTTTACCAAGTTGATTTTTACTTTATGATCTGTTAGGATTGGAGCAGTAATTTATTCCTAGAAGTTAGGGATTTAGTTACAAGATTCTAAATTAAGTCGATCATTCAGTTGTGAATCTTCTTGGAAGATCTATTATTTTTTGTATATATTGGCATCTTTTTTTATGAGATGGGGGTTGGAACCCATCATGTTGTGGAATAATTTTGGAGAACATATCTATTTTTGAATAACAAAGTGAATGCATGAAGGTTTATCAGAGATTCCTGTATCATTAATATTACAGTCTGTACTTCTTTATTTATGTGAATGTATTTCCCCGGTGTAACACTTCATTTTGTTTCTTCTTCGTATCTGAAATACAGCGTTGGGTGATTAGAATTCATATGTTTATGCTCTAGTCATCATTTCAGATATTTTATACATTTTCTGCTAAAGTTGACATAGAATTCATCTTTGATGCTCTGTGTTAGTGGGTTGTTTCTTTATCTCTTCTATTTCACCTGGATTAAATTGAACGATTGTGATGATGTGATTATCTTGCCTTTGATGAATCTCATGTATATGTATTTGTGATATCTTTATACGTATGTGACTCCATGCCCAATGGTTATGTGATTTTTTCAGCCATACATATAAATCTGTAAATATTGTTTTATATCTGGTCCTGTTAAATCTTTATTGAGAGATCCCTCTCTGGAAGAAAATACCAGTTTCTTTCTAAAGTGGTTTTTGTTGTAACCTTGGAGTTTACCTTTTACAACCTGGGTACATTCCGAGTGCTAACAGCTAGGTTTATTTATCCCGTACCCCTAACGGAATGGGTATCGAACCTTGTCCCTATCAATAAAAAGCAGGGCACCATTAGAGTCTATATGGATTTTAGAGACTTGAATAAAGCTTGTCCCAAGGAAAACTTTCCTACTCCACATATTGATCAGATTATCGACAACTGTGCCAAAAGTGTCATCTTCTCATTCATGGATGGATTTTTTAGCTATAATCAAATTGAGATACTACCCACTGATCAGCACAATATGGCATTCATTTTCCCGTGGAGAACCTTTGCATATAGGAAGTTACCATTTGGATTAAAAAATGCTAGAGCCACTTTCCAGAGTACGATGTCCTATGTGTTTCACGATATTAAACATATTGTTGAACCGTACCTTGATGACCTCCCTGCTCATTTACAGTGACAGGAGGACCACCCTAGTCATCTTAGAGATATTTTCCTGAGATGCCATCATTATAATATACGAGTCAATCTGCATAAATGTGTTTTCTGCGTTGAGATAGGACGTCTGTAAGGTTTTGTGGTCTCTAAGGATGGCATCTAGATAGACACTTTGAAAATTGCCGCCATTTTATCTCTACCAACCCCAACCAATCTTCTCGAACTCCAAAGTTTGCAAGGGAAGGAAAACTTTCTCCATCATTTCGTGTGCAATTTTGCAAAGAAAAGAAGGGTACTCCATTCTTTTGGGATGACCAAGCCCAACGCGCCTTTGATAATATCAAACATGCTTTGACTCATTCACCTGTGATACACCCCCCATATTATTCAAAGGACTTTCTCTTGTATATTGCTACCTCTGCTACTACCATCGCTATGGTTTTGGTGCAGGAAAATACCAACAGTTAGGAGCACGTGATTTACTATGCTAGTAAGAATCTTATGGATTTTGAAACCTTATATTCATGCATGGAGAAGTTAGCATTGGCCATGGTAATTTCTGTACAAACATTTTGTCGCTACATTTTTATCCACACAACCACTGTATTGGCAGACTAGAACCCTATGTATTACATCCTGACTCGTTAGGTGCTCGGGGGAAAGTACTCTCGATGGATGGTTATACTACAGGAGTTTGATTTGGAATTTTCTAGAGCCACATCAAAGAAATCCTTGGTCTTTGCCGAGCTCATGTGTGATCTTCCTTGTGCTTTGATGGAATCTGAGCCCAGTGATTCATTTCCAAATGAATTCCTGTTCCTGATAAGCACTATTGATCCATGGTATGGAAATTTTCTTATTTATCTCCAAACGCAAAGATTTCAGCTAAATCTATCCTATGACGATTGCCGCCGTATCCGTCACCACGTGAAATACTACCTCATCCTGAATGATAACTTATATAGACGTGGGTTTGATACTATTCTTCAATGATGCCTCACCCATGAGGAAGCTGAACATGTGTTGAATGATTGCCACTTTGGAGCATGTGGTGGTCATTTATCTAGGATGGCTACAGCCCAGAAAATACTTCGCGCTGGCTATTTCTGGCCTTCATTCTTCAAATACTGTTACGAGGCTATTAAGAAATTCCCACCTTGTCAACATTTTTATCCCAAAAAGCGCACTCATCCTGCTTCAATACACCCCGTCATTACTGTTGGCCCATTTGCCAAATGGGAGATTGATTATATGCATTGTAAGCCTACCTCAGTTGAGGGGCATGGTTACATCATCATAGCCGTTGACTATTTTACAAAGTGGGATGAGGCTATGCCTGCATATGCAAAAGATGGTAAGGCCACCGCTCTCTTCCTCTTTAATCATGTCATAGCTAGATTTGGAGTCCTGCAGTCCATTGTTACTGATCATGGATCACATTTCCGTAATCAAATGATGGAGGAACTAAGTGCCAAGCTAGGTTTTCACCATGAAAACTCTACACCATATTATCCACAAGATAATGGTTAGGTAGAGGCCATTAATAATGTTTTGAAAACTATGCTTCATCGGATGGTTGGAGTCCATAAATCCAACTGGAACCATATCCTTTTCTCTACTCTTTGAAAAAAACTACTGGTTTCACACCTTTCCATATTGTCTATGGACTCAAAGCTATCTTATCGATTCAATGTCAGATTCCATCCTTGAAAGTTGCTGTTGAACTTCTCCCAGCCACTTCCACATAGGAAGAGAGATTTTTGTACTTGAATAACCTTGAAAAAACTAGGAGAGATGCTGCCTTGGCTAATGAGGCACATAAAAAACGCATCAAGGTGCAGTATGATAAATCCATCCAACCTTGTGCCTTTAATGAGGGTGACCTAGTGTTGACCTATGACCAGAGATATGACAAACTAGGAAAAGAAAATTTCGAATCCATGTGGTACGGTCCTTTCATCATTTCTAAAGTTTTAGAGAAAGGGGCCTACGAGCACGTAGACTACGATGGAATCCCTTTAGGGAAACCTCGCAATGGGTTGTACCTGAAGAGGTACTATGCCTAGATCTTTCTTGGATAGTATCTTGTATATATGCATATTTCTTGACTTTCAGTGTGCTTTAATTATTTTCAATATGGTTTTGAGTTTAGTGTCCGTATCTGTTTGTACCATGTTTTGGTTGTGCATAGCAGATGGCTTTCTATGACTTTGCTGATGGTGCTTGCCACCACACCTTGAATATTTCCTCAGCTACTTGGGTTCTCTATTCCTCAGCTGATGATTTGGTCAGTTCAAGAGTGGTTTGTATTGGTCCCACTACCAACAACATCGCCAAGTATCGAGCAGTCATAGGTCTTCTGACTGAAGCTGCCTCCTAGGATGTTTGCAATTTGGTAGTCTTGATGGACTCACAACTCGTGGTTTGTCATCTAAACCATGTTTATACCATTAGGAACGTTGTGCTTCTCTACCTCTTCCGAAGGGTATGCTTGTTACAAAGGTCATTTGAAACCATCACCAATAGGCATATCCCTAGGGAACATAATGTGTTGCTGACTCATTAGCTAATTACATCCTAGATTGGCATATTTCCCATTCATGACATTAAAATCAAACATGGTTCATTGTAAATAAAAAATTAAAGACACATAAAACTCGTGTAAAATACATTCACCATTTGAGACATATAAACACCATGTAAAATTTTGTGTGTGTATATATATATATATATATATATATATATATGAACATGTTTACAAAAAATAGGTCACGAGACCTCATCTGAAGCACGTAGTATTTCAGGCAAAAATCACCATAAAAAATCCTAAAGCTATCATCTTTTGGTAGATACATCATGCATACATCATCTAGTGATGCTCATGGTAGAACATCAATGCTTGGGCTACTCTACATAGCAGTCTGCTAAACCGACCCGATACTCCCACTGTAGGTCTCTTAGACCTCAGAGGGAGGTCATCAATGGAAGTGTCAGGGATGTCTAGGGTCAACCTCTCCAGTTTTTCCTCTAACTCCCTGGTTACATCATCGCCTTGCAGTACGAAATGAGCTCTGGCTCATCTATCCAATGGGGAAGCTCCCCCAAGTCATGATGATCCAACGTCTACATGAAAATCTTCAGGTCTCGTTACTTAACATAAAAAATATAAAACATCAAAAACATAAAAACAATATGTCCATTTTAGGGTTGTTTGCTTCTTACCGAGGACACCCCACTGTCCACGAGGTGGGAGCGGTAGGTCAGGGTCTCCACAGAAATCCATACCTGTATACACATAATCCTCCACCATGAGGATCTGATCTCTTAGCCATTGGAATATTGGGTCACCAAAATTCACCTTCCCCCTGCCCACTCTAGTATGGGCCATAATCCAGACCCACCTCTGCATGCGAGGGTCCTGCGCTCTTCGCTCTATAAAGACCACCCGGGGTCTCATCTGTGGCACCCGCTAGAAGAAGAAGCAGGCTAGAATGGAACCAAAACCAAACTATTTCATTTCCCCCTGCTAACACTTAGTTAGTTGGTCCTTGAGTATTGGAATTAGTGCTTCTGCCCAGTTGAATATTGTAGGTGACATGGCCTCTATGGCATAGAGAATATGTGCTCTAGAAGCCTGGTGCACCCCCTAGATTCCTACCAATATCTGCATGGTAAAAAATGCAGTCCATAGAGGTCCATCCATCACTTCTTTTATGGCAATTTTCTTCCCTGATGTTCTTGTCCCAGGAATACAGTGACGGTTTATCAACTCCTGTGTAGTGATGTCCCCTCCGCGGGAACCCGTCAATGAGATGGGAGTACCCCATATCGAAAGGCCAGTAAAGAAGTAGATATCCTCTACCTCAACTGTCAGAATATGAGCCCTAACCTCAAATTATTGTTGCTCTGGATTCCACATCTGGAGTATATGCTCAAGCAATTGCTCATGTGATACCATACTAGTGTTGATGTAATTGTAACTTCGGAATGTATTCACTTGTATTTCTTATCTATTGTAACCCGATGTTTATTCCGGGATGTACTTGTGTCATGTCATGCCCCGATGTTCCTATCGGGAGGATCTTTATTGTAAACAAGTCATGTCAAGTCATTGTGGGTAACCCTCCTATTGTCTAAGGGTTAAATTCCCCGTAGTTCCTAGGCACTAGGGTTATTAGACTCTCTAAGAGAGGTCGGTCCTAGTAGGGTTTTAGTCTTGTTGGTATTAGTATAAATAGAGAGTTGGACTCTCTATTTAGAACACATCTCACACACACTCAAGTGTAGCGCATAGCTAAGGAAGGAGAAGACACTAGGGTTAGATAGAAATAAGGTTACCGTTGTTGGAAGATCACTTATTGTTTTTGGGTTTTACTTTGGTGTTGATTCTATCTCTGAGGAAGTTGTGGGGTTTTCTCCATTTATGGTTTCCCCAAGGAAAAAAACTGTGTTCATTGTCTCTTATTTTTTATTGTTGTGCTTGTTGTTCTCTTAGTTAAAGATCCTAATGTTATGCTAAGCTTAATGTTAAAAATATAACATGGTATTAGAGCTAACCTGAGAAGAAGACACTGTGCAACTGTGGGAACTAGGGATTCCTACTTTGTGGATCTCTCTCCACATATTTTCAGAAAAAGGATGGAATAGCTCTCCTCCCTAGGGCGCATATTTATGTCGAAGCAAAATCCAATTCTGAGGTTTTTTCAGTTTTGGACCCGACACTGCTGCCGAAAATTAGGGCTTTTCACAGAAGAGGAATTTTTTAGTGAGCACAGGCCTAGATTGATCTCCTCCCTAAAATCAAAGTTAGGGATAAAATTCAAAGCAATTGGTTGGACAAAACTCTGGAAAAACAAAACTCTAATTTGCTCCTGAACCAACTCTGCAGGATTTTCAGCTCCAAATCCAGATCCGACATCTTGACCTAGTAAGATCTAAATCCTTTGTATTTCCATTTGAGGTTCTCAGTTAAGATGTCTCATAATACCAAGCTTGATGAAAATCTTGAGGGAGCTAATAAATTTCGAGCTTGGAAGTATAGGATCTCCCTGGTCCTGGAAGAAAATGAGTTGGACTCCTATATCAGTGAGGAGGTTCTAGTTCCAGAGGGAGATGAGGAAAAGGCCTTACATAAGAAGAATTTGGTTATGGCAAAGAGAATCATTTCTGATTCTATCAAGGATCACCTCATCCCATAGGTGTCCTCTCTCAAGACACCTAAAGCTATGTTTGATTCCCTAACCAAAATATTTAAAGGGAAGAACATCAATCGGAAGATGACTCTAAGGAATCAGTTGAAGAATGTAAAAATCTAGAATGTTGAGACCATCCAGTCTTACTTCACAAGGGTCTCCTAGATCAAAGAACAACTAGAAGCTATAGATGAAGACGTGGAGAATGCATAAATTGTGATGACAACACTGAATGTCCTCCATAGGTCATGGGATTCATTCATCCAAGGAATCTGTGCCATAAAGAAGTTAGTCAAGTTCAACAGACTATGGGAAGAATGCTCTCAAGAAGAAGCTCAGATAGCAGCTCGAGAAGAGAAGATGGGAATTGAAGATCAAGCCCTCCCAGTTCACTCCAAGTAAGGTAGAAGAAACCCTCATCACTCCAAAGGTAAGAACTTTTACCATAAAGATAACATTAGAAAGGACCTATCTAGATTGAGATGTTATACATGTGATGAAAGGGGACACTTTGCAAAATACTATCCTAGAAACAAGATTAAATATCATAACAAGAAGGGAAACAAGAGAAGACATCATGCTCATGCTGCAGAGGATGATGAACCTTCCAAGAAGAAAACAAGATATGAAAGTGAATATTCTTCCAGTGAAGATGAATATGTTTTGATTTCTGCTCTTATGGGAAACATTACTAATGGAAGCACTAATTGGCTTATAGACAGTGGGGCTTCCAAGCATATGACAGGATTCAAGGAATCCTTTGTGAAATTGTCAAAACATGAATCACCTCAAAAGGTGAAGCTAGGATATGACTACCAGTATCCAATAAAAGTTAGTGGGGAAGCCTCCTATAAACTAGACTCTGGAAATTCTATGACAATGAAGGAAGTATTGTTTGTGCCAGGACTCAAGAGGAACCTTCTCTCTGTATCTATATTAGATGCAAAAGGAATGAGGTTTGTATTCATAGATGGTCAAGTCATCATGTGGCCAAAAGGAAATACCATCGATGATGCAGTAATGATTGGAGAACAAGAAGGAGGTTTGTACAAATTAAAGGGCCATCCAAAACAAGCAATGGTCCATGACACAGTAGAGACAAATGAACTTTGTCATAGAAGGCTTGCACATGTGCATTACAGAGCACTACCTATTGCAAGCAAATCTATTGAAGGTCTTCCAGAAATCCAAGCAAAACATGATGGGGTCTGCAAAGGATGTTTGAAAGGAAAGAATACAAAGAAGACATTTCCAAGCAGCGAAAGCAAAGCAAAGGGAATCTTGGAAATCATCCACTCCGATGTATGTGGTCCTATGTCATCAAGCTCACTAAGCGGGTATGCATATTATGTTTCTTTTATTAATGACTTTTCTAGGAAGACATGGGTTTACTTCATGAAGAATAAATACGAAGTATTCAGCAAGTTCAAGGAATTCAAAGACTTGATGGAGAATCACACTGAAAAGAAGATCAAGACCTTTCGATCAGACAATGGCGGAGAATTCACTTCAAATGAATTCAAAGAGCTATGAAAATACTCAGGGATTAAGAGGGAGTTGTCCACTCCTTATAATCCACAACAGAATGGGGTTGCAGAAAGGAAGAATAGAACTATCATGGAAGCTACAAGAGCAATGCTTCATGATCAAGATCTTCCTATGAATCTCTGGGCGGATTTCGCCATAACATCGGTGTATGTACAAAACCGTACTCCACATAGAGTACTGGAGAACAAGACTCCTGAAGAAGTCTTCTCTGGCAAGAGACTAGAAGTCAGCCATCTCAGAATATTCGGCTATCCTGTGTATATTTACATTCCAAGAGAGAAGAGAACAAAATTAGATCCTTCAGGTAAGAAGGGTATATTTGTGGGATATTCTAAAAACTCAAAGGCTTACAGAATATACTTCCCAAGATTTAAGAAGATTGATATCAGTAGGGATGTGAGATTTGATGAAGACACAGCTTACAACAAATCCAAAAAGAAACCTACTAAAGAATCTAAAGAAGCAGAAGCACCCAAGATTCATGACACAACCATGAATGAAGAAGCTCAAGAAGAAGATCAAGAATTTGAAGAACCACGAAGACCTGTAGATCCACCTCAGGAAAAGAATCCTCACAAGAGGAAACCTGCTTGGGTACAAGAAGTTATCCAAGGTGTGGAAAGATATGGGGCTCCAGAAGAGAATCACAGAGAAAGAAAGAGGACCAGATCCTACTCTGGGTATGTAGCATTACTATGTGTTTTCATTGATAAAGAACCTTCCAATTATGAGGAAGCGGTAGAACAGAAAGAATGGAAGGATGCTATGGTTGAAGAGTATCAATCGATCATGAAGAATGATGTTTAGGATGTTATCCCAAGACCAGAAGGGAAATCAGTTGTAACTTCCAAATGGATCTACAAGATCAAGCATGCTACAGATGGTAGTATAGAGAAATATAAGGCAAGATTTGTTGCTCGTGGTTTCTCCCAGAAAGAAGGAATGGACTATGAAGAAACCTTTGCACCTGTAGCCAGATACACTTCCATCAGATCGGTACTGGCTCTGGCTGCAATGATGAAATGGAAGATACACCAAATGGATGTCAAGACTGCTTTCTTGAATGGTGTAGTGGAAGAGGAAGTGTACGTGGAGCAACCACTCGGTTTTGAGACACATGATAGAGAGTCTCATGTATGCAGATTAAAGAAAGCCCTGTATGGTTTGAAATAGGCACCCAGGACTTGGTGTGGCAGAATTGGTATCTTTCTATCTAGTTTAGGCTTTACTAAGAGTAAAGAAGATTCCAACCTTTACTACAAGGTTGAAGCTGGCAACCGAGTGATGCTCCTACTATATGTAGATGATCTATTTGTCACAGGCATGGATGGGTTGATTGCTGATATGAAGAGGAAGCTTGCTGCTGAGTTCAAAATGAAGGACTTGGGTATGATGCATTATTTTCCAGGCATGGAGGTGTGGCAGAATGCAAATGGGATTTCCCTGGGACAAGGGAAATATACAGTAGAGATCTCGGAGAGGTTTGGGATGATGGAATGCAAGGATATGGCCACACCTATGGCATCCAACCTAAACCTATTGAGTGATGCTTCATCAGAGACAATTGATGCTACGATGTATCATCAGATGATTGGGTCCTTGATGTACCTAACGAACACGAGACCAGATATTTGATTTGTTGTGAACACCTTGAGCCAGTTCCTAACAGATCCGAGACATGTTCACTTGATTGCTGCAAAGCATATTCTAAGGTACTTGAGGGGTACAATTGATTATGGGCTCAAGTACGAGGTGAATCAGAAGATTAACCTGGAAGGTTATGTTGATTCAGATTGGGCAGGCAGTGCCATTGATAGGAAGAGCACTTCAGGGTGTTGCTTCAGTATGGGATCAGGTGTGATCTCTTGGTTTAGCAGGAAGCAATCCTGTGTGGCACTTAGTACAGCTGAAGCAAAGTATGTCATAGCTTGTTCAACTAGTTGTGAGGTAGTATGGCTACGGAAGCTATTGTCTGATTTATTTGATCTCCAGTTGGATGCTACTTGTATACATTGTGAAAACCAGAATTGTGTGAAGTTGTCAAAGAATCTAGTGTTCCATGACAAGTCGAAGCATATCGAGATCAAGTATCACTATATCAGGGATATGGTACAGAGGGGAGCAGTATAGCTCCAATATATTGCGATGGAGGGACAGATAGCTGATGTGTTGATGAAGCCATTGGGTAGGGTGAAGTTTGAGTACTTCAGGGAGAAGCTTGGCATTCTCCAAATCGAGGTTTCCTCCAAGGGAAAATGATGAGACCCATAGCCATTCTGTCATGGTGAGAGGATTGGTTCCTTCCATGGTCAGATGTAAGGGCTGATCCATTTTATCACGGTGAGAGGATTGGTTCCTTCCATGACAGATATGAGTGCTGATCCATTCTGATATGACTATAGGATTAGTTCCTACAAGATCAAGTATAAGGGCTATTTCCATTCTTGAAAAGGAGCTTCTTGGTGAGGTACTAGGAATACTTGGTCTGGGACTGAAGGCCATTCTAATATGACTATGAGATGTGTTCTCACATGATCAGATATGAGTGCATGGCCATTCTGATGTGATAGAGGGATGTGTTCCCACTTGATCATATGTAAGGGCTGAGCCATTCTATCATGTCTAAAGGATTAGGTTCCTTCCATGTCAGATGTGAGTGCTGGCCATTCTAACTTGGTGTCAGATATAAGGGATACCACCATTCTTGGAATGGAGCTACCTGGTGAGGTACCAGGAACCCTTAGTCTGGGACTGAGAGCCATTCTAATGTGACTGAGGGATGTGTTCCCACATGATCAGATGTAAGTGCAGAGCCTTTCCACACTTGATAGTAGTTGTGTCCTATCATGCTGGTGGATGTGAGTGTTGGAATTTCAACAGATGATAGTAGGTGTGTCCTATCATGCTGGTGGATGTGAGTGCTGCACCTTTTCATAGATGGTAGTAGGTGTGTCCTACCATGCTGGTGATTGTAAGTGTTGTTCCTTTCCACAGATGGTAGTAGGTGTGTCCTACCATGCTGGTGGATGTGAGTGTTGTGCCTTTCCATAGATGATAGTAGTTGTGTCCTATCATGCTGGTGGTTGTAAGTGCTAATCCTTTTCACAGATGATAGTAGTTGTGTCCTATCATGCTGGTGAATCTAAGTGTTGAGCCTTTCTAATGTGATTTTAGGATTGATTCCTACATGGTCAGATGTGAGTGCTGGGTGTGAATTTCTGACAAGTAGGTCAGATGTTGGATGGGCCATTCTAACTTGGTGTCAAATATAAGCGCTGAAGAATACCTAGATGGAGGCTAGGCCTACAACCAGCATGAAAAAGGGCTGGCTCTGTAGAACTTCCTGTGACGAGAAGAATCATGAGATAGCACCCATGATGATCCAATAATGATGAACTAGCAGTGATGATCTAGATTGAGTGATGATCTAGATCTAATGATGATGTCCAGTGATGATCCAGATCCAGTGATGATGTCCAGTGATGATCCAGATCAAGTGATGATCTAGATCCAGTGATGATGATCCAGATCCAGTGATGATCCAAATCCAAAGATGAATATGAATTGAAGATACATATGATGAGATGATCCAGAGAAGAAGACTAGTGATGAAAATTATGTCGAGAGAATACCTTCCTAGTTAGGAGGGAGTGTTGATGTAATTGTAACTTTGGAATGTATTCACTTGTATTTCTTATCTATTGTAACCTGATGTTTATTCTAGGATGTACTTGTGTCATGTCCTGCCCCGATGTTCCTATCGGGAGGATCTATATTTTAAACAAGTCATGTCAAGTCATTGTGGGTAACCCTCCTATTGTCTAAGGGTTAAATTCCCCACAGTTCCGGGGCACTAGGGTTATTAGACTCTCCTAGAGAGGTCGGCCCTACTAGGGTTTTAGTCATGTCAAGATTAGTATAAATAGAGAGTTGGACTCTCTATTTAGAACACATCTCACACACACTCAAGTGTAGCACATAGTTGAGGAAGGAGAAGACATCGGGCCTAGATAGAAAGAAGGTTACTGTTGTTGGGAGATCACTTACTGTTTTTGGGTTTTTCTTTGGTGTTGATTCTATCTCTAAGGAAGTTGTGAGGTTTTCTCTATTTATGGTTTCCCCAAGGAAAAACACTGTGTTCATTGTCTCTTGTGTTTGATTGCTATGCTTGTTGTTCTCTTAGTTAAAGATCCTAATGTTATGCTAAGCTTAATGTTAAAAATCTAACAAATAGGATTCTGGAAGAATTTTAGGAGTCCATAGTCTCTTAATGCGGCTATGCAAACCACATTTCTTTTAGCGAAGGCATCATCATTATCATGATGTCTCTCTTTCCATATGACCATTTTTTATCAGCTAGAACCTGCCAAAAACAATCACAAGACCCATTAGAATCATTCTTAATCATTCAAATCAAATGAAATGGTCTAGTTTTGCTTGTGTGAATAGTTTTACATCTTCATGGCTAGCACTTCCTGTGCGCCATTGAAGACAAGCGGTGGCACCGCCTTTGCACTTTGTTTTCATCACAGCTCTAGCGAGGTACCGCATATCCCGCAAGGGATAGGAGCGGTTCCTGATTCCACAATTTTAGGGCTTGCCATACAAGCCCAAAACACCATCAAAAGTCAAAATTAAAGGAATAAGATGAAAGAGTAGGGTCTAGGCTATTACCTGTAACTGACGGCGCTCAAATCTGACAGTGGAAACTCCCAATATCAACAACTAAAGATCTGTCTAGGAAAGTGTTCCAAATGCTCTCCACTATAGGTAAATAGTAAAATGTTTTGATTTTTCACTATTTACATGACTTTTATACACATTTTTGGGTTTGACATGCTATAGTTTTGGTTTAAAATCACTTAATTACTCAAAATCTATCAGCCATAATCCCTTAATGTTAGTTATTGGCGCATTTAACGCTTGTTTTGAGTCGTTGCAGGACAGTAGCAGTAAAGTTTTGGAAGTTCGTTTTTTACTTTTTTGCACTACAATAAAACGAAAAAAGTCATTGAGCGTTTGTTACGACACTTTGGTCACATTCTCAAAACTCAGTATCAAATGTCTGAGTCCATTTCTGATTCTTTCCAGGCTCGTAAAATCTCTCATTGTGAAAAGAGACCTAATGGATTCTTCTTTAAACTCTTTTTGGGCTCCTTAAATAGAAAAAGATTATCGAGTGATATTGTCTTCTTCACGCTTGTTAAAGAATTTGAAGATTTGTCTCTCTGACGGTAGGTTATCTCTTTTTTAGTTCAGATAGACTATTTACGAAAAAGGAAAACACTCCAGCCAATCATGACTAGAAGAGTTCTCTAAGGTATGATTTTATACTTTTTTGGGCCTTAGGGACTAAATCATACGAAAAAGGACCCCTTGGAGTCTTCTTCCATGGTCGTTCAGACTCTCTAAACATGAATGATACCGAGTTTTCTTTCATTGGACTCGTTAAATTAAACATTGAGAGGCCTGTTTTTGGGAATGAACCCCTCCTCTCTCAACTTCGTAAAACATATGAGTTTGGACTTGTCTTAGGATGAGATATATCGAGTGTTTGTTACCCTCTTTGAACTCGTAAAACTGAAAAGAGGCACTCATCAACCATGATGGGGAAAATGGGAAGGGAATCATTTTGCAAATAAATGGCGGTAGTTTGTCATTAAATTTGAACATGGCACTTGTCTGCATATCATTTCATTCGATTGGGTATTCAGCTGATCTCCATGATGATCCACTTTCATGAGTCATTGTTAACCCAAAAATCCCCCACTCGGCTCTCAATGGCCTACACCACCCAAGGAAACCATCTCACGACCCTCATATCACTCCATTAGACCCCCACACCCTCAAAATAGCTAAAGGATGAAGAAAAGGGCTTAAAAACCCCCAAAAGGAGCCCAAAATAGTCTCCTAGGAGCTAAAACCCCCAAAAATGGGCTAAAACCCTAAAAGGAGCTAAAGTTAGGGAGAAAGGGGCTGAAAGCCCAAAAAAGGGGCTAAATCCCCGACCAAGGGATTAAAACCCTAAAACCCCTTGAAAAATCTATAAAAGGAGGGTGGGGGTTCACTCTCAAATAACTTCTCCCTTGCATATTGTTATGCTGCCCGTGGATGCCTTGAGACACCTTTGCCTCTCAAGCCACCCACTCCCTCTCCTCCATTTCATTGAGCCAAAGCTCCCCATCCAAGAGAGGTGCTTCCACAAGCTAGGGCATGGTGGCCCATTTCCACCAGAGAAGGTATAGCTTATCTTTCATGTCTTGTTTATTTTTTTTCTTTGCTTTCTAACCCTTGTTTCCATTTGCAGGTTTTATGTTTAACATTGTTTTGCAAGTTTTATTGCAGCTTAGGATTTGTTTGCAGGTCTTTGGAGGCAGAACCCTAACTTGTGTTTGCAGAGGGGTTCACCATTGCTTCTCTCTTCTTTCTATTCATAGCTTAGTTTACTATTCTATTTATTTACCTTACGTTTTATTTTCTACATTTACCCGCCAGCAGGAACCTGCCCTTCTGCCCTATAGGTAGAAGGGAGCCATTCCTGCCCCTATAGCAAGGAGAAATCCCTGCTACAGAACTGGTGACCATACCAGGTTGATCCCACAGGATCCCTGGTCCAAATTTTTAATTTCCAAGTTTTTAAATTTTTTTCCCTAGTTTTAATTTTTTTTTCTATTAAATCCATCTTAAATTTAGTTTATTTCCTATTTTCAGTACTATCGAAACCTCTACTATGCAAAATCGAGTCAGATTGGCCATATCACAAGTTACTGTAGGACGAATCTGACTCTGTCTCACAAAAAACCCCAAATCTGGAGTAGGGCACTCTTATCGGGGCCAAAAGTGATACTGGGGTGCACTTAATGGGCAAACAGGTGCGCCAAGGGCACACTTAATCCCCTGATAAGTGCAACTTCAACCCAAAAACTCAGTCTGTGACTGTTTCTACATTTTGTGTGACCCCCTTGCCTGGTTCTGAAAAAATCCCTTGGTCCCCTCCCCAGATTTGATCAGAAATGTGCAGCTTGTCAAACAGAACTTTAATTTCAGTTTAATAACAGTTAAATTTCAGTTTTATAGGACTGTCAATGTGACTCAACCACCTCTGTCAAGCACTGCAAGTCAATGTTAGTTTCTGTTTTCATTTTCTGCAGTTTCTTTCATAAACAATGTGTAAATTCGAGGTATATGTTAATGGCTTAATCAAATGAACCTATCCTAACTAAAATCAACCTAAAATTAACCATCTTGCTTCCCCTTCCTCCTCTACTCAGTCATCACCCTTCGGGGTATTCTGGGATATGACGAAGGGAAAGCTTGTATAGATCTAGGCACTCCACTATATTGTTCCAAACCATTAAATCCGGGTGACCTGGAAGGTAGAGAGGGTAGAGAAGGAGGGCTTCTCACAGTGCTAAGCATCATCCCTATTGACCAACCTAGCATCCAGGAGGTGACCTGAGGATCTATGGATGGGATTAGTCCCATTGTGTTGAGAGCCCAACACCTTCTCTTGGTTGAAGAGGAATATTAGTGTGAGGTAGAATTCTAGTTAGGCCAGCAAACATTCAGGGTTAATCACTATATTTGTTCACAATTTCTGATTATTCAATGCTTGCATACATAAACGTAACGAAATGAACTCTACCATGATGAATTCATAAACCATTTGCAGCAACTAGATGCCAGAAATACAAACAAACAAATACACCATGCCAACTAATTAACCCAACTCAGTTCATGACGCTGAGTGAGCCTTAAAATTTACCAATTTACACTAAGTACAAACAACTCTACAGTCTTTGAGGACATAAGTCCCTGACTGCTTCAACTATGGGAAGTACTTGGGCTTTGCCTAGAAACTCATGGTGAGGAGTACCACAAGAACCCCAAAGTAGCTGGCCGCTGAGAGGAATTGCCAAGCGAAATGGGAAACAACCCCTTTCGATTGAGTAGAAACACCTATGAGGAAAAAGACAAGCACTGTCTCTTGGCAGTCTTGGTGGGTGAGTGACCACCAACAACCAATAAGAAGCCATTGAAATCGGGGTCCAAAAATCATTCCCACCAAGTTTCAAGCTTAAAATCTAACACAATTGATCCTCCACGCTCTTCCTTACGCCTGAAAGGTGAACCACTACCATTTTGAACACTCAATTGACATCATCGAAGCCTCTATTAGTGATCTCCCATGCCATCAGAAGGCCACACAACCTCTGATTGTGATTCAGACCCATATCAGTCTAAACCAGACCTCCATACTGCACCATCAAGCCCCATGGCTAGTGCCAACCCAGATCCATTTTCTGGCTTAACCTTAGCAAGTGGACCCATGTCCACATCACAACCTGTCACCCACAACTTGGCAAGTGGCCCAAGCATAGTCATGCGGACTGTCATTAGTCAGCTTCCACCACCCATAGAGACCATCCAAGCTGGCACACTGGCAGCACACAGGGGCAATGGCCCTTCCACACACACTGCCCCTCCTGCCACACAGGGGGGCAATGGACCGTCCACTTACATTGCCCCTACTATCATACATGGGGGCAATCTCCCCGCCACTCATACTATCCCACCCACAACACTTGGGGGCATTGGTCCATCCACAATGGTTCCATCGCAAGCACCCCTAGCTGTGCAGATGCATTATGCACCTGCAAACCCCACCACCATCATAGCCCCATACCACATCAACTTGGGGTCAAATCTTCCCTTCATGGCTCATCTTAACTTGCCTGATTTGGCTAGATTAACAAATGACCCCATCTGCCATCAAGCTTTTTGGCCTCCAATGCCAACTAAGTTGCCATCATACATCCCCAAGTTTGAAGGCAAAGCAGGGGAATGTCCCCAAAACCACATAATGACATTCCATCTATGGTGCTCATCCAATAGCATCGTAGACAATTCCATCAGATTGAGGCTATTTTAATGCACCCTTACAGATGCTGCGGCCAAATGGTACATTGAGCTACCACAGGCCAAATACCCAGACTTCAACTCCCTAGCCTTCATGTTCCTACAATATTTCCAACTCCCTGTTAGATATGACGAATGGGTGGAGATCCTGCTATCCTTTTGTCAAAGCACTACCACTCACATAACTGACCATATCCATGAGTGGCAGCAATGTCGTAGCTTATGTAAAATCCAACTTGACGACAGGATCTTCTTGGATTGGCTCCTTAAGACCTTGCTCCCACCCATAGCAAAGGATTTCATGTCCAAACATCCCCAATCTGAAGAAGAGGCCATACTGAAGGCCCAACAATTTGACCTTATCTATGCTTAGTCTAGATACCTGTACACCATCGTTCTAGATGCTCCCCGTCTGAGTACCTCCTACCGTGATGCACCGGGGGAATCCCATGGTGTTGACGACATCATTAGATTGGTCTCCCAATAGCAATAGCCTCGACCGACACCACTTTCCATTACGCCACAACCAAGCAACACAGCTAGTGTTGCTTACTAGAACCAAGCTCTAGACTACGCAAGAATGATGTCTCAGTTCGAAGCAACAACTTCCTATGCACATCCTATGTGTTGGTCTTCTCTGGGCAGACCCATGTTTACTTTATTGTACTAACAAAACCCCTAGCTCACTGGCCCTTTCGGCAACAGACCGCAGAGTGGCCTGAAGTCTCACCCGAAGTGATCCTAGATGGGGTGGCTGAAGAATCAGGTTTCCTCAACTAGGTTCTATACCATCCTAGGTCCTCTTGACTCTACTTAACCAGCTAAATCTCTCAGCGGGTTATTTCTCTCTTCCTAGCTGACTCGGCTATCGGACTGGCTCTTATCGCATCGCAGCTTCTAGGACAATGCACAACTTTCTCTTCCACTCGGCTCTTAACTTGTGATATCTCACACCGCAGCCTCCCCGATAATGCGATATCACCTTTCTACACTGCAATATTTCCTACAGTAAGACTCACTATGCTCATCAACTCTCAAGGTCCAGAGGCTTCCTCCCTGAGTACAATAGCTCAGTTAACCTTCATTAGGGTGTTAAACAGCCTTACTTAATCTTCCACAGTTTAACACGCTTAACATCAATTATGCTCAACTTGCTGAGCTAAATATACAGAAGTCACTTAACACTGTAGCTGTTAGCTATCATAAATCAAGCACTGATAAACTCATATACAAAATACTCGACACATTCAACTCACATTTAACCCTCTATGTTACTGTAAACTGAAGGACAACATACATACATTCATTAACTAGTAAGCAAAGTTCATGTAATGGATAACAGATAGCAAATAAGTAAAGCACAATCACATGAAACAGTCACACAACACACGGATGTTACGTGGTTCAAATCCAGAAGGGAAGCTATGTCCACGGGAACTGTGTTTGTATTATATCTTAAGAGAGTAGACACAGTTCCACTGCAACCTCTTATGCAGCATGAGATCTTCTGGGAAACTCCATGCACACAGCCGGGAGCCCTTATCTTAGATCTCTTTTATTCCTATAATGCTTTCTTCTTACAATATACCCTTCCTCTCTCTCTCAATCCCTATGGATTGTTACATTCATGCTCAAGGATCCGACCACTGGTTAGAGTAAGATAACTACAGACTGAACAATAGAACCAGATCTCGACTCTTCCTCAATGTCTCACTATACTGACGACAACTAGCAACAACCCGACTGACCAACTAACTAACTATATCTTCATAATACAAAATACATGCTTAAAACAATAGGTGGCCCGAAGGTCTCACCGTGATACAAAACTGTGGGCCTATCCCATCAGTAACCCAAAACCCTAACTGTGATAGTCGGCCTTTCTATACTTTGAACTGCCACTTACTGGTCACACTGCAGCTTCCTGCAGTCTTCGACGATTTTTGGCGCTGCTCGTAGGTATGGGCGCCACTTCCTCGGTCTCTCCCCTTCTGTCCTTTATCTTTAATGCCTTGGACCATTGCTCCTTCTTCATTTATGAGGGTAGCTGAGCCCTCCTGTCATCGCCGCTACCTTAAATGCAGTGGTGGAGCTCTCTTCTCGGCCGCTTCAAGTACTATTTCCTTTGACTTCCTTGTTTCGACTGCTGTGATTTCTGGCCCGCGATCTACGGTGGGAAATGCGTTACGGTGTCGTACCTTTATCGCATCTTTTATATTGCTAGTTTATCGGCATCACCAAAACTATCTTTCCTCCCAAAATTTGTTCATCTTCTACCAAAAATAGCAGCTTTTCCTGTAGTTGCGGGGCCCTGCTCCAACAGTCCCCTAACAATTACTTGTGGCTCGTCCCCGAGCCACTAATAGCTAGCTTCTGTTTTTGTAGGTTCTCCTTGGCTTCCTACAAAGTCCTTATGAATCTCTCCCTGAGTCCTGCAACATCTTTGTCCATAGCTTCGACACAGTCTTGTGCCACTTCTAGCATAACTTGACTAATCATGGAGTCTTCTGTGCTATCAATTGCACTCTTGCTTGCAGTAAACTCCTTGACCTTCTTCTCAACCACATCAACCAGCTCTGTGATTTGTTCCTAATACGGCTGAAGCATATTATTGAATTGTATCTCTTTTCCTCGCAACCTCTGTGCTTCCTGTTGCAAATGGTTCATCTCTGCCATCTTCTTCATCTTTGCAAGAGCTCCTAAGCTCTTGACTTCTTCCTTTATTGCTGTTGTTGCATTCTTTATGCTTTGGATGCTTTGATGCAAATCCAGTCTATCTGGGAGCTCTTCTAGATTCAACCATGTCTTCATTGCATCAGCTAGCAATGACTCTGCATCATCTATGCAACACTTCATCTGCATTGAAGTGATTCTAAAGGCCTGTGCCCTTGCTTCCTTGTTTGCCTCAAGTGTTCCTGGTGCTCAAGCCTCAAGCTCAGCAATCTACGCCTTGTGGTCTTCCTCCATCTTGACCATTGTCTCTTCCAGAGCCTTTTCTCTATCTGCGATTCTTCTTACCTTCTGCATTAGCGGCAAGGAAAACTCTATGTTACACTGGGGTAACTCCAATGCGATGTTCTGTAGGACCTGACTTAGATCCTATTCTCTTTTTTCATATTGTCTTAGCTCCTCCGCCTTTGTCTGAAATCCTGCGGTGAGCTCTGCATTCTGTTGTATCAGCTGAGTGTTCTGCTTATGAGTCACGAGCTCTCTATCCCTAAGCTCTGCGGCTATCTGTTGCTGGATCATTTGTAGTTGATCAATGGGGAATTGTGCTAGATTAACCTCGACAGGGTGTCTAACCTGTATTTGCACATCAATCATTAAAGTAGGGAATCGGATGCTCCCTGCAGTCAACTATAGCATTGTGGATGATTTGGCCCAATTGCCAACCGCCATGTCCTCTCTTGAGGTACTTAAAACATGCCCAATGCAGCAGAAAGCCTTACTAGCTACTCTATGGGCAGTAGAACCCTTCGACTCCAAGTTGATCACATTTGACACAAAGAATGGGGAACCACGCATGCCCTTGACCATCGCCTTCCAAATCCCGGTGTCCATCCAGAATTTGGTCGTGCATCGGTGCATAGTGGATGAGGGGGCATCCACATCCATTATGTCTACCTTGGTTTGGTAGAAACTTGGATCACCAATTCTACAACCGTCCTCCACAACTATACGGTCTTATGATGGACATCCCACTAAATCCCAAGGAATCCTCCCCCATGTCCCCATCACATTAGCCGGGAAGACAGTGCTGATCGACGTAGAAGTCATCAATGCTCAACTTGACTACAACCTCCTCCTCAGAAGGAGTTACATGTATGACATGCGAGTAGTCGCATCAACTCTCTTCCGTCTCATGATGTTCCCCCATGAAGGGAAGATTGTGATGGTTGATCAGCTCACTTATCATGATCCACAAGGGTTAACGACACCTACCAACGTTATCCTTACCATCACCACCATTGAGCCGCAAGGGGCAACCACACATGCTAATGTCATCCCTGTAATCAACACTATGGTTGACAACACATCAGCACCTCCATTGTTGAATGTGGGCCCTGGGTTGTTTGCCGATACCACCATGATGGCTCCTTTCTCATTAGTCTCACCACCACTAACACAAAATGAAACTGCGGACTTGTGCATGGTCTCATCAAGCACTACTACACCCAAAAAACAACCACAGCCGCAACCCCAACCACAACCACAACATCGTCCGTAGCCACAACACCAATAGCAGCCGCAACACCACTCGCAGCAGCAGCATTATGCGTAGCTGCAACCAAAACCGCATCCCCACATGCAACTGTCAGGGATTTATTTGGGCTCATCCCCAGTGCATACGATTCCCTTCCTCTTCCCCCCACCTGGTGTCATGAGCAAGCCGGTCATGGCCACGTTAAGCCTACCCAACTTTACGTTGGGAATCCCGGTGTGGTATCTTGATCCACCAACTCAACCATTAATGCCCCAGGTTGTCTTAACCCCGGTGCAACCCATCGTGGTCGAGTCTCACCCTCCACCCACTCCGCAAAAGCCAATAGCCACACCCACACCTGCCCCGCCCCACCCAAAAAGGGCCAGGGGAAAGAATTCCAAAGCCACCGTAGAACTACGACAAGTCTTCCCTTGCACCATCTGCGAGCAACAGGGCCATCCAACTTAGAGTTTCCCTAAAATCCCAATGATCCATTCGCATTTGGATGCCATGGATACAAACGAAAACATCCCTGTGGTTGAACTCCCAAATGCGTCGATAGTTAGGAACAAGGCATTGAAGACAAACCATGCTTGCACCCTTTGCGGCTTGTATGGAAATTATTCTCACCATTTCCAAGACTTGTATGAGTATCAAATGGCTCTAGCCAACCTTCGACAGCATTCCCTTGAATTTGAGATCACCTTGATCGAAGAAGTTCACCCACCACCTCCTTCTTCAGACACCATGTCCATTTACATGATGTCCAGTTCCACCGACCTGCTCATCTCCTCCTCCAACGATGGTCCACCAGACCTATCTCTTCATTGCTTCATCAATGCTGAGGAGATACTTGAAGCTCTGACCGCCCTGAAATACCATTTGGATGACATGCACCATCACTCGTTCTTCCTCCCAGAAGAAATGGTGTCGCAGTCTGACCAATTTTCCATGGATACCAAAGATTTCATCCATGGGAAGGTCGATTGGTTCAAGAACCCCATCCTAGCACTAGATTCCTTCAAATAAGGGAATATGGCAAACATTTCTCCAACTATTAAAATTGACATCTCAACCAATTCTGATATCATTGAAGAAATCATGCTGGGGGAATGTTGCTCCCTGAAAGAGGTCGATGCCTACATAGCTCTCTTCCAAGAATTCTGCGACATCTTCGCCTAGTCTTACACCGAGATTCCTAGCCTATATCCATCCATCGTGGAGCACCACATCGACACATGGCCTAATGTGGCACTCGTACGCGAAAAGCAATGGCCCATCCATCCATCCAAAGTGGCTACGATGAAAGCTGAGATAGAGAAGTTGCACACAGCTAACTTCATTTATCCCATTGCATACACCACTTGGGTTTCTAATCCTGTTCCTGTGAATAAAAATAGGGTACTATTCATGTTTGCATAGACTTCCATGCCCTTAATGGGGCATTCCCCAAAGACAACTTCCCCACACCTTTCATCGACCAAATCATCGATGCGTGTGCCGGACATGAAGCCTTTTCCTTCATGGACGGATTTTCTAGCTATAACCAAATCCAAATCCAGAAAAAAGACCATTACAAGATAGCATTCACAACCCCATGGGACAAATTCATGTACCGAGTCATGCCCTTTGGCCTGAAAAACACTATAGCCACCTTCCAGTGTGCTATGACACACTGCTTCCGCGATCTCGTTCACATCATGTTGGTTTGTTTTGACAATCTCATCGCATAGTCTCAAAAGCACACACAACACATAGATGACTTGTGACAAGTCCTCATGCGATGTCGCCAGTGCAGAATCCGCTTGAACCCATTCAAGTGTGTTTTCTGTGTCCCCACGGGCCATCTCCAAGGATTCATTGTGTCACACAAAGGAATGATCATTGATCCTTGAAAAGTCCAAATGACTTTCCCTCTAACGTCAACCCTTTGAGTGACACCGTTCCAACTTGTATTATAGTATTTATGTTTTTTGTTTTACACATTTTTTCCAAATTGAGTCTCATGTATTGTTTCCTGTCATTGCTTCAGATGGAGCACACCTCAAATCGGTATGTGGGATTCACAGATGGAGCAAGTAGATGGTCTCCTAACCTTGCCTCAGCTGCATGGGTAATCTACTCCCCCTCGCATGAGTTGATCCACATCGACGGAATATGCGTGGGCACCACAACCAACAACCAGGCTGAATATGATGGTGTCAATGGCCTCTTGGCCGCTGCTCTTCACTTAGACATTCACCATCTTGATGTATTCTTAGACTCCCAGCTGCCTATTTCTCAATTGAACAACCACTACCGAGTTCGTGATCCCTGCCTCTTTAGAAAGTACCTGCACACTAAACAGATGGTTAGAACATTTGAATCCATCACATTCACACATGTTCCTAGAAACCTCAATAGTGTCGCAGATCAAATGGCCAACGATATTCTAAATTGGCACATCCACAACCGCATATAGGAAACATACAACCATAACATCATGCATACTATGTCTAAAAATACACACACAGTGTAATAATACATCACATAGACATTTGCACTCCAGAACATAATAAAAAGACTCACATAATAAAACCATAAAAGCGCATCCATGTACATCAAAAAATATATATAGAAATCGATCAATCGCATGTCCAATACAAAAATGAGAAGCCACATATTCTTTCTCAGCAGGATATACATAAGTGACACAAAAACCCCTAAGTGCACCAACACACTTGGGACAGCCCCACTAGGCCACTAATCCAACTCAGACCCATCATCTGACTCAGTATCATCATCTTCCAAAGAGGACTCCTCTTCTGTAGGAAGATCACCTCTCGTCGTTCGACGAAAGTGCTCACAAGCCACTGCCATCTTCCTCATCATGCCAATCAACTTTGGAGGAAGGTTGTGAATAACAGAAATCAAATTAGTACTCAGGTGCTGCCAACCATCATCTGACACTCCAATAGCAAGCTCCTCCATATATGGCACCAATCCATCCATATCTCGCTGCCACCTGCGGGAGATCCCAGTAGGAACAACCGCAGGAGGTATGGTAACAACCCACCTCCGATGACCGGGAAGCAGGCGAGGACCAACATTTGCACATACAAATAAGGACACCATTAGTCCACATATATCAATATGCAAACCACTAACTAGCTCAACTATACTATGCATAAAGATGAACATAAAAACATCACGCATATATACCAGCTGGTCCCCATGCCTTGCCAGGAGGTTGGGGCATATCAGGGTCTCCCTGGAAATCCATACCCGCATATGGGTACTCCTCAATCACCATAAGAATTTTAACCCACTTCTCCAACAACTCCTCCGTAAAAAAGCGCCCACTCTACCGCCACCCTTGTGAATCATCATCTGGAACCACCTGTAAATCCTCGAATCCCATAGACCACTTTCCTGCATGGCCCAATGAGGACGAAGTGTAGGTACTTTCTCAAATAAAAAAGCACATAGGAAGGAGCCAAAGAAAAAACCAGCGCCAGTAGTCTTCGACTTGTTTAGCTAACGCCGAACAGCCTGCAGGTACATCTGGCCCCATGCATAATAGGTGCCACCTATGGAATGCTCTACTAGCTGCTGCTGACCACCAGAAATATTGTGGCTCCCTATGGAACCCAAGATATGCTGCAGTAAGGTCCCCACCACCTGTGTGGACAAGTCCTCGATGTCACACATCAGGATGTAAGAACCACACATGTACACCGTAGCATAACAGTGTCAATCGCACAGCTCATCCGGTGTCTCCCCCCGAGACAGCATAGGTACCAAGTCACCAACCACTCCCAATATAGGGATCCCAGTAATGAAGTATACATCCTCCAGCATAATCTGAATGCGCTGGCCCTAAAAGAGGAACACCTCCTCGTTAACATCCCAGAAATCGATCACTGTTTGCATCAGCAAACCCAAGCTCCTCATGATGGGTATCCTCATAAATTTCAGCAATCTACAATGGACTAATGTATCTCTAACATTCCCATCATATAAGGATGCATCCCTAACACTCTTGCAGTCTCTCTCTCTCCACTTGATCTCCACCATCCTGCATAAGCAAAAACCCTGATGTGAGCCATTGCCATCATCAAAAAATCACCCAAAAGAGGCTATGGTGCACCTGTTTGGGAAAAAGGAGCACCCAGGGCACTCATATTTTCCCCATAGGTGTGCCCAGGCTGCAACTTTTCCTTCGAAAGGTGCGACTTGGCCCCCATGAAACCCCAAACTGCTCATCGGGGGCCTCTAGGTGACCAAATCCAGCAAATAAACCGCCAAAATGATGAGATTCGGTGAGAGATTTTACCTGCAAGTCACGGCACATGAAACCATCAGTCGAATCAAGAGAAATTGGCAAATAAAGAATTAGGGTCCACCTCTCCAACTCCACAATGAAAAGTGACAATGACACTTCACCATGTGGACCCCACCCTTATATAGGCCCCATTTGACCTAATTTCTTCCGATCGACATAACAGGCCATGCAGACTCCGTTTCAGATGCCGTTTGCGCCACTAGTTTTAGAATTCCACCCTATATCTCTTTATGAGACCATCATCTCATGTTTAATAATTCAATTTTGAGACCATTTCCCACCAATCACCTCAATTTACGAGCCATGACATGATGATGCAAGTGTCTACGGACCTGTACTTGTATCACAATCCCCGATCACAACTCATGCAAGTTTTTGGGCCATCACACATTAAGGAATGCAATTTTACTTTTATTTTTGTATTTATAATTGTCTTTGCCACCGCACCTTACGCGGACACATGGACCATCGTTCACAAAACCCTTTATTTTTCTTGCATGTATTTGGCATATAAGTGCCTCCAGACTTGTACTTACATCGCATGTAGTCAAGTCCATCCACCACAACACACACACATGCTCTCCTAACCTCTGTCCAAGTGCCACTTCGGTTTGAGTGCCTCTGCCACATCGACTCGTGAGCCTCTGCTGCGATCTATCCTATGCATGTATTGGTATGTTTGAGAGCCTTCTACTCCGTCCATACTATGTGGATGACCTTTGGACCTCTGTCCACTATCCTGACATGGGGCATCGCCTGTGCCACCGTAATCGGTTGACCATAGTAGAGTTTTGTTTAAGCTCTTTTCTGACTCCTTAAAATAATGAAAAGATTGTCGAGTGCAACTGCTTCCTTTCCCGCTCGCTAAAGTATAGGAAAGAGCATCTACATTGTCTTGTTTACCTGCTTTTGCGAACCATGTAGACCAGTAAAATGAAGGACACCCTTGGCACACTCAAGGCAAGACCATTCCCCTCTACATACTTTCATGCTTTCTCGGGCAGAGGGGCTGCACTTTACGAAAAACCTCACCATGGGTTGTCATTAAGCTCTTTTCTAGTCTTCTCATTGAGAAAAGATGTCCGAACAAACTTGGTTTCATTCATGCTCCTAAAAGTATCTGAATGACCATCTAGTCAATATAGATTTAACCTTTTCCGTCCTGATTGGACTACCAATGGTAAAGAAGTCTCTCATCCCCTCCAGTATGGGCGAGTTCTCCAATGCATACTTTTATCTTTTTTCAGGGACAGGAGACTACCAACGAAAAGATCCCCCACTGGAGTCTTCTTCGTGCTTTCAGACTCTCTAAAATGGAAAGCACCATCGAGCATTTACCTTCTGGGGCTCGCCAAAAATCCACGAGATCGTACCATAACAATGTCACTAGACACCACCCCATAGAAAATAGTTTGGTAGCATTCCCCTGTTGGGTTGCCTTTGTTCAGAGTACTCTGCAATGTGTCTTCCTTGGATCCCATCAGTATCAAAAGTGTCTACCTCCTCCAATTATTTCCCATTTGCAGTGATATTCCCAGTATTTCAGCTATGATCCCATTCCCATGATTCAGTTTCATTTGCTGCCTGGTCCGCCCTCCCATCATACTCTAAACAAAGGAATTTTGAGTCTCCCTCCCCCTACCCCTATTCAAATCTTCCCCTGCCCCCCCCTCCCCATTCAGTGAGTCAGTCCGTAAATTTCTTCACACCTTCGAGTTATCTCCCTCACGCTCCTGGTTAAGGAAACGTCATTTCCTTGGCTAGGGGCAGGTGCCCCTCTGTTGACACCAACACACATATTCCAGAGGATAGACCCAGAGGTCCCTATATCTTGGTTCCGTTAACCTCATTGATGAGTTCCTTAGACCACTTGAGAGGAGCCCTTAGTGCCTCTTGGGATGGTTGTTTCTCATGTGCTCGGCTTCAACTACATCATCGCACCGTTGAGATTCGTACATGGTTTTGTCCGTGCAATATTTGGTCGAAGACCCCAGATGTCATCTGACTCTAGCACATTGGTGAGTCCACTTGAGGGACCTAAACAGGTTATGTCCCTTGTGATTTACGGGTTGTGTTGGAGACAGTGTTCAGAATCCCCATCAGTGCTTTGATATACCTTTATGATTGATGTAGCATACTTATACCACAAAGACTCTGACACTCAATCAGGAATTCCACACAACTATGTACCGTTCCAGATCTAGTAGACCACCAGTCATGAAGATATAGCATTCCATGAGAATTCCATGGGTCCAATGTACTAGATCATCATTGTATTCAGCCTCACATGGAGGCAACCATTATTGTAACATCAGTTGTATATGATCGACTCTTGTATTTTAGAGCATAGATCAAATTATTGTTTTGACATTGTCATGAGCATGGGGATGCCCGCCTCATCCATATACATGTCACACATTATTTGTATCTCACCCATTTATGGGAACCATATTAATACAAAAACCAAAATCCACCATGCCCCAGCCCTAGAAGCACCACTTCTACGCAGCAAATCCTATGATTTCTGTCAGCTATACGTTGAGCTCCTGCCCTCACACATCAGGGGGCAATCTATTAACCCAAAAATCCCCCACTCAGCTCTCAATGGCCTACACCACCCAAGGACACCATCTCACGACCCTCATATCACTCCATTAGACCCCCACACCCTCAAAATAGCTAAAGGATGAAGAAAGCGCTTAAAACCCCCAAAAAGGATCCCAAAATAGTCTCCTAGGAGCTAAAACCCTAAAAGGAGCTAAAGTTAGGGAGAAAGGGCCTAAAATCCCAAAAAAGGGGCTAAATCCCTGACCAAGGGCTTAAAACCCTAAAACCCCTTGAAAAAGCTATAAAAGGAGGGTGGGGGGTCACTCTCAAACAACTTCTCCCTTGCATATTGTTATGTTTCCCATGGATTCCTTGAGACACCTTTGCCTCTCAAGCCACCCACTCCCTCTCCTCCAATTCCATTGAGCCAAAGCTCCCCATCCAAGAGAGGTGCTTCCACAAGCCAGGGCATGGTGTCCCATTTCCACCAGAGAAGGTATAGCTTGTATTTCATGTCTTTTTTATTTGTTTTCTTTTCTTTCTAACCCTTGTTTCCATTTGCAGGTTTTATGCTTAACATTGTTTTGTAGGATTTATTATAGCTTAGGATTTTTTTGCAGGTCTTTGGAGGCAGAACCCTAACTTGTGTTTGCAGAGGGGTTCACCATTGCTTCTCTCTTCTTTATATTCGTATCTTAGTTTACTATTCTGTTTATTTACCTTATGTTTTATTTTCTGCATTTACCCACTAGCAGGAACCTACCCTTCTGCCCTATAGGAAGAAGGGAGCCATTCATGCCCCCATAGCAAGGAGAAATCTAGGCTACAGTCATGTCACTCCTTTGAGTCTTCCAAAAGAATGCATTATCCACTATCGCATTATGTGTTTCTCTTTTTTAGTCATGCTGCCAAGTCTTTTGTCGTTCCACCCAATGTTCAAGGGAAAGTTGAAGAAGTTTACCTTTGTAGTCAAAACAGTTTATGTGTCAGTGCTTTTGAGTCAGTCCTATGGTTACTACATTCACATAATTCTAGAACTATGTTCTGAGTTTCATGTCATTGATGTGGGACTCATCATGACCCTCCTTCGACGAGACTATTCCTGTCGACATCAGCACATCATCTGGGAAATAGTCTTAGAAACAAAACTTAGTACCTTGAGATTTGTATGCCCTAATGACAAATTCTCTCACTCTTGACATAGGCTCACATCATTGACCTTTGATCGATAGAATCGACTTGGTGTTCGACATCAGGACATCTATTCGCACTCAGTGGATTTTACTAGGGTACCTTGGGAATCATTGACATCAATGGTGATCTCCCTCGTGCTTGTTAATAGTTCACATCATTGGCCGGTAATCAAGTGGTTTCTACCATGTTCAACTTTAGATCATTGTAATCACATGGATAGAATTTTACTTTGTGAAAGACGAGACGAAGACCCTGGGTATTTGTTTAGTGCTCATTGCTTTCTCTAGGTTGAGATGGAGTTTTGTATATCTAGCATGGATCCACATTTGTATGGTCGTGGCTATGCTCAAATTTTCGTCTGTATGACATAGATCTACATTGTATTTATGGTATCTATGTCAAAGTTTGAGTCCTTTATCACATGGATCTACATTGTATTCTAGTAGCCATGCTTTTTTATTCCTCCCATGGATCTACCTTGTATTGGTCTGCAGCCATCAATTGGTTACATGTGTCTATGAGTCAAAAATATTGATGTACTACAGATGCCTACTTGACGACATGCTCTGATCGAGCTGACATTTTCACCTCGAAGTGACAACTTGTTCTCTCAAAGCTCTCGTTTATCGTATCCCTTTAAGTCTCATGCTCCAGGGGGGCATTCTGATATACCCAAATCCTATCACCACCATGTGATAAGACCCTTAACTCCCATGTTTTCCCTTAATCCCAACACTTAGAGTGGAAACCTACTCTGTTTGTCAATTCTACATGAAAAAACTCAGAACCAAGATTTCTTTGTTGCAAGTGAGCGATACCTTGCTCGCACCGCCTATGGTCTTTGGTCCATAAGCGTTTCTCATCTAAACCACTCTGTCATAAGAGAAGAAAAGTGGTACCCTGGGTAAAATGGGAAAAAGAGAGGTTTCTCGAGGCTTTTAGATCATGAGCCTCATGTCCTCCCTTATCCCTATCATTATGGGTCAGTTGAGCTTGAGATCCCCCATCATAGGATCTTGGAGCCACCTCATCCACAAATCTCTCAACTATCCCTATCCATTGAGCCTTATAAATACAAGATCATGTCCATAGTTGAGGGGGAGAACTATAGAGGTATTGTTATGCTGTTGAATTGACCACTTAGCCCAAGCCATTGGAGAGCATAGAGAGAAAATTTTGAGCTTATGGGGATGAAGTGTTTGTCTCGTGGAGATGCGTGTTGACACTAATGCATTGGTTGTAAGCTTCTCCATACATCTTTAATGCAAAGCTGATTTCCTTCCCACATTACTGTTGTTTTGACTTCGCATGTACATGTTGTTAGATTCCTTAGTCACTAACATGGATAAGTAGATAATTTTTTGGTATATTTGATGTGTTTGCATGTTTGATCTGTTTGCAGGTACATAGGTTCATTATCGAAGCAGCATTCTAGGTGTCTATGACATCTAGGGAAGGTATTCATCCTTTGTCATTCACTCATTTGTTCTGGATCTGAACCATTCAAACCAGAGGAACAACTTCTGTCCGCAGAAGGTGAAATATTCTTGGTTACAAATATCGAATGAGAACTCTTGTACTGAGCATAAACTGGAGTATTGGATTCCTCTTCCCATAAGAAAATGGGTATATCTTGATCATTTATCATAGCTTTGACATCCTTTGTAATGGACTTGCTCTACAACACATGACATAATTGTCCACAAGAGTTAACTAGTAACATTTAACCAATTATGTTATTCATAAAAAATAATCAATTCAATTTAAGTAAATAAAAATTATTGACAAAGCATTAGATACTTATCTTGATGTTGAATCCCTCTTGATCCCTATATCCTTGTATAAATATTTGAAGTCCTTGGAGGTACACTCTCCTCCAAAACCTTGATCTTCTTCCTCGTCAACTTCTCTTCTTGATCCTTGAACTAATAGAACCTGATATGAATACATTAGATCCAAGATCCCCTTTGATCTACTATCACTGCTCGGAAAAGATCCTTTGGAATTATTTCCAAGTGTAAAACATCCTCATTCTCTTTCTTGAGTACCTCTTTATGAAGTGTGCCATGACGTGATAGATAGTATACAAGTGTCAATATCAGACTTGTCTTCCCTATCAATACTTCTTCTCATTTATCAATCAAGACTCCTCAACATCAAGTTTTATCTTCTTTTGTGGTGGATTCTCATCAACATCGGGTGTTGAAGCATATCTTTCCTTTCCTTTCTTTTCTTTTGAGGACACTAAGAAGCATAGTGACCAAATTTATGACAATTGTAGAACTTTCTCCTTGAAATATTCTTCTTTTTCTGTTCTTGAACTGGAGCTGATCTTCCACCTATATTTTTTTTCCCAAGTTTTCTTGTTCCTTTTCCTTTCTTCCGAGGACACAGAAAAGAATAGTGAAAAAATTTATGATCACTGAAGTACTTAACGTTTAAAATATCCTTCTTTTGTTCTTGAACTAGATTTGCATCATCCAATCTATCTTCTACTCTGAGACTGAACACCATTTGACATAAATCTAAAATATGATCCAGAAACCCTAGTACCAGCAAAATAAGTCAAAATTGAATTTTGACAAAACTAAAAAATTGACTCCATAGATATATGCACCCTTGCAAGGTGATCTATAGGACACTGAGTTCAATTCCAAAATTAGGTTGAAAAATTACAAACTTGGAAGCCTTAGTTTCCATACTTTAGGGAAAAAAGATACCAAATGGTTGTCTTTCAAAATTTCTCTAATACCATGTTAAACTTTACTTATAGCGGTACACTTTTCATATCTTGATAATTATTTCCTAAAGATTTCAAACATTCATTTCATCCCACTATTTTCATTGATTAATTATATAGTAAAAATTTCAACTTCAAACTGTAGCAGAAACAAGAGATCATAGAAACACATCCATGCAAAGTAAACACAAGAATTCTACCCTATGAAGGAAAAACTTGGTAAAAAACTCATCCAAATTTTCTTAGAATAAATTAGTCCAATTCAAGTACATTAACAATCATGAAGAGAAACCCTAGCACATAATAGGTTCTCCCTTTTTCATAAGAATCCTTAACAATATGGTAAACCTTCGCAAACATGCTCCTTGAAAATTTTGTTATACCCAGATAATTGTGCACAAGAGAATAGTAGATGAACTTGGATGAGTTGGATGACCAAATGAGGTGTTGAGCACTTTATCTATATTCTTCTGTTCACTTTATTTTTCCTCTATGGAGTCGACTTGTTCTTTCTATTAGGGTCAACTTGTATTTCTTATCTTCGTCTTTTTATTTTATCTCAATGGCCTACTTGTCTTCTTGTCTTCAGTATTTCCTAGGACTTCTTCAATGTTATATGTGAATTCTTCAATTGTATGACTTGTCTTCTTGGTTATTTCTTCATCATAGAAAAAATTTCCTTTTTAATGATCATCTCACATGCAAATATTTTCATGCATAGATCTCTAATGTTTATTTGACCCACAATAAGAAGTATCAGACACTTCTTAGAGCCAATGTCAAATTCAACATTAGAATGGACTTGTATATTCTGCAAGAGGATGAAATCCTTGATCAAATAAACAAGTCAACTAAATCTAATATAGAATAGATCACTCCATCATGGAGCAGGAAATGTGAGAGCACCCTAGGGCCAACATCCACACACCATATGACTCAGGATAATGGGAGAAGTGTGATAGCACCTAGGGGCCAATCTCCCCACACCATATGAATCTGGATAATGGGAGAAGTGTGACAACATCCTCAGTCCAATCTCCCCAAACTATATGACTAAGGATAATGGGATGTTTTTTTCCCATGCTTGAGCCATTCACTTCTATCCATATGAATCAATATCTTTGTCAAACTAGCATGACCACTTTGGGAGAATGTTTTCCCAATGCTGCAACCTGGGGAAAAATCAACAATGATTGATTTCTTCAGGTTAAAAACAAGGTTGGAGCCAACATAAACATAGTCAAGAGTTTTTTCCATGTAAATTTATTCTTTAAAATCCCCATGTAGGAAGGTGTAATTCAAAGACATTTGATGGACCTACCATATATGTGAAGCAAGAAAGATGAAAATAAAGCAAATGGAGTTCATTTTGGCGATAAGGTTTTTAGCTCTGGGAAAACCCTAGCTACGTGCAGAAATGGCTACCTTCCATCTATAGGACGAAAGGTTAGGGTTCCTGTCAGATATGGAAGAAAAAGAAAGAAAACCTTGCAGACAAGGTTAGGTCCAAGCTCCAAAACCCTACACAACACTATTAGCAAACAAAGGAGCTGTAAGACATCGATGGAAACCTGCAACAAATTATGAGAGAGAAACTTGCAAGCAAACATTATTAAAAAACTATAAGAAAAATGACATAAAATAAAGATTATACCTTCTTTGGTTGAAATGGGCCACCATGCCCTAGCTTGGGGGAGCACCTCTCAATGGATGGGGAGCTCTGGCTTAATGGAGGAATGAAGGAGAGGGAGGGTGAATGGATTGAGAGGCAAATGGTCTCAAGGCACTCACATGGGTAGTGTAACGATAGGGAGATGAGAAGTAGTGATTTGAGAGTGACCCCCACCCCTCTATTTATACTTTTTCCTGAGGTTTTTAGGGTTTTAAGCCCCTAGTTGGGGATTTATCCCATTTTGCCAAATATTTAGCTCCTTTGGGGGTTTTAAGCTCATTTGAGGGGTTTTAGCCCCCTTTTGGAGGTTTTAGCCCCTATGAGAGCTATTTTGGATCTTTTTAGGGGTTTTAAGCCCTTTTTAATTTTTTTGAGCCTTTTTGAGGGTGTGGGGGTCAAATGAGGGTCGTACGTAGATGTCTTTGGGTGGTGTAGGTCATGTAGAGCTTACTGAGGTATTTTTTTTGTTAACAGATTTCCCCCTGGTGTGTGAGGGCAGAAGCTCATCATATGGCCAACGAACATCATAGGGTTTTTTGGGGAGAGGTGGTGCTTCTGGGGCTAGGGCATGGTGGATTTTGGTTTTTGTATTAATATGGTTCCCATCAATAGGTGAAATACAAATAATGTGTGACGTGTATATGGACGAGGCGGGAATCCCCATGCTCATAACGATTTCAAATGAATAATGTGATCTAAGCTCTATAATGCAAGAGTCGATCATGTACAATGGATGATACATAGTGGTTTCTTTAAGAAGAGGTTGAATACAATACTGATATGAAGAACTACTACATTGGACCCATGGCATTCTCATGGAATGCTATATCTTCATGACTGATGGTCTGTTGGATCTGGAACAGTACATAGTTGTAGGGACCCAATGATGGAAAGTTAGAGTCTCTATGGTACAAATATGCTGCATCAATCATAAATCTATATAGAAGCACTGCTGGGGCATCCAGGGTCTTTGACCAAATACTGCATGGACCAATACCTTGTACGAATCTCAATGGTGCAATGATGTAGCTGGAGTCGAGCACGTGAGAAATAACCATCCCGAGAGGCACTAAGGACTCCTCTCAGGTGGTGCAAGGAACTCATCAATGAGGTTAATGAAACCAGGATACAGGGACCTCTGGGTATATCCTTTGGAATACATGTGTTGTTGTCAACAGAGGGAGACCTGCAACTGGCCAAGCTGATGGTGTTTCCTTGACTAGAAGCATGAGGGAGATAACCGAAAGATGTGAGGCAATCTAAGGACTGACCCAATGAATGGGGGGGGGGGAGGATTTGAACAGGNTTTGTTCAGAGTATGACAGTAGGGCGGACCAAGCAGCAAATGAAACTGAATCATGGGAAAGGGATCATAGCTGTAATATCAGGAATGTAACTGCATATGGGAAATACTTGGAGGAGGTAGAATTTTGGTATTGATGGGATCCAAGGAAGACACATTGCAGAGTACTCTGAACAAAGGTGACCTAAAGTGGGAATGTTGCCAAACTGTTATCTGTTGGGTGGTTTCTAGAGACACCGTTGTGGTACGATCTCGTGTATTTTTGGCAAGCCCAAGAAAGTAAATGCTCGATGGTGCTTTCAATTATAGAGAGTCTGAAAGCATGAAGAAGACTCCAGTGGGGGCTCTTTTTTGTTGGTAGTCTCTTGTTCCTGAAAAAGGATAAAAGTATACACAGGAGAGCTCGCCCATCTTGTAGGGGATGAGAGACTTCTTTACCGTTGGTAATCCAATCAGGCCAGAAAAGGTTAAGCCTATACTAACTGGATGGTCATTCAGATACTTTTACGAGCATGAACAAAACCAAGTCTGCTCGGCAATCTTTTCTTGATGAGAAGGCTGGAAAAGAGCTTAACGACAACCCATGGTGATATTTTTCGTAGAGTTCATCCCCTCTACTGAAGAAAGCATAAAAGGATGCAGAGGGGAATGATCTTGGCTTGAATATGCCAAGGTGGTCCTTTTCATATGGTAGTCTACATGGTTCTCAAAAGGAGATAATTGAGACAATGTGGACGCCCTTTCCTATACTTTAACGAGCAGGAAAGGAAGCAGCTGTGCTTGGCAATCTTTTCATTCTTTTAGGAGTCAGAAAAGAGATTAAAAGAAACTCCAATATGGCCAACCTATCTAGGAGGAATGGATGGTGCCCCTATGTCGGGACAATGGATAGTGGTCCAAAGGTCATCCATGCAGTATGGATGGAGCAAGTGGCTCTTAAACATACCAATACATGGATGGGATAGGTCACGGTGGAGGCACACAAATCGGTGTGGCAAAGACATGCAAACCAAGGTGGATCTCGGACAAAGGTCAAGAGAGTTGTGTGTGAGTTGTGGTGGATGGACTTGACTACATGTGATGTGAGTGCAAGTCCGGAGGCAGTTATATGCCAAATGCATGCAAAGGAAATGATCCGTCCTCTAGACGATGGTCTGGGGACCCACATAAGGTGCGGTGGACGGATTAGACAACTATATGCTAAAATAAAATGACGTGCCTTCTGGGCGGTGGCCCAGGAACCTGCATGATTGGCGGTAGGAAAGTGTAATGCAAGTACAGGTCTAGAGACACTTACATCACAATGACGTGGCTCATAAACTGAGGTAACTTCCAATAAGTTGTCCCAAAAATTACTTGTTAAACATGAGACGATGGTCTCATTAGAATACAGAGGATGGAAATTTGAGCCCAAAGGTGTGAGAGGTGTCTCGAACAGGCTCCGAGTGACTCTGAACTAGCAGCTAATGGTGATGCCCCTAAATGGAGGGTTTCTAATTTGTGGTAAAAACATTGTAAAAAAAAAAGGGACAAGACTATATTACAAGATGAACTGCACGTCACTTAAAGAGGTGACGTTAGAGGGAAATTGGTTTGGAATTCTAGGGGAACAGTGGTCATTCCTTAGTGTGACACGATGAACCCTAGGAGACGTCTCATTGGGACACAGAAAACACACTTGAAAGGGTTCAAGCAGATCCTGTACTTACGACACCGCAGGAAATTTTTCCGCAAGTCATCTATGTGTTGTGCTTGCTTCCGTGACCATGCAATGAGGTTTTCAAGATAGACCAACATGATGTGGATGAGGTCACAGAAATAGTGTGTCATGGCACACTGGAAGGTGGCTCCAGCGTTCTTCAGACCAAAGGGCATTACTCGATATGCGAATGTGCCCCACAGGGTTGTGAATGCAGTATTGTAATGATCTTCTTTCTGGATCTGGATTTGGTTATATCTGGAAAACCCGTCCATGAAGGAAAAGACCTCATGTCCAGCACATGCATAGATAATCTGATCGATGAAGGGTGTTGGGAAGTTATCTTTAATACACGCCCAATTTAGATCATGGAATTCTATGCAAATGTGAATGGTAACCCTATTTTTTATTCACGGGAATAGGATTTGAAACCCAAGTGGTGTATGCAATGGGGTAAATGAATCCGGCTGTGCGCAGCTTCTCAATTTCATCTTTGACTATGACAGCTTTGGAGGGGTGGATGGGCCATTGCTTTTAGTGCACAGGGGACACAACAAGACATGTGTCAATGTGGTGTTCCCCAATGGATGGATCCAACCAGGGCATTTCAGTGTAGGACCAGGAAAAGATGTCATGGAATTCTTGGAAGAGGGCTTCATAGGTAGCAACTTCTTCCACGGAGCAGGATGCCCCTAGCATGATTTCTTCAACAACCTTAGGATTGGTTGAGATGTTGATTTTGATGGTTGGTGAGATGTTTTCCATGTTCCCTTATTCAAAGAAATCTGGTGCTGAAATGGGATTTTTTAACTAGTCGACTTTCCCATGAATGAAATCTTTGGTTTCCACAAAAAAATTGGTCAGACTGTGACACAAGCTCTTCAGGGAGGAAGAACGAGCGATGGTACATGTCATCCCATGGGTATTCCGGGGTGGTTAGGGATTCATGTATCTCCTCATTGTTGGGGAAGCAACAAAGGGATAGGTCTGATGGACCGTCGGTGATGGTGGAGATAAGAGGGTCTATAGAACTGGACATCATGTAAATGGACATGGTGTCTGAAGAAGGAGGTCGGGGATGAATTTCTTTGATCAGAGTGATCTCAGATTCAAGGGAATGTTGTCAAAGGTTGGATAGATCCGTTCGAAACTCGGACAAGCCCTGGCATTGGTGAGAATAGTGTCCATACAATATACAGAGGGCACAAGCATGGTTTATTCTCAATGACTTGTTTCTTAGTATTGGCCTACTTGGGAGTTCAACCATGGGGAGGTTTTTCATTGTATCCATGGCATCCAAATGCATGTGGATTATGGGAATCTTAGGGCAAGTTCTTATCAGACAGCGCAAGGCGGGATCTGTCGAGGTTCAGTGGTAGCTTTCACGTTTTTGGCCCTATCCCTTTTTGGGTGGGGCGATGCGGGTGTAGGTACGGTGGTTGGTTTTTGCGGGCTTGGTGGAGGATGAGATTCGACCGCAATGGGTTGCATGGGGGTTAAGACTGTCTAGGGCATTGGAGGTTGGGAGGGTGGATCAAGGTACCACATAGGAATCCCCAATGTGATATTGGGTAAGTTTAAGGTATCCATTATTGGCTTACTCATGACACCAGGAGGGGGAAAGAGGAATGGAATTGTGTGGACTGGAGATGAGCCCAGATAACTCCCTGATGGTTTCATGTGGGGATGAGGTTGTGGTGGCAACTACGAATGATGTTGTAGCTGTTGATGATGTTGTGGTTGCTGATGGTGTTGTGACTACGGATGGTGTTGTGGTTGCAGCGACAGTTGCGGCTGTTGATGGTATTGTGACTGTGGATGGGGTTACGACTACAGATGGGACTGTGGATACTAATGGTATTGCGGCTATGGAAGGGGTTGCAGCTGTGGGTGGGGTTGTGGTGCAGTAGTGCTGGATGATAGCATGAACAAATCTGCAATATCACTTGGTGCATATGGTGGTGATACTAAGGGGAAGGAAGTCATCATAGAGGTGTTGGCGAACAACCCTGGGCCTGCATTTAGGATGATGGGGGTGGTGGTGTCATCTACTGTGGTGTAGATAGTGGGAATAATGTTAGCTGGTGCTATTGGATCTTGTGGATCATGGTAAGTCAACTGGTCAACAATCATGATTTTCCCATCGTGAGGAAACATCATTTGGCGGAAGGCGGTAGATGCCATAGATCGCATCGCGTACATATAGCTACGTCTTAGAAGAAGGTTGTAGTCTAACTGAGCGTTGACAACTTCTATGTCAATTAGGATAGTCTTCCTACCTAAAGAGATGGGGACATGTGAGAGGATGCCTTGGACTGTGGTGGGATGGCCATCATAGGCACACAACGTGGTGGTGGACGGATGCAAGATGGGGAACCTGAGTTTCTGCCAGACCAAGGTTGACATGACACAAGTGGATGCCCCCTCATCAACAATGCACTGGTGCACAACCAAATTCTGAATTGACACCGAGATATGGAAGGCGATGGTTGATGGCATTCTTGCTTCTCCTTGATCCAAATCAAATGTGATTAATCTGGAGTCAGAGGGGTCTACAACACAAAGGGCATTTAGCAAGGATTTCCATTGTTTTGGGCACGTTTTGAGTACTTCAAGAGCCGACATGGCCATAGGTGATTGGGCCAAGTCATCGATTATACTATAATTAACTACCACCATTGCAGTAGTGTTGTTGGCAAGGCACCTAAAGGGGAGACGGAGGCCTACGAGGGGTGGTAGAAGGTGAAGAGGAACATTGGAAGTGTTGGATGTTGATGTTGCTGCTGTGTCAAGGGTTTTAGTAGTAGATCCATATTCATTCCATCTAGTCTACAAGTTGATCTCTTCAGTTGTCATCGCTAGCAATAGGTGTACTCTTGTCTCCGTAGGATGTGGAACAGCGTGGGCTACAGGAGCAGTTTGGGGAAAGGGTGCGGTTGCTACCAATCCTTGGACTGGTAACGGGTTCTAGAGTACCATGGGAAGAGGGCCTGGTGGTGACGGGTTGGGTTGAGCTTGGGTTGTCATATTGGTAGCATGCTGAACCTCATTGTGAATGGATTTCTTGGCGCGGTCCATGAAGGGACATTCGTGTGTATAGTTCCCGTAGACCTTACACAACTTGCATGGTTGGTTTGTGTGCAATAGAGCATTACATCTAGCTGTTTTTGGTTACTGAGGATTTTGGGTTGGCCGATTTACCCTAACATTGTTGGGAGGGTTTGGTTGTTGAACGCCTCCCTGTGGTTGATTGTTGCCTTGGTTCCGGGCTCGGCTATTTTTGGCTTTCCCTTATTCGTTGTTGGGGGCAGGCGGGTTGGGACGATTCTACTAAGCAAACAATTCTCCTAGAGGTGCCGACGGGGCTAGGGTGGGGGCTTGAGTGGCTTGCACTGGTGGTGCATAGTACACTTGAGGGGCTGGTGGTGCCACAAATCCAGTCATCTATCCTAAATATTGTTGTGCTGGCCAAGAAGGTGCATGGGCTTGCTACTGTGGCACAAGTTGTGTATAGGAGTTTGTAGCTCCGGATTGAGATATAATTCTTGAATAATCAGGAGAATGGTTTGGGTAGGAAACACTAGGGGTGTTCCTCAGGTGTGGAGGCATCATGGGTGGTGTCGTGTGATGTTGTGTTTGGTCAGAAACAGAGCCTTTGATGCCATCTGCAGCATGGGATGCCCCTGGTGCATTCTGGTAGGAGGTTCCTACGCGGAGTGTGTCTGGAATGACAATGTAAAGGTATCTAGACTATGCATAGATCAGATCAAACTTCTAGGATTTCAAGATGGCCTCCTCTTTGGATTGGGGACGTTCGGATGCGACGTCCTTAGCTATAGGTGGTACCAAAGTTTTTAGGAACCAATCTAGGAAGATAATGTCATCAAGTTGAATATTGCACAAACTACAGTGTCGTCGCCACTCATGGATGTGGTCAGTTATGTGGGCCGCATTATTCTAGCAGTAAGATAGCAACATCTCCATGCCTTCTTCCTATCTAATGGGGAGCTAGAAATACTATAGGAACATGAAAGCCAAGGAGTTGAAATCCAGGTACTTGGCTTGTGGTAGCTCAATGTACCACTTGGGTGCAGCACCTGTGAGGGTGCGTTGGAACAATCTGAGTCTGATTGAATCATCTATGATTCTATTTGATGGGAACCATAGGTGAAATGTCATGATATGGTTTTGGGGGCACTCCCCTTCCTTCCCTTCAAACTTGGGAACGTCTGAGGGGAGTTTGGTTGGCGTGGGAGGCCAAAATATTTGATGGTGGATAGGGTCATTTGTTAACCGAGCCAAGTCAGGCAGGTTAAGGCATGCCATGAAAGGAAGGTTTGACCAAGGTTGATGTGAGATGGGGTAGCAATGGTGGTGGGGTTTGCAGGGACATGATGCAACTTCATAACTGGGGGTACTTGTGGCACAGTTGTGGATGGGCCACTGCCCTCAAGTGTGGTAAACAGAACTGTGTGAGTGGAAGGGACACTACCCCCATGTATGATAGGTGGGGCAATGTAGATCGAAGGGCCACTACCCCCAGGTATGCCAAGTGGGATAGTGTGAGTGGACGGGAAATTGCCCCTAGGCATGACAGGTGGGACAGTTTGACTGGTCAGTGTGGGTGGAGGTAGCTAACTAACCACGGTTTTCATGACCATGCTAGGGCCATCAGCAAAGGTATTGGTGGTGGTGTGGGGTATGGATGTGGGTCCAGTACCAATCACTAAGACAACAAATGGATCTAGGTTTGCACCATCCATGGGGCTAGATGGTGCAGTATGTAGGTCTGGCTCAAATTGGTATGATTCTGAGTCTAAATGAGAGGCTTTGTGGCCTTCTGATGGTGTAGAGGGTCATCAAGAATGTTCTTGACGATGTTGGTTCAAGGACCCAAACTGTGGTGGATCGCCTCTGAGGCGTGAGGAAGAATGTCGGGAATCAATTCTGTCTGATTGTATGTCAAGTGGTGAAATATGGTAATGACTTATAGACCCCAGTTTTAATGGCTTCCTATTGGCTTTCAGGTGGTCACTTGGCCACCAAGACTGTCAGGAGACAACGCTTGGCTTTTTCCTCATGGGAATGCTAGTCAATTGGTGGGGGTCATTTCCTGTTTCACTTGGCAATTCCTCTCAGCGGCCAGCTACTTTAGGGTTCCCGTGGTACTCCTCATAATGGGTTTCTGGGCTGAGCCCATTACTTCCCACGGTTAAGGTAGTCAGGAACTTATGTCCTCAAAGACTGCAAATGTTTGAATTGGTGTAAATTATAAATTTTAATGGCTAGATCAGCGTCATGAACTGATTTTGGTTGTTTTATGTGGTATGGTTTGTGTGTATGTCTTTTATATTTCTGTTACACTTAGTGGCTGCTTGTATGGTTTATGGATAGTCCACAGAGATTGTATTGTAGAACATGAATAAATTGTTTATGATAGCAGTAAATTATGAATAGAAACTTCAATACATGCCATACTTGAATTTGAACTATGGTAGCCTGACTAGGTGAATGCCTTACACGTGTATCTCTCTTCAACCAGGAATGGGTGCTAGGCTCTCAAAAAAATGGGACTAATCCCATCCGTATATCCTTAGGTCACCCTCCGAGTGCAAGGTCGATTAATAGGGAGGACGCGAATGTCGTGAGGTCCCCTCGGCCTACCACCCCCTCTACCTTCCAAGTCACCCATTTTTAGTGGTTTTGAAAAATGACAGGTGAAGTGCCTATTACGATACGAGCTTCACCCTTTGTCTTATCCCAGGATACCCCAAAGGATGATGAATGGGTAGAGGAGGAAGGGAAGATATTAATTTCAAATTAAGGATTGAAACCTATAGTTATTTTATACAAGCTTTAATCATATTTTTTAACCAATTAATCATTTGATTTAACAGTGATTTACCAAGGCTACAATGAAATAAACAGAGGCTGAAATGAAATAAACACAGATTGATGGACAAAGGCGTTTGAGCCACATTGATAGTCCCTATTAAGAAAGTAAAGAAAAATGGGTCACGCGCCTATAGAAGACCTGTTTTGGTGGGGTATATTGTGATGAAACCATGAGGAATTACCTCAAATGGTTGAAAACCCACTTCAACAATGAGCCCTTTTACCCCTAATTGCAAGCATATTTGCAAATGGATCAGCTTTTTGGGCAGAAAATGAGCACAAACACAGGTGAATTTTTAGACATTCGGTTCGACCATTTTTGGCGGAAGATGGTAGATGCCATAGATCGCATCGCGTACATATAGCTACGTCATAGAAGAAGGTTGTAGTCTAACAGAGCATTGACAACTTCTATGTCAATTAGGACGGTCTTCCTACCTAAAGAGATGGGGACATGTGGGAGGATGCCTTGGGCTCTGGTGGGATGGCCATCATAGGCACGCAACGTGGTGGTGGATGGATGCAAGATGGGGAACCTGAGTTTTTGCCAAGCCAAGGTTGACATGACACAAGTGGATGCCCCCTCATCAATGATGCACCGATGCACAACCAAATTCTGAATTGACACTGAGATATGGAAGGCAATGGTCGATGGCATTCTTGCTTCTCCTTGATCCAAATCAAATGTGATTAATCTGGAGTCGGAGGGGTCTACGACACAAAGGGAATTTAGCAAGGATTTTCGTTGTTTTGGGCATGTTTTGAGTACTTCAAGAGCCAACATGGCCGTAGGTGATTGGGCCAAGTCATCGACGATACTATAGTTAACTACCACCATTGTAGTAGCATTGTTGGCAAGGCACCTGAAGGGGAGACACGGGCCTACAAGGGGGGGAAAAGGGTGAAGAGGAACATTGGAAGTGTTGGATGTTGATGTTGTTGCTATGTCAAGGGTTTCAGTAGTAGATCCATATTGGTTCCTCCTATTCTACAAGTTGATCTCTTCATTTGTCATCACTAGCAATTGGTGTACTCCTATCTCCGTGGGATGTGGAACAGGGTAGGCTACGAAAGCATTTTGGGGAAAGGGTGGAGTTGCTACCAATCCTTGGACTGGTAACAGGTTCTGGAGCACCATGGGAGGAGGGCCTGGTGGTGTCGGGTTGGGTTGAGCTTGGGTTGTCATATTGGTAGCATGTTGAACCTCGTTGTGAATGGCTTGCTTGGCGCGGCCCATGAAGGGACATCCATGTGTAGAGTGCCCGTAGACCTCACACAACTTGCATGGCTGTTTTGTGTGCAATAGAGCATTACGTCTATGTGTTTTTGGTTGCTAAGGATTTTGGGCTGGCCGATTTTCCTGACATTGTTCGAAGGGTTTGGTTGTTAACCGCCTCTCTGCAGTTGATTGTTGCCTTGGTTCCGGGCTCGACTATTTCTAGATTTCCCTTGTTGGTTTTTGGGGGCAGGTGGGTTGGGACGATTCTACTGAGCAAACACTTCTCCTAGAGGTTTCGACGGGGCTAGGGTGGGGGCTTGAGTGGCTTGCACTGGTGGTGCATAGTAAACTTGAGGGGCTAGTGGTGCCACAAATCCAGTCATCTGTCATGAATATTGTTGTGCTAGCCAGGAAGGTGCATGGGCTTGCTACTGTGGCACAGGTTGTGTATAGGAGGTTGTATCTCTGGATTGAGATATCATTCTTGAATAATCAGGAGATTGATTTTTGTAGGAAACACTAGGGGTGTTGCTTAGGTGTGGAGGAATCATGGGTGGTGTCGTGTCTTGTTGTGTTTGGTGGGAAACAGAGCCTATGATGCCATCTGCAGCATGGGATGCCCCTGGTGCATCCTGGTAGGAGGTTCCTGCATGGAGAGTGTCTGGAATGATAGTGTAAAGGTATCTAGACTGTGCATAGATCAGATCAAACTGCTAGGATTTCAAGATGGCCTCCTCTTTGGATTGGGGACATTCGGATGCGACGTCCTTTGCTATAGGTGGTACCAAAGTTTTTAGGAACCAATCTAGGAAGATAATGTCATCAAGTTTAATCTTGCACAAACTACGGCGTCGCCGCCACTCATGGATGTGGTCGGTTATGTGGGCTGCATTATTCTAGTAGTAAGATAGCAACATCTCCACCCCTTCTTCGTATCTAACGGGGAGCTGGAAATACTAGAGGAACATGAAAGCCAAGGAGTTGAAATCCGGGTCCTTGGCGTGTGGTAGCTCAATGTAGCACTTGGCTGCAGCACCTGTGAGGATGCATTGGAACAATCTAAGTCTGATCGAATCATCTATGATGCTATTTGATGGACACCATAGGTGAAATGTCATGATATGGTTTTAGGGGCACTCCCCTGCCTTCCCTTCAAACATGGGAATGTCTGAGGGGAGTTTGGTTGGCATGGGAGGCCAAAACGTTTGATGGTGGATAGGGTCATTTGTTAACCGAGCCAAGTCAGGCAGGTTAAGGTATGCCATGAAAGGAAGGTTTGACCCAAGGTTGATGTGAGATGGGGAAGCAATGGTGGTGGGGTTTGCAAGGACATGATGCAACTGCATAACTGGGGGTACTTGTGGCACAGTTGTGGACGGGCCACTACCCCCAAGTGTGGTAAACGAAACTGTGTGAGTGGAAGGGCCACTACCCCCATGTATGATAGGCGGGGCAGTGTAGATGGAAGGGCCACTACCCCTAGGCATGCCAAGTGGGACAGTGTGAGTGGATGGAACACTTCCCCTAGGCATGATAGGTGGGACAGTTTGATTGGTCAGTGTGGGTGGAGGTAGCTAATTTACCACGGTTTTCATGACCATGCTAGGGCTATCAGCAAGGGTGTTGGTGGTGGTGTGGGGTATGGACATGGGTCCAGTACCAATCACTAAGCCAACAAATGGATCTAGGTTTGCACCATCCATGGGGCTATATGGTGCAGTATGCAGGTCTAGCTCAAATTGGTATGATTCTGAGTCTGAATCAAAAATTGTGTGGCCTTCTGATGGTGTAGAGGGTCATCGAGAATGTTCTCAACGATGTTGGTTCAAGGACCCAAACTATAGTGGATCACCTCTCAGGCGTGAGGAAGAATGTTGGGGAATCAATTGTGTCTGATTGGTATATCAAGTGGTGAAATATGGTAATGAATTTTGGACCCCAGTTTTAATGGCTTCCTATTGGCTTTCAGGTGGTCACTTGGCCACCAAGACTGTCAGGAGATAGCGCTTGGCTTTTCCCTCATGGGAATGATAGTCAATCGGTAGGGGTCATTTCCTGTTTCACTTGGCAATTCCTCTCAACAGCCAGCTACTTTAGGGTTCCTATGGTACTCCTCATAATGAGTTTCTGGGCTGAGCCCATTACTTCCCATGGTTAAGGTAGTCAGGAACTTATGTCCTCAAAGACTACAAATGTTTGAATTAGTGTAAATTATAAATTTTAATGGCTAGCTCAGCATCATGAACTGATTTTGGTTGTTTTATGTTGTATGGTTTGCGTGTATGTCTTTTATATTTCTGTTACACTTAGTGGCTGCTTGTATGGTTTATGGATAGTCCGCAGAGATTGTATTGTAGAACATGAATAAATTGTTTATGATAGCATTAAATTGTGAACAGAAAATTTAATACATGCCATACCTGAATCTGAACTGTGGTAGCTTGATTAGGTGACTACCTTACACTTGTATCTCTCTTCAACCAGGAAAGGGTACTAGGCTCTCAACAAAATGGGACTAATCCCATCCGTATATCCTTAGGTCACCCTCTGAGTGCAAGGTTGGTCAATAGGGAGGATGTGAACATTGTGAAGCCCCATCGGCCTACCACCCATTTTTAGTGGTTTTGAAAAATGACAGGTGAAGTGCCTATTGCGATACGAGCTTCACCCTTTGTCTTATCCAAGAATACCCCAAAGGATGATGACTGGGTAGAGGAGGAAGGGAATATATTAATTTCAAATTAAGGATTGAAACCTATAGTTATTTTATACAATCTTTAATCATATTTTTTAACCAATTAACCATTTGATTTAATAGTGATTTCCACAGGATGCAATGAAATAAACAGAGGTTGAAATGAAATAAACATAGATTGATGGATAGAGGCGGCTGAGCCACACTGACAGTCCCTGTTAAGAAAGTAAAGAAAAATGCTCATACAAAGTAAAGAAAAATGGGTCGTGCACCTATAGAAGACCTGTTTTTGTGGGGTATATCGTGATGAAACCATGAGGAATTACCTCAAATGGTTGCAAACCCACTTCGGAAATGAGCCCTTTTACCCCTAATCGCAAGCATATTTGCAAATGGATCAGATTTTTGCGCAAAAAATGAGCACAAACACAGGTGAATTTTCAGACATTCGGTTCGACCATTTTTGGCGGAAGATGGTAGATGCCACAGATCGCATCGTGTACATATATCTACATCCTAGAAGAAGGTTGTAGTCTAACTGAGCATTGACAACTTCTATGTCAATTAGGACGGTCTTACTGCCTAAAGAGATGGGGACATGCAGGAGGATGCCTTGGGTTGTGGTGGGATGGCCATCATAGGCACGTAACGTGGTGGTGGACGGATGCAAGATGGGGAACCCGAGTTTCTGCCAAACCAAGGTTGACATGATACAAGTGGATGTGCCCTCATCAATGATGCACCGGTTCACAACCAAATTCTGAATTGACACCGAGATATGGAAGGTGATGGCTGATGGAATTCCTGCTTCTCCTTGATCCAAATCAAATGTGATTAATCTGGAGTCGGAGAGGTCTATGGCATTAAGGGAATTTAGCAAGGATTTTCGTTGTTTTGGGCACGTTTTGAGTACTTCAAGAGCCGACATGGCCGTAGGTGTGTTTCCGCCTTTCACACACCTGGGTCACGTGGTAGAAATCTTCAAGCTACTCGGTGTGTCCTTGGGGGCAAGTCTCGAGTCAAGGCTGTCACCTTGTTCTTGACTCCTCCATTTAAGCTCAACTCCTAACGAAGCCAAGGGGGGTAGACCCTATTAAGTTACTAAGGATGATTTCTTAGTGGGGTGATGTTAAACTGAATCAAGTACTTAGGAGTTCGAATATTTTAACTATAGACAATTAAAGATGACAAGATATGAAAATAAACACACGAAAGCACAAAGCTGATAAACAATATATATATGAAGCAAAAATGACCAGTGCCTTAAAATGGAGTCAAATCAAAGAGATCAATGTGCTTGCATGTGCTTGGAGTGAATGTTTTGTGATTGCATCTTGGTATGTTTTAAGTTAAAATTGAAGTATGAATTGATTAAATTAGGCTAAGGGGGGACTCCAGATATACCCGAGAGTACTTCGAGTATGTCCAAAACTAAACCTTCACGGCTACCCGCAAGGAATATGTTGGCTGAAATGGAGTCTCTGGGGCTATTGTTCATAATGCACCCGTTATGGTGTGACAGAGATCAGCGCCCCGAGGTCACTTTTCAGAAGTTCCCGCTTCCTTTGGGTATTTTGCCACCGTAGAGGTTTGATCGAGGTGTTGGAATTTCACCTAATGGTTTGTCAATTGGGGAGGGTGAGTCCTAATTATGCTAGCCACCCAAGTGATTTTGATACAGCTTGACTGATCAGACGAACCACAGCCAGGTGCAGAGCATACGCACTGGAGTCTTGTTGATTTTAGTAAGTTTTAAACTGGATGTTCTTGTTTAAAAGAAAATCCTCCAAGAACCTCTTTCGATCCAAGTGGATCTCAATCGGGGAATCGAGGAGGGATAAATTTTATAGTTGATTATAAACAAAATGTAGAAGAAATAAAAAATATACACAATTCATATTTCTTAATTAATCCTACCACGAATCTCTTTCCCCTTTCGGGTCAATCGGGAAATCATGGGGTAAGTATTACGATTACTTTGAAATGTGAGATATGGAGTATGGAATTAATAACAAGATCAAGTATACTACCTTGCAAATTAGATCAATTCTAGTAAAAATGAAATAAGCAGAAAACGACGAAAAGGGCATCGACGCGAATCCCCCCAGGGGGGATGGGGAATGGGCTCGAAAGAGCCTATTCCAAAAATGATTTTATTACAGCGGTTAAAATATCAAAGAACTGATAAATCAGAACTTTCTTGGTCCTTATACAAGATGAAACCAATTTTTTACAATTTTGCAAAACAATTAAGATTTTTTTGGCGAAAAGGGAGACCCCTGGGGGGATTTGAACGCTCCTGAGACCACTTTGGACAGCAGCTTCCCTTTCTTTCTGTCAGACCTGCTAAAGGATAGCGATAAATTTAGAATAAAATATTCCCAAAGGAACTTTAAGAGTACCTTTGGATCAGCCTACTTTATCTCAAAAATAATGCGGTTAAACTAGCTAAAACGACGAAAAAGGAACCAAGGAAAGCAAGATTTCCTTGGGATCTTGGCTTACTGTTTGTGCAGACAACTAAATTGCACTGATATTTCAGAATATTAAACTTATCGAACAGCAAATGAAACTACCTTAACAGCAAGCTATGAATTTTCACTAAATTGCTTGCGAAAATAAGGTACTTTTAGCTAGATCTCTTGAAATTGAACTTTAGGTGCAAAAAAAAACTAATATATAGACTTTTGGAGGGGTATTACTGATTATATCTATGTGTATTTATCTTATTGAGATATATCAGAGTAATAAGAAACCTTTTAAGTAACCGATTTGAGGAAAATTTTAGATTTTAAAGGAGAAAAAGGGGAAGAAAGGTGCTTGTTGTTGAAGCAGATCTGCAGAGGAAACTTGTTAGTGGAATGCAGAGGGGCAATGTCTTCACAAAAAATTGGATGTGTAGTGGATTCAAACTAGATCCATAGCTTGTCCAATCCTTAGATCCACAACTTGTCCAATCCTTGCTACCTGAAAGCTAAACACACAATCTTGCATGAAACCTCATGAGATCTATATATAAATATGAAAAAGAAACAAGGATTACATGCAAATAAACTTATTAAACATGTTTAATCAAGATATTCTAACATATATTCTATGAGATATAAGAAAAACAAGTAACCTTACTTGCCCAACTATACTCCTATTGATTCAGCTGAATCGTTCAAGCCAGACAGGGTTCAAATGTAGAAATTGAGAGAAAAGTCGGCAACATCAATAGCTGTAAGACAATGCTTAATCCACACATATGAGAGAATTACACTATTTAGCCTCCAAAGCTTCTTTATTTCAACAATCGAAAGATTACAACAGTATTACAATGGCAAGCCCTTCAGTCCAGCTCTCACTAGCCTGGAAGAGGGAGCCTCAAGCAAGATATATACAATTTACAGGCCATCCATCCCAGGGGGAGCGCAATTCCTCATGGAATCAAGTGAAATCAACTGATGTAGAGTTCATCAATGCATAACTGAGGCTGAACTAAGCCTACTTGTCAACCGGGGGCCTGATCTGGCTGACACATCAACCCATACACTAACACATCGGCCCAAAACTCATCCAGATGAGCCAAAACGTGTTGAGGAGAGAGGGAGGGAAAAATTCCCCATAAAGCATGCTTAAGATAAACTCTGGATCTGATTTGATCACCTCCTTTAGTCAAGGATTTGTTAGATTCAGTCAATTTGCTTCAGATCTGACTGATTTCAATCAAATCGGCTGAGAATCCACTGATTTATTGATTTTGGATTTGCTCCATTATTCATCAATTTATTAATTAAAGTAATCAATAATTGATTTTTGGGGCTTTCTGACCTGAGTGATGGAAGATCACTCAAAACTTAGGAAAAAGTGGGTCCATGGGTTTACATGGTGCTCTTAGCTTGAAAATGAGCACCCACATGACTGAAACCGATTATTTGGCCCACTTTTATTACAAAATCAATTTTTCCAATTAAACTATTAAAAAATAGCCTAAGTTTTGGAAAAATTAAAATTTAATAAAAAACACTGAAAAAACTAAAAAATTGAGAAAATGAAAAACACCTAGGGGGCCTTAGACATTTTCATATGACTCAAAAATGATGTCTAGCATGCTTATACATTGACACATAGACTCTAATAACCTCAATAGGCCCAAATGCCAAGCCGACCACCCCAACTTTGGAGGTATGGAGTGAAAAACTTAGAAATTATCAGTAGTTTATTCAACAACCAATAATAACCAAGGGAAAAAACACCCTGGGCTGATCAGATTGAAAAATCAAGTCTAAGAGACCGAGTCTTTTACAGACACTATCATGCTAGAACATTTATTATAATTCCCCCATGGGGTATGAACATGTGATATGATACAACAAGCACTTTCCATAAGTACTCCCAAAGGTCTTATTGAAGTCCGAACAAGTCAACCCTGTCCGGTTCACCAGGCTCACTTGATAAAAAACCACTAAGTACAACTTAGGTGGTAACATTCTGGCTCCATCCGGGACACATTCTCTGACTGATCTTCTGTTCAAAGGAGAGGATGTGAGAACTCTGGAATCTCTGGGTCCTGCAAGGCAATTAGAGTTTGTCAGTAACATGTATATATAAGAAAAAATTTAGCTATAAAAACAAACTAATGTACATAATTAACCTATAATGTGCAAAAAGGAACTTTTTACAAAAACTAATATACAAAGGAAAATTTTCAACATGGTACAACATAACTATAATACAACAATGTATATGATACAACAATATGATATATACAATTTAGAAATACATGCAGGGCAAGGTTTAGAAATTGGCCTTGAAACCACCGATGCCACTAAAGGCATCAAACTGTCTCAACGAAAAATAGCTTGAGGAGGAAACCATTCACTGGTAAGCTCAATATTTCTCCTTCCAAGTCATCTAGATAGAAGGAGTTCATTCCTGCTATTTCATCAATGATGTATGGTCCCAACCACAGGCTGTCGAGCTTTCCATGTTTCCCAGGTTTTTCCCGTCGTTTGTCCCAACGTAGAACCATGTCACCTACTTGGAAAGAACCTGGCCGAGTAGACTTATCAAAGGCTCTCTTGACCTTGTCTGAATTATTGATACTATGGTCAAGAGAGTCTCTTCTGCTCTCATCTAGCTCGATCAACTGGTTTATTCTATTTTGGATGGCCTCCTGATCTGAGCTGAATGTCTGGAGGAGCTGATAAACTGGAATCTTTAGATGGACTGGTAAGGTGACATCAAGGCCATAGACTAGTTCGAAAGGGATCCTCCCTGTTGAACTTTTCTTAATGATCCTGTCAGCCCATAATGCTAATTTGATTTTGCTATCCCAAGCCTTCTTATTGTCGCCCATAATTTTTTTGATTATGGTCATTAAGTTCTTGTTACTTGATTTTTCTAGACCATTTCCTTGGGGATAGTAATTAGATGAGTGAGATAGGATAATGCCGTACTTGAAACAGAAAGACGACATCTCGGATGAAATAAAGCATGGGCCATTATCCGTGATTATTCTAGCTGGCACACCGAATCTTGTGATGATTTTATCTTCTAGGAAATCCATGACTATGGCATCGGTTGCCTTTTTGGTGGGTATCGCCTCTACCCACTTGGTAAAATAATCTGTGGCTGTAAGAATCCAATAGTAACCATTGCTCGAGTTATCCTTGAACTTACCGATGAAGTCAAGCCCCCATTGCTGAAAAGGGGCTTGGACTACTATTGGATTTAGAGGCAAGGCTTTCATTTGTTGCTTTCCGGTGAATAACTGACACTGGGGGCAAACTCTGACAGCCTTGTGCACATCTGAAAAGAGGTTTGGCCAATAGTAGCCTGCTCTAAGGATTTTGTGGGTGGTTTTTTTAGCTGCAAAATATCCACCACAAAATACTGAATGGAAATCAACCATGAGTTTCTTGGACTCAGGTTCATCGACACATCTAAGTATCAAACCATCTGGGTTTCTCCAACCCAAACCATCTTTGGTCAAACAATACTTAGTTTCCTTTAACCTTAATGCCCTTCTTTTATGGCCTAGTAAGTGATCGAGGCCCATGTAAGGTTGCGGAGGAAAAATATGATGTCGGTGTACTAGGGGTGCTGCTCTAATATCTGAAACTCATCTGATACACTTTGCTCTGAATTGCTGCTCTGGCAGATTATTCCTAAAGCCTTCTCATTTCCTTGGGTCAACATCTTTGCAAGACCCTGTCCCTTAATTAATTTAGTAGGTCTTATCTCCAAATCATATTCCTGAATTTTTGAAACCCACTTACCCCTGACTCCTAGACAGTCATGCTGAGACATGATATCCTTGACAACTGCATGGGGTACATATCCAATGATTTTGGAGTAACCTATATAACTTCTGAAATGTTTAAGGGACTTGAAAAGAGCATAGGCCTGTTTCTCCATCGTGGTATACTTCAATTCTGAATTTTGTAAGGCTCTACTCATAAAGGCTATGGGTTGTTCTTGTCCCTCCTTATTCTTTTGAAGTAAAACACCGGCAATGGTGTCTTCTGAGGCAAAGGAAAATATTTGGAATTATTTGGAATAATATGGACTAGTCAAGACCGGGGACATGGATATGGAATTTTTGATGGACTTGAATGCATATTTCCCTTCATCTGTCCACTCAAACTTAGCATCTTTCTTTAATAGCTTTTGTAGAGGTTTCATTAATTCTGCTAAGTTCGGGATGAATCTTCTTATGAAATTGACTTGACCATTAAAGGACTGGAGAGATTTTAGATTGTGAGGTAAGGGGACTTTCTTAATAGCTTCAAATCTCTCAGGATCAACCTTGACACCATCTTTAGAAATGATGTGCCCCAACAACTTGCCTTCATCAACTCCAAATATTGACTTGGCGGGATTCAGGGAAATACCATATTTCCGACATCTTATAAAAACCTGCCTAAGATGATTTATGTGGTCAGCTCTTTCTTTTGAAAACACAGTTAAGTCATCCTGATATATTTCAATTATTTTGCCTATAAGTTCTTTGAAGGAAAAATCCATGGCTCTTTGGAAGGTGGCACCCGCATTCAATAAGCCAAAAGGCATTCTTAGAAATTTATAAGTACCCCAAGGTGTGGTGAATGTAGTCTTATGTTGATCTTCTTTATTTACCAACACCTGGTTATAACTAGAAAATCCATCCAACATGGACATCATTCCTAATCCTGTTACTCTTTGAAGCAAAGTTTCCATGTCGGGTAATGGGTAATTATCTTTGAGGCATGATGTATTTAGATTTCTAAAATCTATACATATTCTAATTGACCCATTCTTCTTTCTAACAACAACTAAGTTGGAGCACCAAGATGAATGCCTTGTGGGTGCTATGATCCTTGCTGCTAGCATCTTTTGAAGTTCTTTCTGCACAATGGGGCCAACTTAGGATTTATTCGCCTAAGTTTTTGTAGGATTTATTCGCCTAAGGTTTGGCCTCCTTAGCCTCTTCTGTGAGGGGAATAGTGTGTTGAAACACATCCTCCCTATAAGCTTTAAGCTCATCATAACTAAAGGCCAACACATCTCTATACTCTTTGATTAGGTTGATCAAGTTGTTCCTTTCCTTTTCTAAAGTACCTTTTCCAATTTCTATTAACTTGGGATCCTTGTTAGTTCCTATGTTTATTTCCATATAATTCCCAGTTTTTATTTCTTCTTTTTGTTTTTTATGATGATCCTGACGATCGAAAAGATTTTTGAAAGCTATAAGGCTACTCGGGATGTGATTCCTTTCATTTTCCTCACACTCCTGATACTCTTCACCTTCCTGCTGATAACTGATCTTGCAACCTTCGAACTCTTGTATATTATGGATGAATCTCAAGAGTTGCTCATCATCTTTGAAAACCTGCCAGTGGTCTATATTATCTGGAATTGAAGGTCTAAAATTGATTTCCATCTTTCCATTCCCATTAATCATTTCATCCGATGGTTGGAGGGTGGATGCTGCTACTGCTAATTTATCTGCTAACCCATTCATTTCCCTATGGACCTTTTGGATGTTAAGTGCATCAAACCATTCCATAGTGTCCCATGTAGCATTCCTATACTTCCTTAATCTGTCATTTTTGCATTGATACTGATTCTTAATCTGGAGGACAACAAGATCTGAATCACCCTTTATGTTCAACTTCTTTATCCCCATATCTTTAGTAGTTTCTAACCCTAGGATCAATGCCTCATACTCAACTACATTGTTTGATGCTTCAAACTCTAACCTGAACGCAAAATTGTAGATTTTATCTGAAGAAGAGATGATCACGATGCCCGCACCCTCTCCAGTTTTGGAATAATCCCCATCAAAGTACATTTTCCAAACTTCATCAATCTTTTCATTTTTAATGTTTTCCTTAATGGGGGCCATGAAATTTGACAAAATAGCATAGTTTCCAAAATTATCAGTGAAATGAACAAATTCATTTATGGGCTTCTTAGGGTTTTCTACATGTCGTTTCCTTAGCTTTTCTCTGTGGAGAATCACCCTAGTGTTCTCTGATGTAGGTATAGTAGCATATGTCCAATCCATTTGGATGTGCCCACCAAGAGTTGCGGCCCATTTTCTGGATAGCAACATACCCCAATTATCTGGGACATCTATTACCACCACATCCATTGACATGTCGATATCTGGATACTTAGCTAACTTGACCTGTAAATTTAATATTATCCCTACCACTTCAACTTCTTGTAACACCCCGGTTTTGACCCCGTTGCATTAGATGTATATGATGATGTATATATTGTAAATGATCATGGTGTGGAGCTAAAGGCCAAGGCCCCACCATTGATCGGTTATGCTATGTTTTGGATTTAAATTGTCACTGATGGTATATCAGGGCATGCGACATATACTATGTTGGTCATCATGTAAATACGCATCTATAATTAATTAAATGAACCCGACCAGCTACAATCACGGCAACTAAAATGAGAAAGGGGCATGATTTTCACAAGGATAAGGATTTGGGGGAATTTGTCAAACCTTGGCCAATGGGGTAAAAATCCATGTGTCACCTTTCTTTGTTTACCCAACCACCTCCATTGAAGAATGGCTACTGGTGGTTGAGGCAGTTAATTGTTTTGGGAGTGGGGTGACAGGACTGTCAGTCCTTGCCTCCACGACCACTCCATCCATGTTTGACTTCACTATGGCAGGAAAAACCTTCATGCAGTCTCCACTATGCAGGCCTCACGATTTTCTGTTCACCTCCACGCACAGGATTTACCTGGTTTTCACTTCCGTAGACACATTCTCCTCTCCATGCCTGTGCTGAACACTCAAGCACGTCTAATTGCATCCTCTCTGTAGGCTGTTTGTCCTCACGCAGGAGCGGAATTTACCCACACTCACGCACAAGATTTTCCTGGTTTTACCCACGTAGTTTTTCCTCTGTGGATCGACGGATGGTTTGGCTGTATCTTTCCCTCATGGACTAATCAATGGGTCCTTCATTGTGGATTCACTCATGCACAGGCTGGGAGACTATAACTTCATCCTCAGCGTGGTCTATGTGTGTTTTCCCGGTGAATTCATTTCCCAAGGACGGGTTGTTGTTTTCCCCATGTTGTGAGCTGCGTCCACTGATGCATTTCAGGGACTATTAATTTCCCCAGGCTGTGAGCTGCGTTGCTGCTACGTTTTGGGAATTGCTGTAGATGGTTTGGAATTGTCTTCCCTGTTTAAGCTGTGATAGCTAAATGATTGCATGAGTGCAATAGTTGGTCTTTGGACTGTATTGGGAGCAGGGATGGGGGCTTGGTTTGCTTGATAAACCTGGTGGCTGGAAACCACACAGACAGAGCTAGAGGGCTGGCCTTCTTCTCCATCACCCCTGAATAGCACTGGAATGGAATGCAGGGCCTGAGGGACTGTGTAGCAGAGAAGGGACTGATTCCTTGTGTTGGGTGTGGTGGGTGTCTTAGAGATCAGGCTAGTTCTAGTGTGGGTGTTCTTGGCTCTATAATGAGCTCACCAGCTTAGCATTTATCCTTTCCCCAACTCCTGGATGGCCTAATAAACCCAAATGTGTTGGCTTGGCTGTGTTTTGTGTATCCCTAGCTATGTGTAAGCCTGCTTGTTCCCTTATTCCTTGGAGAATCATGCCCAGCTCGAGGGTGGAAGCGTTGCTGAGAGATTAAGGAGCACGCTGGCCTATGGTTGGGTGGAACGTTGCAGCGACATAGCTGGCTGTGGAGCGAGTTCTTATAAGATAAGTGATCTTGCCCATTTTTACTTCTGCAACCATAATTTATGTTAATGAATGTAATGAACATGTTGAGTGAATGCTTGTGTGAATGCATGTTGATTCCGTTGTGCATGATAAATAACGATAGCTATGTATGATGAACAATGGAATTTGTGTATGTTTTACCTTAATGCATTCCCTGCAGCATTCTGTTTATGCAATTTTATTCATGTACATGTTCATGGGCTCTTAGCCCGCATGGTTAACGCCATGGTGATCGCGTCCTCTTCGTCAGTCGGAGGCATGGGGACGTGACAGTATGGTATCAGAGCTCATGTTGCAAGCATGGGCCTGAATGAGCCTTGAATGATGTAGTGACAGAGGTAGTGTTCCTTTCTGCCCAGCAGAATCAGACTGGAAAAATTAAAAAAAAATGGTCTAAGTGTTGGAGCTGTCTGGAGAGCCAGTGGGAAATACTTCCGCCGCAGCGGAAGCATGCCCGACGGAACAGTTGGAAGAAAGATGAAAACAAAATTTGTCTAAGTGTTCCCCATCGGAACAATTAGTGAAGTGGACTTCCGTTGTTGCGAAAGAGTTAGCGAAGTGGACTTTCGTCGTTGCGGAAGAGCTAGTGGAATGGACTTCCGTCGTTGCGGATGGCGAAGCAACTACGCACCCGACGAAAAATTCCTCCAATCACCGACACCGTAGAGGAGGTTAAGGGCTCGAAATCATTGACTGTCAGAGGAAGAAAGTGCTCATGCACCCGCCATTGCAGAAGCCAAAGTCACTAGGCTTCCGATGTGGAAAGACCGTCGACGCTGGGAGTTGAAATTTTTCTAAGTAAATAGCTGCCAAATCGAAAGAAATAGTTGTTTGGTGTGCCGCCGTTGCAGAAGCCAAAGTCACTAGGCTTTCGATGTGGAAAGACCGCTGATGCCGGGAGTTGAAATTTTCTAAGAAAAAAGTCGCCAATCAGAAGAGAAAGTGGTTTGTGCACCGCCATTGCAGAAGCCAAAAGCACTAACCTTCCGATGAGAAAAGACCGTCGATTCTACGGAACGGTTAGTTGTTTCGAGAGCCGATTCTGCGGAAGATTAGTTGAATGAGAGCCAGTTCTGCAGAGGATATTTTGAGTTTTTCCGTGGGATTTTCCAGCAGAATTCAACTATTTTCAATAGGATTTTCAGCTATTTTCCAGTAAAATTTCAAGGCTGAAAAGGAGAAAAGAGGCACCGATCTTATGCGCCAGATTGCATGAAAACCAATGATTTACAAAAAAAAAAAATGAGGGCGCTGCCCTCGACCCGCCCTGCAGTGGCGCAGGGAAGCCACAAGGGGGAAATCCCCCTTGACCCCCATCGTCCCCTTCAGACAGACGTTCTTGAGGAAGAAAATTCTATGTTTGGGTTAACTTGTAATTTTATAATTATTCCAGGAGAAGGTAAGTAATGCTGGTTTATATCAATGTTATGCATCTAACATTTGTGTTATTAACATGTTTGTAGAATCATAGTCACTTTCAAGGGAAGTATTCCAGGTAGTGCATTTTGGCAAGTAAGTGGTGGTTCAGCTATGAGAACCCATGACGGATATGATGCTCGGGATTCCTAAGAGCGAGCAGAAGATGCCATGGGAGAAAATGCTCGTAATAGAAATGATGACATAGAGTCTAATGGAAGGAGATTCCAAGAGACACCGTCAAATGTTGCAGCCACCATGAGAAGCTTGATCAAAGCCCAGGAAGAGCAGCATCAGTTGAATGCTGCAATGCTACAGGTTTTGACAGACTTGCAAAGGAAGATAGATTCTGGACGAGGTACAGCAAGACCAGAAGGCAGTAAGAGCAGTACCAGGAGGAGGAGAAGGACTTCTAGTGGATCATCTGATTGTGAAGAATCCAGCGGGGATTCAAGTTCTTCTTCTCATAAAAGGAAAAGAAAGAGACACCATAGAGATCACTCTCGGGATGAATTTAAAAAGGAAAAACCTCCTACATTCGATGGTGAGGTAAAGACTGGACAAGAGGCTGAGGCTTGGCTTCTTGGGATAAAGAAGTACTTTCAAGTGCATGACTATTCAGGAAACATGAAGGCAAGAGTTTCCATATTCAATCTGAATGGAAGAGAATCCATTTGGTGGGAACACTTCAAGCAGGTAAAGAGGATCAGTGAAAGGAAACTGAAGTGGAAACAGTTCAAGAAGTATTTCAAGCAGAAATACCTATCTGACAGGTATTATGATGACAAGATTAAGGAGTTCCATGAGTTGAGGTTGGGACAGCGAACCATGGAAGAGTATGCAAATAATTTTTTGGAGCTGTTGAGGTATGTCTGATACATCAGAGATGAAAAGGTGAAGGTCTATCATTTTCTAAGTGGATTACCTCAGTCTTACAAAGATAGAATTGAGTTTTATGAACCTAGAACTCTTGAAGAAGCAATAAGAAAATCTAAGTATTGCTATGACCAAAGAAAAGGTAAGCCATCGTACCATAAGACATGGAGAGACAAGAAGAATGAGAAGTTCGACCAAAGGAAGAAAGGTTTCAAACCTTCTAGCTTTAGGAATCAGCAGAAGCAGCCATCTCAAGCTGCGAGTAAGCCAGTTGGAGTGACAGGAGAAAAGCCTAAAGATCCACAACATAATAGAGGGCCACTTCAATGTTGGAAATGTGGAGGACCCCACATGTGCAGAAATTGTCCACTCGAGAATGAGAGTGCAAGGCCAACTTATAATGTTCAAGAAGCAGAGACAGTGGGTCAAGTAGCAAGGGTAGTTCCTAGGATCTACGCAGCATTGGAGGACTGTCAAGCAGATCACCAGTCAACTGTAGTTGAAGTAGCAGGTAAGATTGTTGAGCAATCTATTTCTATTTTGATTGACCCTAGTTCTACGCATAGTTACATTACTCCTAGAGTAGTGGAGATTTGTGCTTTTAAGAAAGTAAAGCATAGGAAGTCTTGGTTAGTTCAGCTAGCCACTGGAACTAAGAGAAAATTCAGTGAAGTGGTTGAGAAATGTCCATTGGTCATGGATGGATTGGCCATGTGTGTAGATCTGAATGTTCTACTGCTTGGTTCCTATGATGTTCTCATTGGAATGGATTGGTTAGAAGCTCACAGGGTGAAGCTTGATTGTTACAATAAGACTTTTGAATGCATGAATGAAGAAGGGAACCTCATGGTTGTGAAAGGTATTCCAAAGGTAATTTTAGTCCGGCAGGTTTCAGCAATGCAGTTAAAGAAGTTCTGTAGGAAGGGTTGCCAGTTGTATGCAGCTCAGATTTTGGAGGAAACGAGAGATGAAACTCAGAGGTTGGAGGACTATCAAGTGTTACCGGAATTCAGGGATGTGTTTCCTGATGAGATTCTAGGGCTTCCTCCAAAGAGGGACATTGATTTCACAATTGAACTTGTGCCAAGAGTAGCACCAATGTCCAAGGCACCCTACAGGATGAGTACACCGGAGATGCTAGAATTGAATATGCAACTGCAAGAATTGTTGGAAAAGAAGTACATCCGACCGAGTGTGTCTCCTTGGGGAGCACCGGTTCTGTTTGTAAAGAAGAAAGATGGTACACTCAGGTTATGCATTGATTACAGATAGTTGAACAAGGTTACCGTGAAGAATAAATATCCTCTACCTAGGATTGATGACCTCTTTGATCAAATGAGGGGAGCAAAGGTATTTTCCAAGATTAACTTGAGGTCTGGTTACCATCAGGTGAGAATCAAGGACGAAGACATTCATAAGACAGCCTTCAGGACAAGGTATGGGCATTATGAGTTTGTAGTGGTACCATTTGGTCTCACAAATGCACCAGCTACATTTATGTGCCTTATGAATAGTGTCTTCAGCAAATATTTGGACAAGTTTGTTCTTGTTTTCCTTGATGACATTCTTGTTTATTCTAAGAATGAGGAAGAGCATGAAGAGCATTTGAGATTGACATTGCAATTGCTTAGGGAGCATCAGTTGTATGCAAAACTGAGCAAGTGTGACTTCTATAGAGATAGAATTCAGTATTTGGGTCACATTATCTTAGAGGAGGGTATATCTGTGGACCCTGAAAAGATTGAAGCCATTATGAATTGGCCTACTCCAAGAAATGTGACAGATGTAAGATCTTTTATGGGACTTGCAGGATACTATAGGAGGTTCAATGAGGGATTCTATAAATTTGCACATGCAATCACTTCTTTGCAAAAGAAGGAGATGAAGTTCGAATGGACATCGAGGTGTGAAGAAAGCTTCCAGTAGTTGAAGAATCTACTCACCAGTGCACCAGTATTGAAGGTCACAGATCCGGAGAAAGATTTTGTGGTGTGTACCGATGCATGCGGACAAGGGCTTGGAGGAGTCCTTATGCAGGACAACCACATGATATGTTATGAGTCAAGAAAGCTTAAGGAGCATGAGAAGAACTATGCCACTCATGATATAGAGCTTGCAGCCATAGTACATGCCCTCAATATGGGGAGACATTACTTTATGGGTAGGAGATTTGAGCTCAGAACAAATCACCATAGATTGAAGTATCTATTTGATCAGCCCACTCTGAATGCTAGGCAAGCAAGATGGCTGGAATTTTTATGTGAGTTTGATTTTTAAATCAAGCACATAAAGGGGAAGGAGAATAAGGTAGCTGATGCACTCAATAGGAAGGTGTAAGAATTGCATGTGGCATCTATTAGTATTTGCCATTCAGATTTGAGGCAGCAGATTGTTAATCATGTTGCTGGAGATGAATTATATGGGTAGGTAAAAGGAAAATTGCAGCAACAAAGTCTTGAGAGGAGGTATGAGGGATATAAATTGGAAGAAGATGGACTTCTTACTTATAAAGGTAGAATTTATATTCCGAATGTAGCATATTTGAGGAGATTTGTTATGGATGAAATCCATCAAGCTCCATATTCTGGTCACCCAGGATATCAGAAGACAATTGCTATAGCTAGAAAGTAGTACTTTTGGCTAGGAATGAAAAAGGATACGGCCGAGTACATTTCAAGGTGTATGAAATGTCAATAGGTAAAGGTTGAGCATCAACATCCAGCAAGTTTGTTGCAGCCTTTACCAGTTCCGGAATGGAAATGGGAAGTTATTTCCATGGATTTTATTACAGGATTGCCAATGACTTGGAGACAACATGATTCCATCATGGTTGTGGTAGACAAGTTGACTAAGGCAGCACATTTTATACCAGTTAAATCTACGCATCAGACGGATGACATTGCCAAGATATTCATGAAGGAGATATTCAAATTGCATGGATTGCCTAAGGCAATAGTCTCTGACAGGGATGTCAAGTTCACTTCCAACTTTTGGAAGGGGTTGTTTGCATATTTGGGTACAAATCTAAACTTCAGCACTGCATACCATCCTCAGACAGATGGGCAGACAGAAAGAGTTAATCAAGTGCTTGAAGACATGCTTCGCATGTACGTAATGGACAAACCAACCAAGTGGGAAGATTACTTGCACTTGGTAGAGTTTGCTTATAACAATGGACATCAAACATCCTTGGGGATGAGTCCGTATGAATATTTGTATGGAATAAGGTGTAGGACACCAGTGACTTGGGATAATCCAGTGAATAGGATTGTGCTTGGGCCAGAATTGCTCAGGGAAATGGAGCAAGAGGTCGTAAAGATTAGACAGAATATGAAAGCAGCACAGGACAGACATAAAAGCTATGCAGATAAGCATAGGGTGAACAGGGAGTTCATTGTTTGGGATCATGTTTACCTCAAAGTGAGCACGGGGGCGTCACCTAGGGACCAATATGATATCACGTTCGTTCATATTGGGGTGGTTAAAAATTAAAAAATTTAAAGTCAATATATTGGTGGTATATTAGGGGTAATAAGGGTTTTTTTTTAAGTATATAAATATCCAATATGTTTAGGGTTATTTTATTCCAAATTTCTACCCGCGCCCTTCTCTGCAAAACTGCACATTTTGTCCTTCTGCTACTACGTGAACTTGGTTCTGCCATTGTTTATTGTGCATTTGTCCTGAGTCGAGTCGAGTATTGAGTAATTTTTCCTGCATAGCAGGTTCTACTTTCTCCATAGGTCTCTCCTCCCCTTGGCTACTAGATTCTTTCTGAGAGGGGGTTTCTTTATAATTGGTATGGATCGATGCAACTTTGAGCACAGTTTCTGGAGTGGCTGCCTTTTGGTGGAGTAATGGGCAGGTCTTTTCTACTTCATTCTCCATTTCTATCAGTTGGTGGTTTGCATTGGCACTGTTCCACCATGTAGGCTTCTGATTGGATTTCCTTTTGGCATGGTGTCTACCTTGCTTCGCTTCCCTAGGTCATGAACAAGTTTGTGATTAGGGCAAGAGGTGATTGTGTGCTCAACAGAAAAACAAGATTGGCAACAGAAGGTAACATGCTCATAGTCAAGCTTCTGTTTCAACTTTCCACATATCACTTCAGGAAGGCTTTTGGAAAGATCCATTTCAACACAAATCCTTGAAGAGGTTGTCCATTGTCTTTCTGTTGTTTCAGGTCTACATTAACGAACTTTGCCTATGCCATTTTCAATCTCCGCCAGTGTCTCAAGAGGCCAGAATATTAGGGAAAGGTTAGGGTTTCCTTACACAGTGGAACTGAGGTTAAACAATTCATTGAGGTATTAAAGGTAGGTTACTAGGGCTTAATTCAGAGAGCAGCTGATCCCTATCAGCTGCTGCATCAAACTCAACAATGGAGAAATCTGGTGGACATGGGTAGAAATAAGCCCTCCTACGATAGAAGGGGATTCCATCTTTGATAAGCCCAGCTGTGCAGATCTATCAATGTATGCCATCAGTTAGAAATCAGCAAACAAGTCCAAGCTTATGATAGGAATCAGTTTGTGTGGGATTTGTGGCATCCTTTTCCACAGAAACAGAGCACCGAGCAAAGCTATGTAAGTCTAAAGATGAAACAACATTCTTAAATGACAATTTTCCCTTTACAACGACTAAAGGATTGATGGTGAATGGGAAAGAAGAAGCTTAATTTAGGTTCGAAGGTATCAATCCTTGGCTGGGCAATCTAGGCTTGAGGGAGTTTGACTCCATGGATGACATGGTGTGAACTTGTAGGGGGGAAATGGAGATAGTTCTGTAGCGGCTAGGGAAAAACCCTAGCTGTGGAGAAGCATAGAGGAGAGTGCATCCATTTCTCTCAACTTGTTGGTTCTCATACTACATTTGGTATTTTTTCGAAGAGAGAAAGATATGATAATAGGATGTCAAAGCAGGTTTCTATAATCTGTTGGAACTATGACAATGCATTATCTATCAATGGGGTTGTGGAAATTTTAGCTTTAGAAAGGTGATATGCCCAACAAAAAAACCCTCAATTTTGGAATAATGAAATATGGCAAACAAAAATTTAGGGTTCCATCTCCTTATTACAAGTGCAAATTGGTAAAAGTGTATGAAATACACCCGAAATTGGCTACAAATTTAAAATTAGAAAAGTATCTCAATATATGGCTAACAGGATGGATTTTCGAAAATAGAGCACTGTGATTTTGATTTAATGACTAGAATATCTGTATTGTGTGAGTAATTCTCCAGTTGCGACTGTTCATGAATTGTGTATGTGCCAAAGCCACACCAGATGTCATGGACGTTTTAAATGGAATTTTTGTTTTAACTGTGTTATTTTTTTGGTTTTCCAGACTGCTATGCTTACAACAAGACAGGTGCTTGAAAGACTTGTTGTGCATTATGTTTCCCAGCGAATGGCATGGAAGCTTCTAAAAGGTATAAACTAAATTGTGATATTTGTATTTTTTGAATTTTCTTCTTCTCATGCAGCAGCTAATTTAGTGTCTGTCCTTAATAATGACTTTCTGTTCAAGAGATTGAATTAGCTGAGTATGCTGCCTGCTGCAGCTTAGAAATATTAATCAGAGATGCAGTTAGCCTAGAATTCTTCTAAGCGGGGAAAAAATAATTCAGGCCAATAAGAAATTCACGATGTTAGCTCTAAATTTTCTTCCTATGTTCTTTTGTGTTTGTTCATTGCTTTCCTGTCAGTACTATCTTAGTTCTTTTCTGAATATGTTTCATACAGTAACCTCTCAGATTTGCTTCTTCACTGGGATTGATCTGTGTGGAAGGTTGTAACTTGTGTCAGTCTCTTTAGCCTTCTCGGAGTCACCATATTTTGAAAATTGAACCCGTGACTTTGCAATATAGGGATCAAATCTCATTATAGTTTTAATATTCCTATCTCACCTTTTTCTTATCATTGTTTTGTTTTCTCCCTATTTCGATCCTCCCAAATGCACAAATACAATTGTTTCCAATATAGTAGAGTCTAGACCTTGCTGTTTAAGACACCAAGTATATTCTCTACTCTGAAATCCTGCTTTTCCTATCTTCCTCTAACTCTTCATTGCCTTTTGCTCCACTAGAATTCTAGTAAGCTGAATTTAAACAGGATAGGAGAGGACAACTATTTGTGACAGTGTAAGTTTGTCTTGTCCTTTATATTATTTTGGCATGTTTCCATTTAAAAAGTTATTTTGTTCTATTCTATTCCCTAGTTTTCAAAAGCAGAGTTCATTCTCCTCTTCTGCCATCTGACTAGATCCTTAACTTCAGTAACTTTTAGTAGTCTCATACCTGCCTGTTTGTTAACTATTCTCAACTTGGCAATACTAATTTGTGAAGTTATATCTTCATTTGTGGATATAGATATGGAAAGAAGCTTCGCATTCAAAAGCGCCATCTGATTTTATTTTATTTTTCTGTTTTTCTTACTAGAAGAGAGATTTTATTTAATCCTTGAAGGGGATAGAGAATAGAATTTCTGAATTCTTCTGCTAGAGTGTAATTTTTGCATCCGGTTTAAGCACACTCATGAGGGCTTATCACCTTAGGATATGGAAAGTAGGTTACCCCTAAAACCAAGTAAAACCTAAGTTATCAGGATACGTATCTGGTGATGGATCTGCAAAATTTTGAAAAGCCATAAGTTAACATTGTTAAGTACTTCTATGTTTGAACTTTAGGCTACTAGCCATATGTTAACATGGTGAAACAGTTGCAGTGAATGCTAATTTTTTTCTCTTTACAATTCTTTCTGTTCTTAAACCTTTTCCTTTTACATTAATACTAAAGGGCCAAAATTAATGTATCTTCAGTATTGGAACAGAACGTTGTTTTAACCTTTGTTAACTGTGGGCATGTGCCCTGCAAATGCCTTACATTCCAAAGTTCATTGATCATGATACCTCCATAAGATCTATGATCTTCATTTGTCTTAAGGAACACCTTGAAGCACCTTGAATCAACAGCTAAGTGATGTATGGGTCTTTTATTTGGACGTACATTGGTCAATTAAAATTTGTGGACAAAACTACTCTGGTCATTTGTAGACATCAAAATATTTTCATTTTGTTTCATTGTTTTTTTTAAACATTTCTTAGATTTAATACAGTTAGAGTTAATAATTACTACTTCAGGCAGAGTATGCAATGTTTCTCACATGTAGTTTTGCTTTAATGAAATTCTTGGCCTAGTATTTTCTTCAGTATCAGATTTTAGTTTTTGATGGCATCAGAGTGTGTTTATATGGATATAATATACTAATATCATATATTTTATGATTTTGTCTTTGTTTTTCAGGATGCATTACTGATAAGACCTGAACATGAGAGATTGCTACGCTCAATCTGTGAAAGAGAAAGGGTGTCCATGGCTATAATCGGCAAAATCAGGTTGATAATTGTACATACATGACTATCTATTGTCTGAGAATTATGGTTATGGTTAAACAAATACTCTGCAGGGTCATGTTCAATTCGATCAATGCTAAGATAATGACTTCTATGCTTACTTCTTAGTTTGAAATTGATGTTACTATATTAGTTCTCCATATTGAAATATAGTTTTTGATGTGTTGTATGGGATCTTTTTTGAAATTATTATGTAAATTTTTTATGAATTCAAATTTCTTTTGGTTGAACAATCTCTTTGACAAAGTCTCTATGGAGGATACATTCATGGAAACTTGACCTGTAGTTTGATGAAACTTCAGGATGGGTGTTTGTATTGTTCCTATTGCCCAATGGCTGGTATATTAGTCAAACACTAGGTATTTTTTTGTTGATCATCCCTTGAGTGAATTGTAATATTTTATGTTATGATATAATTATATTTTATTTCTACAATATAATGTAAGTAATGATGATCTGTATGATTTGCAGTGGTGATGGGAGAATAGTACTCGTCGATAGCTTGGAAATGGAGCATTCTGTTTTAAATGGTCTACCCCCTCCTCTTCTAGCAGTTGATCTTGAACTTGAGAAGGTAAATTGTCAAACTAACAGTTGAAAAATACCATAGGTGGAAGAGATTTGTAGAATGCTTTGTCAAATTAACTGTTCAAAATACCATAGGTGGAATGAATTTGTAGAATGCTTTGTCAAACTTAGATTGTCACAAGTAATGGTATTTTCTCCAGAGTCTACCATGGTTTGGTTGAAACTTGAAAGTGTTTTAGCTGCAGCTAGAAGGAAACTTGAAAACATGAAGGTACATAATATTTTTATTTTATTAATGTCCATGAATGACCATAAAAGTAGGTCAGTGGGACCCAATAGTAGAAGCTAAATTATAAAACAAACTAAATTACTGCATAAAATAAATAGCCAAAGGCATATGCATATACAACATGATAAAGGCTAACTCATGCTCACAATAAGAACAGCCCCCCAATGTTTGTTTTCAACGTGGTATTTTTTTTAATAAGTTCAGTTGCAAGTACTTGGTGATATGCCACAAAAACGTTTTGAATTTACATGGAAAGTTCCACCATTGGAGTCACTTGACATTGCTCCATGAATAACAATTTTGGATGCTCTCAGACGAGTCCTTCATCTTTCCTCTGTGTGTTCAAAGCGTTTCTTAACAACTAAGGTAGGAGCTTAAGTTGCTTGAGAGTTCATGTTTAATAAATATTTTTTTCCAATTTCGAAAAAGAATCCCAAGATTGTAAAAGAACATCTCTTGACTAGCTATTTTGACTTGCTTTGGTAGTTATTTTTATTTTTTATTTATTTTTTAAGTACTCTTTAATTAATTAGTTTCTGTTGGACTTTCTGCTTGAACTTAAAGCATATTTTTAAGAATGCATGGCCATTTGGCAGGTGGATCATTGTGTCACAGGTCTTGTTGTACAGCAGCAGACAGTTGGTCCTCTGCAGCTTCCACTCGCAGATGTTGCTGTTATTGCTCAGGTTGGTTTGTATTATAGTGCAGTTTATTCCAGAGGGCATAATGTCTATGAATGTGATCAATTTGGAGATTCTACTTTCTTGTTTGGTTAATAGTTTTACTTTCACAGTGTTGCTGCAATAGTGTGTATATGAATGATCTGTACTAACTTTTTGTATTTATATTTTCTTTCTAGCTTTCTTTACTGCCTTAATCTTCTTATGGTTTGAGAATAGTTACTATTGTCTTTAAACTAGAGAAGACTTTCTTTTAATGTTAATATATGACAACAATGTCTCATTCATGCAGACATATACTGGGTTAAGTGGTGGTGCCTGTGCAATTGGAGAGCAACCAGTAAAGGTAGAAGATGTCCATGACTTGGATATGAGCAAAATCTCTCCAAGATGTCTTTTGAAAACACTTTAAACAATTCTTGATTTCAACAATATGAAAGCAATCTCAGAATTTTTAAATTTCCAGGGTTTATTGAATCCAAAGGCAATGGCTAGACTAGCAGTGGGGGAGGCTCTGACTAATCTTATTTGGGCTAAGGTGAGTATATCATGTCAAAATTTTGCTTTCTCAAGACGATCTTTCCAATTTTCTGTTGGTCATTTCTGCAATCTTAGGCGAAAAGAGCCATTGTTAAACATAATGAAAGTATAAAGCATATGTTTTCCTTAATAATGATATTTGGTCTTGTAAAAAAGCACATCATACATGATTTACAGGTTACTTCACTGAATGATGTCAAAGCTAGTGGAAATTGGATGTATGCTGCAAAGCTAGATGGAGAAGGTGCATCCATGTATGATGCAGTTAATGCTCTTCGGGATGCAATGATAGAACTTGGAATAACAATAGATGGTGGCAAAGACAGTCTTTCAATGGCTGCACAAGCTCAAGGAGAGACTGTCAAAGCTCCTGGAAATCTAGTAATTAGTGCTTATGTGACTTGTCCAGATATTTCAAAGATTGTTACACCAGACTTGAAGGTGACAATTCAAAATGGATTTGGACAAGCAGCTCTAAGATTGTTAAGTCTTCGTAATTGTCATACTGACATAATCCACTTTTTATGTAGCTAGGAGATGATGGACTTCTACTCCATATCAATTTGGCTAAAGGAAGGCACCATTTAGGTGGTTCTTCCCTTGCTCATGTCTTTGACCAGGTAAACGCTAAAAGATTTATTGTTTGATTGTTGTCTTTTTATTAACAAAAATCGATACATTATGCAGAGAACAATATATTATGAATGGTTGGATGGACCATTTTGATTTCTTTCTTGGCATCATGTTTCATGATTAAATCATTCTTTATATTTACAATTTTGTCTTGCAGATTGGGGATGTTTGCCCAGATCTTGATGATGTTTCATATCTCAAGAGAGTCTT
>LPNX010146021.1:606485-659410 GCA_001517045.1 Pseudotsuga menziesii
AAGTCACTTCATCTTCTTCTATAGAGGTGTCTATTAATAACACACTACATCTTAATGAAAAAACGTCATATCTTAGGGATTTGTGGGAAGAGACAAGTTTTTTGCTGGAAAGATGCCAGAGGCTAGAGTCATGTGTACAAAGTGAACAAGAAGGACTGAAAAACAGGCATGCACCTGCATGGGCATTGTTATTTGTGCCCAAATTTACAAATGAGAAATTCATGGATTCGAAGTCAAAGCCAAAGGTGGCCGTTATTAGAGAAGAAGGCAGTAATGGTGACAGGGAAATGTCAGCTATGGTTTATGCTGCAGGCTTTGAACCATGGGATGTGACAATGTCAGATCTTCTGAATGAAATAATAACTCTGCAAGACTTTAGGGGCATAGTCTTTGTTGGAGGGTTTAGCTATGGAGATGTGTTAGATTCTGCTAAGGGGTGGGCTGCCACAATATGGTTTAATGAGTGTCTTCTTAAACAAGTGAGTACATTTATTTTAATGAATTGATGTTTCTTTGTTATGGGTTTAAATTGCATGCTTACAGTTCGCTGCATTAAGTAAAGTGTACCTATTAATCATGTTAGCCTAAGGGGTGAGTCGATTTAAGCTCTCTTTACTTATAAAACCCTGTATATGGAGTCTGCTTGAATGATGTTTTGTTTGCATAAGAACTAAGTTTTGAAGAATGATTATGTAGGATTGAGATGCTTGTTAGGTTGTGAGGATTGTTGGCCTTTGTGAGAGAGAACTTGAATGCACATAGTGAAGTTTTTACGAGGGTAGAGCTGTGGTAGTTTTGAGAGCATTTTGAATTAAGCTTTTTGGGTGTATTATTCTTTCCTAAAAAATTGCAGTTGTTCTCTACTTGTCGAGTTTATGAGCCCTTGGAATATTGAAAGTTGTCTTAAAATTACTTGCAAAGTGAGTAAGCTTTGGTTCAACTGTGAAAGAAGTAGAGCTAGGCTCTCCACTTAAGATTATCTCTCTATGTAATATAAATGTTAAACTAATGCTAGTCAAAGTACTAAGAAATCTATGAGAGTATTATGTATACAAACTAGATTTTTAAAGCTATTTTGAGAAAAGTTGTTGAAGCTCTGAAACAAAGGAGCACTAAAATATGCATGATTGTCGATGAAAGCATTTAAAAGTCTACTACAACTGAAAAGGCCTCTCAGCCTCTGGAGTTGGATATATATCCAGTGTCCACATCTTGAAGTAGTTACACACTACTGTTTGAGATTGGTACAAATAAACCCTCTCTTATTTGTTTTGACATCATGTGATACATTTTAATTCCTAATAAAGTGATTTGCCTAAGGGTGCCTATCAAGTGTCACCCTTTCTTGTGTTTAGTTTTTTTTCCCTTAGGTAGAAATATAAAGGGGTATAAAAAATGTAAATGAAAAAATGGATACATGCAATATATAGGGAAAATAGGGGTTTTTTAAAATCGGCAAGGCATCTTGGGAGGGGGTTAAAAAAACGATTTTTGGAGGTATTTTCCAATATTTTTTGAAAATAGGGGTATTGTTTCATATGCCACGAACGAACATGCTATGGCATAGTTTCACTAAGTGAAGACCCCATGAGAGTGAGGGCAAGGAAGAGTTCCTTGAAACTTGGAAGTTGTGCCAAGTTGTCACCTAGATACTGTGGGTCGTTTGAAGTGCTTGAAAGAATAGGGCCAGTTGCATATAGAATTGCATTGCCTGCTAGCACTAGAGATCATAATGTTTTTCATGTTTCTTTGCTTAAGAGATATGTACATGATCCTAACCATGTGATAAATTGGGATGTGATTCAGGTGGAACCCGAGAGAGAGTTCCGAATCGAGCCAATGCACATCCTCGACAGGAAGGTCACCATGCTCCGGAACCGAGCCATAGGGCAGATAAAGGTGCAATGGCAGCACTTCAGACCTATAGAGGCTACATGGGAGCTGGAGGATGCCATGCGATTGGCACATCCATTTTTGTTTGATTTTGTGGAACACTGAGGCGATACCAGTGTAGAATTTTGTTCAATTTTGTAAAGCACTGAGGACAGTGCTATTGAAGGGGGAGGGGATTGTAACACCCTGATTTTGACCCCATTGCATTAGATGTATATGATGATGTATATATTGTAAATGATCATGGTGTGGAGCTAAGGGCCAAGGCCCCACCGTTGATCGGTTATGCTATGTTTTGGATTTAAATTGTCATTGATGGTATATCAGGGCATGCGGCATATACTATGTTGGTCATCATGTAAATACGCATCTATAATTAATTAAATGAACCCGACCAGCTACGATCGCGGCAACTAAAATGAGAAAGGGGCATGATTTTCACAAGGATAAGGATGTGGGGGAGTTTGTCAAACTTTGGCCAATGGGGTAAAAATCCATGTGTCACCTTTCTTTGTTTACCCAACCACCTCCATTGAAGAATGGCTGCTGGTGGTTGAGGCAGTTAATTGTTTTGGGAGTGGGGTGACAGGACTGTCAGTCCTTGCCTCCACGCACACTCCATCCACGTTTGACTTCACTATGGTAAGAAAAACCTTCACGCACTCTCCACTACGCAGGCCTCGCGATTGTCTGTTCACCTCCACGCACAGGATTTACCTGGTTTTCACTTCCGTGGACACATTCTCCTCTCCACGCCTGTGCTGAACACTCACGCATGTATGATTGCGTCCTCTTTGTAGGCTTTTCGTCCTCACATAGGAGCGGAATTTACCCGCACTCATGCACAGGATTTTCCTAGTTTTACCCACGTAGTTTTTCCTCTGCGGATCGACAGATGGTTTGGCTGTATCTTTCCCTCACTGACTAATCTGTGGGTCTTGTGTTGTGGATTCACTCACGCATAGGCTGGGAGACTGTAATTTCATCCTCAGCGTGGTCTATGTGTGTTTCCCCGGTGACTACATTTCCCAAGGACGGGTTGTTGTTTTCCCCATGTTGTGAGCCGCGTCCACTGATGCATTTCGGGGACTGTTAATTTCCCCAAGCTGTGAGCTGCGTTGCTGCTACGTTTTGGGAATTGTTGTATATGGTTTGGAATTGTCTTCCCTATTTAAGCTATGATAGCTAAATGATTGCATGAGTGCAATAGTTGGTCTTCGGACTATATTGGGAGTAGGGATGGGGGCTTGGTTTGCTTGATAAACCTGGTGGCTGGAAACCACACAGGCATAGCTAGAGGGCTGTCCTTCTTCTCCATCACCCCTAAATAGCACTAGAAGGGAATGCAGGGCCTGAGGGACTGTGTAGCAGAGAAGGGACTGATTCCTTGTGTTGGGTGTGGTGGGTGTCTTAGAGATCAGGCTAGTTCTGGTGTGGGTGTTCTTGGCTCTATAATGAGCTCACCAGCTTAGCATTTAGCCTTTCCCCAACTCCTGGATGGCCTGATAAACCCAACTGTGTTGGCTTGGCTGTGTTTTGTGTATCCCTGGCTATGTGTAAGCCTGATTGTTCCCTTATTCCTTGGAGAATCATGCCCAGCTCGGGGGTGGCATCATTGCTAAGAGATTAAGGAGCACACTGGCCTATGGTTGGGTGGAACGTTGCAGCGACGTAGCTGGTTGCAGAGCGAGTTCTTATAAGATAAGTGATCTTGCCCATTTTTACTTCTGCAACCATAATTTATGTTAATGAATGTAATGAACATGTTGAGTGAATGCTTATGTGAATGCATGTTGATTCCGCTGTGCATGATAAATAACGATAGCTGTGTATGATGAACAATGGCATCTGTGCATGTTTTACCTTAATGCATTCCCTGCAGCATTCTGTTTATGCAATTTTATTCATGTACATGTTCATGGGCTCTTAGCCCGCATGGTTAACGCCATGGTGATCGCGTCCTCTTCGTCGATCGGAGGCATGGGGATGTGACACTTCTCTTGCATCCATGGCACAAACATTGTGGTAGGGTCGGGTGACCCTTAGATTTAGCTGCTCCATTACTTTTCTAGTCATGACATTTGATGAAGCACATGAATCTAACATACAGTTATGAAAGAGAAGTTTATCAACTAAAAGGGAGACATAGAAAGGTGGGTGATCTTCTCTCCTCGGATCAACACTGTTGAGGACTATGGGCATATCTATAGTTTCAATAAGTTCAGCTTCAAATATAGCATTATTATTAGGAAGGGGATCCTCCTCGATAATTTTATGAGCTTCACTTTGGCTATCCTCTAAGGCTTTCAACAATTTTTCCTTTTGACCAGGAATCTTAAGGACATCAGTTGCATAAACATGAATTTTAGCATTAATTATCCATTCTCCCATATCAACATTTGACTCAGGGACAATAGGAGGATCTGGTAGGGAAGGAGTGGTTACCTTTTTCTTGTACTATTTAGACAGTGATTGCTTTTCTCTCCTTTGATACACAGTTCCCTTGAACCTGGCCTCCTTCATTTCCTTAATTTCCTCCAGAGGAGGCATTGTACCATAAAAGTTAGATAGGAGATCCTTCTCGAAACCGTAATTCGTGGCATGCTGCCAATGCTAGTTTGATAGAGGATAGGTTCGGCCCACCATGTACACATGATCAGACTCGCCTGATGTTGTTTCCTGATTACTGACCTTTGCCATACCATGTTCTATAACCTGGTTTGCTATGTAGCAAGTGCTTTCTGGGTGGAATTGCTCACAAGGTATACACCAAGGAATTACTTCACCTACCAAGTTAGTTGAGTCTAACTGGTTTGGAATCCGAGGCTCTTGATGAGGAAACTTCTTTTGATACACTTGATTTTGTTTTGGCTGAAAATTCCTAGGTCCATTATTTCTCTCCAGTGTGACTATTATGTTTTGGATTTTATTCATTTGCGTAGATTGGTCTGCCATGAATTGGTTCTGACTAGTCATCACTTTTTCAAACATGCTAGCTATCTTTTCCATGGGGTATTTAGAGGTTTCCTTTTCCTCTAATTCAATGGACTTTCCCTTTTCTTTGTTGTACAAAGTGTTTCCCCTACTGTAACCTAGAATGTTGGACTTTCCCGAAGATTGCATATTCCTTGCTATTTTCTCGGCCAGATCTTGAGCATTTTTTAGATCGACCGGATATTTATCCCTTAATTGGTATCTCAAATCACCAGTGAAGGCTTCGATGTAGGATATCAAGATGGAGGCATTGCTTGGCTTGATGTCTCTAGGGAGATCTGCAACCACACACCCGAACTTAGTATTAAATTCATCCATGGTTTCATTCTCCATCTTCTTTATATTATGAAGGGCAGCAAGCAAATGTCTTGGTTCTTTCTTTTCCCCCCATTTCTTCTTAAAACATGCTAGGAATTCACTAAGGGTTTTATATGAATCATCACCAAGGTTTTCATACCATTCCGCAGCATCATCCTCTAAGGATAGAGCAAAGAGCTTCATTTTGATATCTTCATGGTTAGAGGAAACATTATCACAGTAACTGACTAGGTTCCTTTCAAACTTTTGGAGATGAGTCTTGGCAGTGGTAGCATTATTTCCCTCGAACCTGGGGAGCTTCTTGATAGCATCATTCGGAATGTTATGAGGAGCACCTGCTATCTGAGAAAAGTCAAGGGGTTTGTAAAATTTAGTCATTTCTTGAGATTGGAAAGTATGACTCTGTACAAATATGTGATAGATATCTGAGAGGGATTGGTCTCCTAAATCTTCAAGGTTTCTACGAGAAGTCTGCCTATTCAATCTTTCTCTAATAAACCTTTCGGGATCAACAAGAGGATTGAATAATTCTCGGCTGTTTCTTCGGGTAGAAATTCTTGAAGGGATGTTAGACAGTGGAGTCACCAGATGGATCGAGTTTTAACTTTTATGTTCTTTAAAGACTAGATCAATCAATTTTTTTTATCTTTTTAGTTGTTTAGAAAAAATTTAAGCTAAGTCGTACTCGGGAATAAAAATATTTATCCCTGGCAACGGTGCCAAAAAGTGTTGCCGCCTTTCACACACCTAGGTCACATGGCAGAAATATTCAAACCACTCGGTGTGTCCTTGGGGGAAAGTCTCGAGTCAAGGCTGTCACCTTGTTCTTGACTCCTCCGTTTAAGCTCAACTCCTAATGAAGCCAAGGGGGGTAGACCCTATTAAGTTACTAAGGATGATTTCTTAGTGTGGTGATGTTAAACTAAATCAGTTACTTAGGAGTTCGAATATTTTAACTATAGACAATTAAAGATGACAAGATACGAAAATAAACACACGAAAGCACAAAGCTGATAAACAATATATATATATGAAGCAAAAATGACCAGTGCCTTAAAATGGAGTCAAATCAAAGAGATCAATGTGCTTGCATGTGCTTGGAGTGAATTTTTTACGATTTCATCTTGGTATGTTTTAAGTTAAAATTGAAGTATGAATTGATTAAATTAGGCTAAGGGGGGACTCCAGATATACCCGAGAGTACTTGGAGTATGTCCAAAACTAAACCTTCACGGCTACCCGCAAGGAATATGTGGGCTAAAATGGAGTCTCTGGTTCTATTGTTCGTAACACACCCATTAGGTTGTGACAGAGATCGGTGACCCGAGGTCACTTTTCAGAAGTTCCCGCTTCCTTTGGGTATTTTGCCACCGTAGAGGTTTGATCGAGGTGTTGGAATTTCACCTGATGGTTTGTCAATTGGGGAGGGTGAGTCCTAATTATGCTAGTCACCCATGTGCTTTTGATACATATTGAATGATCGGACGAACCGCAGCCAAGTGCAGATCATACGCACTAGATTTTTGTTGATGTTAGTAAGTTTTAAACTGGATGTTCTTGTTTAAAAGAAAAGCCTCCAAGAACCTCTTTCGATCCAATTGGATCTCAATCAGGGAATCGAGGAGGGGCAAATTTTATAGTTTCTTATAAACAAAATGTAGAAGAAAGAAAAAAGATACACAATTCAGATTTCTTAATTAATCCTACCACGAATCTCTTTCCCCTTTCGGGTCAATCGGGAAATTGTGGGGTAAGTATTACGATTACTTTGAAATGTGAGATATGGAGTATGGAATTAATAACAAGATCAAGTATACTACCCTGCAAATCAGATCAATTCTAGTAAAAATGAAATAAGCAGAAAACGACGAAAAGGGCACCGACGCAAATCCCCCCAGGGAGGGTGGGGAATGGGCTCGAAAGAGCCTATTCCAAAAATGATTTTATTACAGCGGTTACAATATAAAATAAATGATAAATCAGAAATTTCTTGGTCCTTATACAGGCTGAAACCAAGTTTTTACAATTTTGCAAAACAATTAAGATTTTTTTGGCGAAAAGGGAGACCCCTGGGGGGATTTGAACGCTCCTGAGACCACTTCGGACAGAAGCTTCCCTTTATTTCTGTCATACATGCTAAAGGACAGCGATCAAGTTAGAATAACATATGCCCAAAGTCACTTTAAGATTACCTTTGGATCATCCTACTTTATCTCAAAAATAATGCGGTTAAACTAGCTAAAACGACGAAAAAGGAACCAAGGAAAGCAAGCTTTCCTTGGGATCTTGGATTAATTTTTGTGCAGCCAACTAAATTGCACTGATATTGCAGAATATTAAACTTATTGAACAGAAAATGAAACTACCTTAACAGTAAGCTATGAATTTTCACTAAATTGCTTGCGAAAATAAGGTACTTTTAGCTAGATCTCTTGAAATTGAACTTTAGGTGCAAAAAAAAACTAAGATCTAGAATTTGGGAGGGATCTTAATGATTATATATGTGTGTATTTTTCTTATTGAGATAGATCATAGTAATAAGAAACCTTTTAAGTAACCGATTTGAGGAAAATTTTAGATTTTAAAGGAGAGAAAGGGGAAGAAAGGTGCTTGTTGTTGAAGCAGATTTGCAGAGGAAACTTGTTAGTGGAATGCAGAGGGGCAATGTATTCACAAAAAATTGTATTTGTAGTGGATTCAAACTATATCCACAGCTCGTCCAATCCTTATATCCACGGCTTGTCCAATCCTTGCTACCTGAAAGCTAAACACACAATCCTGCACGAAACCTCACGAGATATGGATATATATATATATGAAAAAGAAACAAGGATTACATGCAAATAAACTTATTAAACATGTATAATCAAGATCTTCTAACATATATTCTATGAGATATAAGAAAAACAAGTAACCTTACTTGCCCAACTATACTCCTATTGATTCAACTGAATCGTTCAAGCCAGACAGGGTTCAGATGCAGAAATTGAGAGAAAAGCCGGCAACATCGATATCCATAAGACAATGCTTAATCCACACATATGAGAGAATTACACCATTTAGCCTCCAAAGATTCTTTATTTCAACAATCGAAAGATTACAATAGTATTACAATGGCAAGCCCTTCAGTCCATCTCTCACTATCCTGGAAGAGGGAGCCTCAAGCAGGATATATACAATTTACGGGACATCTAGCCCAGGGGGGGCGCAATTCCTCATGGAATCAAGTGAAATCAACTGATGGAGAGTTCATCAATGCAGAACTGAGGCTGAACTGAGCCTACTTTTCAACCGGGAGCCTAATTTGGCTGACACATCAACCCATACACTGACACATCGGCCCAAAACTCATCCAGATGAGCCAAAACGTGTTGAGGAGAGAGGGAGGGCGTAATTACCCATAAAGGATGCTCAAGATCAACTCTGGATCTGATTTGATCACCTCCTTCAGTCAAGGATTTGTCAGATCCAGTCAATCTGCTTCAGATCTGACTGATTTCAATCAAATTGGCTGAGAATCCACTGATTTATTGATTTTGGATTTGCTCAATTATTCATCAATTTATTAATTAAAATAATCAATAATTGATTTTTGGGGCTTGTTGACCTGAGTGATGGAAGATCACTCAAAACTTAGGAAAAAGTGGGTCCATGGGTTTACATGGTGCTCTTAGCTTGAAAATGAGCACCCACATGACTGAAACCGATTATTTGGCCCACTTTTATTACAAAATCAATTTTTCCAATTAAACTATTAAAAAATAGCCTAAGTTTTGGAAAAATTAAAATTTAATAAAAAACACTGAAAAAACTAAAAAATTGAAAAAATGAAAAACACCTAGGGGGACTTAAGACATGTTCATATGACTAAAAAATGATGTCTAGCATGCTTATACATTGACACATAGACTCTAATAACCTCAATAGGCCCAAATGCCAAGCTGACCACCCCAACTTTGGAGGTATGGAGTGAAAAACTTAGAAATTATCAGTCGTTTATTCAACAACCAATAATAACCAAGGGAAAAAACACCCTGGGCTGATTGGATTGACAAATGAAGTCTAAGAGACCGAGTCTTTTACAGACACTATCATGCTAGAACATTTATTACAATTCCCACATGGGGTATGAACATGTGATATGATACAACAAACACTTCCCAGAAGTACTCCCAAAGGTCTTATTGAAGTCCGAACAAGTCAACCCTGTCCGGTTCACCAAGCTCACTTGATAAAAAACCACTAAGTAAAACTTAGGTGGTAACAAGGTGATTGGGCCAAGTCATCGACAATACTATAGTTAACTACCGCCATTGCAGTAGTGTTGTTGGCAAGGCACCTGAAGGGCATACGCAGGCCTACGAGGGGTGAGGAAAAGGTGAAGAGGAACATTGGAAGTGTTGGATGTTGATGTTGCTGCTGTGTCAAGGGTTTTAGTAGCAGATCCATATTGGTTCCTCCTAGTCTACAAGTTGATCTCTTCAGTTGTCATCGCTAGCAATTGGTGTACTCCTGTCTCCGTGGGATGTGGAACAGGGTGGGCTAGGGGAGAATTTTGGGGAAAGGGTGCGGTTGCTGCCAATCCTTGGACTGGTAACGGGTTCTGGAGCACCATGGGAGGAGGGCCTGGTGGTGCTAGGTTGGGTTGATCTTGGGTTGTCATATTGGTAGCATGTTGAACCTCGTTGTGAATGGCTTGCCTAGCGCGGCCCATGAAGGGACATCTGTGTGTATAGTGCCCGTAGACCTCACACAACTTGCATGGCTGGTTTGTGTGCAATAGAGCGTTATATCTAGGTGTTTTTGGTTGCTAAGGATTTTGGGCTAGCCGATTTTCCCTGACATTGATTGTTGCCTTGGTTCCAGGCTCAGCTATTTCTGGCTTTCCCTTGTTGGTTGTTGGGGCAGGTGGGTTGGGATAATTATACTGAGCAAACACTTCTCCTAGGGGTGCTGACAGGGCTGGGGTGGGGGCTTGAGTGGCTTGCACTAGTGGTGCATAGTAAACTTGAGGGGTTGGCGATGCGACAAATCCAGTCATCTGTCCTGAATATTGTTGTGCTAGCTAGGAAGGTGCATGGGCTTGCTACCTGTGCACAGGTTGTCCATAGGAGGTATTAGCTCCGGATTGAGATATCATTCTTGAATAATCAGGAGATTGGTTTGGGTTGGAAACACTAGGGGTGTTTCTCAGGTCTGGAGGGATCATGGGTGGTGTCATGTGTTGTTTTGTTTGGTGGAAAACAGAGCCTATGATGCCATCTGCAGCATGGGATGCCCCTAGTGCATCCCGGTAGGAGGTTCCTACATGGAGAGTGTCTGGAATGACAGTGTAAAGGTATCTATACTGTGCATAGATTATATCAAACTACTAGGATTTCAATATGGCATCCTCTTCGAATTGGGGACATTTGGATGCGACGTCCTTTGCTATAGGTGGTAGAAATTTTTTTAGGAATCAATCTAGGAAGATAATGTCATCAATTTGAATCTTGCACAAACTACGACGTCACCGCCACTCATGGATGTGGTCGGTTATGTGGCCGTATTATTCTAGCACTAAGATAGCAACATCTCCACCCCTTCTTCATATCTAACAGGGAGCTAGAAATACTACAAGACCATGAAAGCCAAAGAGTTGAAATTCAGGTACTTGGCTTGTGGTAGCTCAATGTACAACTTGGTTGCAGCACCTGTGAGGGTGCATTGGAACAATCTGAGTCTGATCTAATAATCTATGATGCTATTTGATGGGCACCCTTGGTGAAATGTCATGATATGGTTTTGGGGGCACTCCCCTGCCTTCCCTTCAAACTTGGGAATGTCTGAGGGGAGTTTGGTTGGCATGGGAGGCCAAAACATTTGATGGTGGATAGGGTCATTTTTTAACTGAACCAAGTCAGGAAGGTTAATGCATGCGGTGAAAGGAAGGTTTGACCCAAGGTTGATGTGAGATGGGGCAGCAATGGTGGTGGGGTTTGCAGGGACATGATGCAACTGCATAACTGGGGGTACTTGTGACACAGTTGTGGACAGTCCACTACCCCCAAGTGTGGTAAACAGAATTGTGTGTGTGGAAGGGACACTACCCCCATGTATGACAGGCGGGGCAGTGTAGATGGAAAGGCCACTACCCCCAAGCATGCCAAGTGGGACAATGTGAGTGGATGATACATTGCCCCTAGGCATGACAGGTGGGACAATTTGACTAGTCAGTGTGGGTGGAGGTAGCTAACTTACCACAGTTTTCATGACCATGCTAGGGCCATCAGCAAGGGTGTTGGTGGTGGTGTGGGGTATGGACGTGGGTCCAGTACCAATCACTAAGCCAACAAATGGATCTAGGCTTGCACCATCCATGGGGCTAAATGGTGCAATATGCAAGTCTGGCTCAAATTGGTATGATTCTATGTCCTATTCAGAGGTTGTGTGGCCTTCTGATGGTGTAGAGGGTCATCGAGAATGTTCTCAACGATGTTGGTTCAAGGACCCAAACTGTGGTGGATCGCCTCTCAGGCGTGAGGAAGAACGTGGGGGATCAATTGTGTCTGATTGGTATGTCAAGTGGTGAATTATGGTAATGAATTTTGGACCCCAGTTTTCATGGCTTCCTATTGGATTTCAGGTGGTCACTTGGCCACCAAGGCTGTCAGGAGACAGCGCTTGGCTTTTTCCTCATGGGAGTGCTAGTCAATCGGTGGGGGTCATTTCCTATTTCGCTTGGCAATTCCTCTCAGCGGCCAACTACTTTAGCGTTCCCGTGGTACTCCTCATAATGAGTTTCTGGGATGAGCCCATTACTTCCCACGGTTAAGGCAGTCAGGAACTTATGTCCTCAAAGACTGCAAATGTTTGAATTAGTGTAAATTATAAATTTTAATGGCTAGCTCAATGTCATTAACTGATTTTGGTTGTTTTATGTGGTATGGTTTGCGTGTATGGATTTTATATTTATGTTACACTTAGTGGCTACTTGTATGGTTTATGGATAGTATGCAGAGATTGTATTGTAGAACATGAATAAATTGTTTATGATAGCACTAAATTGTGAACATAAACTTTAATACATGCCATACCTGAATCTGAACTGTGGTAGCCTGACTAGGTGACTGCCTTACACTTATATATCTCTTCAACCAGGAAAGGGTGCTAGGCTCTCAAAAAAATGGGACTAATCCCATCCGTATATCCTTAGGTCACCCTCCGAGTGCAAGGTCGGTCAATAGGGAGGACACGAATGTCTTGAGGCCCCCTTGGCCTAACACCCCCTCTACCTTCCAAGTCACCAATTTTTAGTGGTTTTGAAAAATGACAGGTGAAGTGCCTATTACGATACGAGCTTCACCCTTTGTCTTATCCCAGAATACCCCGAAGGATGATGACTGAGTAGAGGAGGAAGGGAAGATATTAATTTCAAATTAAGGATTGAAACCTATAGTTATTTTATACAAGCTTGAATCATATTTTTTAACAAATTAACCATTTGATTTAACAGTGATTTACATAGGCTGCAATGAAATAAACAGAGGCTGAAATGAAATAAACATAGATTGATGGATAGAGGCGGCTGAGCCACACTGACAGTCCCTGTTAAGAAAGTAAAGAAAAATGCTCATACAAAGTAAAGAAAAATGGGTCGCGCACCTATAGAAGACCTGTTTTTGCAGGGTATATTGTGATCAAACCATGAGTAATTACCTCAAATGGTTGAAAATCCACTTCGGAAATGATCCCTTTACCCCTAATCAAAAGCATATTTGCAAATGGATCAGCTTTTTGGGCAGAAAATGAGCACAAACACAGGTGAATTTTCAGACATTCAGTTCGGCCGTTTTTGCACAATTGAACGATTTGCAAATCAAAGAACAAACAACAGTAACTGGTAATATGGCCAAATCAAAAACAAAAATGAAATAAACAGATCTATCAACCTAAATAAGCAAAGATCTATCAAACTAAGTAAGCAAAATATTAAAAACAAATCCCAGGGATCCAGTGGGATCGACCCGATATGGTTGCCAATCTGTAGCTCTGGGAAAAATATATCTACGTGCAGAAATGCTACCTTCCATCTATAGGACAAAAGGGTAGGGTTCCTGTGAGGTATGGAAGAAAAAGAAAGAAAACCCTACAGAAAAGGTTAGGTCCAAGCTCCAAAACCCTGCACAACACTGTGGTGATGCCTGGAAATTCGTAGGTAACAACAGTTAGGGATTCTCCCCAGTAAACGTTCCCAACTAGCCCATTATTGTTTGGTATGGGGAATCCGTCCGGTTTACGGTCCAGCTACCATAGGTCAAGTAAAAAAATAAAAGGTTTTACCCATTACGGCCTGGTCCACTATGTATATTTTAGTTTTTTGAATTTAAGTATGATATGCAAGTGCCTATCTAAGAATGCATATTGATAAAGAATATGAGGAGCGGTCACAATGTGATGCGCAGGTTCTTACCTCTCGTCTTAACTCTCTCGCATCTAAATCACACACAACAAGAAACTAAAACTAATTATCTAACCTATCCCTAGGGAGCAAGATTATCATTTATCAATTAGTAATGTGTTTCTGCGCATGCATTAAGAAAAATTACAGGTAGCTATTACTTAATTCAAAACACATGAACATTAATAGATATATGAACAACAAGATAGTTCATTGTTTATGAAAATCCTTCATTACTCATAGCGAAAATTTCATAGAATAAACTAGAGCGCGTTCATAACAAGGTTCAAAGAGTTAGAATGATCTCACAGTTAATGGACACAAAGCTGAAAATGAAATAGTTCACATTCAACAAATCCATAGCACAGCATTTGAAATCTTCCACCAAGCTTTCTCCAACAGGAAACTTGTAATTCTTTATTGCAAAAGGAAATAGTTCTTCTTACAACATACTCTCACAAATCTATCTGGGAAAAAGTCCTTCTCTACATCTAACTCTCCTATACTTATACAAAAAGGAAAAACTTCTGGGGTGCCCCAAACGGTGACTTTTGGGCTTCGCCAACGTTTCAATCCAAAATCTTGTCCTGTAGTGAGTGCTCATACATTATACAATATATTACATTTAAAACAAAAATTAAATAGAGCAATTTTATGAAGAGGGCCCCGCTTGTTCATTGATGATATTTTTCCATGCCTGGGCCTTTGCTACTATTCTTTCAAAATCTAAGAGTTCAAGAAAACGAATTTTTATTTCATACTTTGTAGCCTGATTCTTAACCACCTCTATTCTTGCTGGAATCAAACGTAGCTGATCTTCAAGTAAATGGATGCTGACTGCTGCATGAGCTACTGCATTTTTCAGGATCGGCTCATCTAGATCCTTGACCTATTGGATCTTCTACTCTTCTTCCCGGTACATGCTCTGTAGTTGTTCTATGAACAACTCATGTTCTAGCAGTGCATCCAATCTTTGTTCTACAGCAACTTGGAATCTATTGTATGTGACCAGCACCCTTCTGTAGTATTCAGCATAGGCTCCTCTCGTTTTCTTCACATTCTTCTTGAATTCCTCCGCCGTGTTTATTGCAAACTCTAATAAGTCGTAATCCTACTGTAATCTATGTCGATCTTTAGCTGGTAACTCTGCAGGGGTTTCTTCATTGGTTTCTATCCACACTATCCTTCCATCCAGGACTTCCAAAATATCCTAAGATCTATCTACAAAATATGAAGTAGTGTCCAAGATTTCTTCCAACCTGCTATCTATCTGTAAGATTTTACATCTTTCTTCTTCAATACACATTTGTAGTTGGTGAACTCTTCTTCATTGAGCTAGGACATGTTCCTTCAAAGGCTGGATATTAGTCTTTTGTTCACTAGCATCCTTTCGTGATGCTGTTAATGAAGCAATATGTCCCTCAAAACTTGCTACCTACACTTGAAATTAATTTTCTCTTTATTCTATAGTGGCCTTCTGTGCCTCCAATTCAGCAATTTTGCTCTGTAGTTGGTCCTTTTCTGCACTCAGAGTTTCATATGATACTTGGAGGTCATTTTTCTCTATCTTCAACACCTGATACTCTAGTTGTAGCCTCTGTAATTCTGCTATGCTATTCTGAGCATCCTTTTCTTTTTTCTCTATTGATACTTCCAAGGCCATCTTGTTTGCATGCAGAGTCTGGAATTCTATCTTCGAAGCCCGCACTTCATCATGCATATCCTCAAATTTTCTCTTTAACTTGTTACCTTCATCCCTCTCTTTCTTTAAAGTTTCCTTTAATTGTGTTGGATTTTACCTTGATTGCTCAAGGTCTGTCATAAGCCTATATGCATTATCTTCAGTGGACTAGGTTAGTGCCACCCTAGCTCTAGATGTCAATTGTGGATCTGTATATGTTCCATACAGCAAAGTTTTATCAGTAATCATCATACCTGATTGTCCTCCTTTTTCAACCTTTTTATCACTTCTCTTGAAAATCCTCTTCTTCTCCTTGTCATAGAAGATTGTGCTGAAATCAGGGACCTCTTCTCCTTCTTTCTGCATAAAAGGTATCAAATTCAAACCAGAAAAAACAACCTGTTCTTGAGTGCTGCTAGAAGTTGCAGTAGGATCCTGGGAATCAGGATTATCTTGTCCCTGCCCCTGATCTGTATGATCCTGTGCTACTTGTGTATCTATTTCGTTAGTAGTTTTCTAGTCTTTCTTAGCTCCTACTAATCTCAAACCTTCACTCTCTTCTTGTTTTTTCTTCATCTCTTCATCTTCCTTCTTCTTTCTTTCCTCCTCTTCCTTATTTGTTGCTCCCTCTGTAGCTTTCTTTCTTTCTTATTCTTCATTCTTGAGCCAACTCTTTGCCTCTTGTGCTAGCCTCCTAGAATCCTCTTCCCTCTTTTTGGCTTCTTCTTCTTCATCTTTCTTCTGTGCGGTTTTTCCCTTACCGCCCACAATGGTGATCTTTTGTTTAAATCTCTTCTTCAATGCATTCATTTTCTTTGCATTTCTAAATATTTCTTCATCCTTGTCCCAAAATTTTGTGTATTCGAAGTGAACATTTGCCTCTTTGCAATGCTCTGCAACCTTATTTTGGGAGTCATTCCTATGGAAGTTCATCTCCCCAAAATGAAAGTGCTCCAACTCATATACGAATTCTGCAGTTTTTATGACCTTTGAAAATTTGTAACTTCCCAGCCAGAAAGGTATGGTAGGATAGGTTTCCTTCGTATGTTTAAACAAGAAGCTTCCTACACCATCAATATATACCTGCCTAACTGCCTCTTTATGTACCACATAGTCAGTGGCATACTTAGGGAGTAGAGAAGGTGCCCTAGAGAAACCATACATTCTGATGCACATTCCCTCTTCAGTCAAATAGTAATTCCCAAGTTCCTCAATGACTTTGAATGCCTCCTTGGACATGCATTTTCATTTTGTCAGGAAGATTAAAGTGTACAAAGGCATAATGAAATGTTCACATATCTCTTTGTAGTGGCTATAATATTTGTGTGCCCAAAATAGTTTGCATGTAGTGTATACAGGGGTCATGTCCCTATCCCAATTATACCTTAAAGCTGGAAATGACTGGGTACATAATATACAATCCACTAAGATGGAGCTCATATAAAACTATGACTTCTTCTATGACACCCCTCCCAAAGCTGAAGATATGCAGGATGAGAGGCTATTGGACACTATGTTTTCCCAATTGAATATAGTCCCCTAAGTGGCCACATAGAAAATGATTGGTACCCATACCAATTTGAAGTTTTTTCCATGAGCCCTCCCAAAAAATCTATTCATCATCAATGCTATAAATCTATAAGGGGTCCTGAGAGTGGTTCTTTCATAGTCCCCTGAGAGCCTGATTCGAAAGTTCTTCCCTGGTATCATCATTCTTTTGACTGTCTCAATTAGGTCCAAATTTATCTCTTTCAACCAACTTTCAGTTAAGTATACTTGAGCAGGAAGTAGGTGATATACCAGTGAGACATAACCAGGACTGTATGCAGCAGAGCCCTATTTGGTAGTATTTGCTAAGATCATCATGGTAACTTCTACCCTAGGCAGGATCCATCCGATCACTTCGGAGCATGGGAACAGCTCAGGTTTAGTGGCTACCTTCATCAGAGCATATTTCTCGATGTTTGCATATATAGTCAGTTCTTCGAACCCTGCATCAGGCACATTTTGATTTGCAATCATTCGGTATATTTCACCCCACTTGTAATCTGGCTCTACTACAGTGGTATCTCTTGTATCTTCATAAATGTATTCCACCTTAGTAATGATTTCCACATCTAGTTCTCCCTCAGCAAGAGGAGCCTTCTTCTTTTGTCTTTTAGACATATCTCCTTTGAAGAAGTTACCCTGTCATAAACCAAACATGTTCTTAGACCATTGGAGATTTTAGTTAGTGTTCTAAGAATGAAGAAAAACTGTATCAAAACATTTACCTCTTCCATATGCATTCTCAACAAATAAACTATTAGAATATTAATGCATAATAAAAAATAACAGGAAAAAGGACTTCTACAAACTGGGTCTAAACTTCTAAGTCCATCTGCAGCTAAAACATGACCCTGATATCAAATGCATTCAAACTCTTTGCATAACATGAACCACCAAATTAATTGTAAAACAATAATGTGGAAATCTCAGCTCGACCAAAATGTTGAAAACCCCTCATCATTTCTCAAAACTAGGGTACGTTCCTGTGAAAAATGAAAACTCCCCAAGATGGCCATAAACAACCCCACAAAAGTCAGCGTAGACAGCGTAATGCTTTTCTGCACCAACTAGATAAACCTTTGAACTGGGTTCAAGCTTCCATAACAGCTTACAAACAAACTCAAGAAAAACCCCCCACCCCAAATATTGTCAAACTGACTGATACCTCACGCCATAAGGATACAAATTCATATTTAGACGACCAACTACCAAACAGTGGGAAAAACCCAACCAGGGGAAAACCCTAGTTCCCAAAACGACTCATAAAATCAAGAGAAAGGAGAAACCATCATTGGCCTACCTGGAAAACAAGTTGCAGTCAACGCGATGGTCCAAAAATTCCACGGTAGCACTCCAAAAGAATGAAATCTTGACAGCTAAGCACGTTGGTACAGTTTGAAAAACGAGGACAAAGTAGACACAAGTTCATAAGAGTAATAATAAAATAATACCCTACCCCAATATATAGACCTTCCGGTGAAAAATGTCGACGGGAAAAACTTTCATTGGCGAGTGGAATAACTAAGCATCGGGTGATTAGTTCACCAAGGAGCCACAACGACGGAAATCATACAGACTAAGGGTTCCGTGAAAAAATAAAACGTCGATGAAATAAAACCTTAAAAATTGTCATACAGGCATCGGAGATTGGAACCACTATCCACTAAACACATAGGCATCGGCGAATGGAAGGAATAATCACAATGCATCGGCAAAAAAGTTTGCTAGAAAGCCACAATGGATGAAATCATACAGACTAAGGGTTCCGTGACAAACTGAAAACATCAGCGATTGGAAACTTTAATGACTACGGATCGGTGAGTTTAACACTAAGCATCTCCATAGTTTCAGTGAGATAAACAACAAAGCCTCCTAAACGACGGTGTCGCTTGAGACTAGAACTCCGACTATTTGCTAAAAAAATTCCGATAGAGAAAACAAAAAATCATCGCAAAGCAAAAAAGTTTGAACCAATAAAACCATGTAATCAGCGAAAGAAAAACTATCTATCGGCCTATTCTCTATCTATCCTATGAAATATCGGTGATATATAAGGCCAATGCTCCAACCATGATAAAATAAAAACACTGACAGTCCAAAGAAAAATGAAATAAAAGCGCATCGGTGAAAATAAGAACTATCCATCAGGAAGTTCATTACTTACCCTCCGCAACGGCGGCTGTGTAGAGAAATACCACCCCGATCCAAACATAAATAAACTTCAGACAGCGATAAAGGAAATCATTTTTAAATCAAAATGCCATCAATTTCAACTTCACAGTCAAAAGCATCAGCTGGACAAAAAATAATCATTCAACTTTCGAAAGTGGTAAACAAATTACCTCAATTCAACCTCGAAAGATCCAAATTTGTAGCAGAGGAACAACAGAGTTCAGCAATCCCAAACAAATCTAGGCAAGATAAAATTAAAAGGAGGGTCAAAAAATTTTAAAAAATTTGGGAAATAGTTGCAGCTGCAACACACTGTTATCAAACAAAGGAGCTACAAGACATCAATGGAAACCTACAACAAAGTATGAGAAAGAAACTTGCAAGCAAACTATATTAGAAAACTATAAGAAATATGACATGAAATAAATATTATACCTTCTCTGGTTGAAATTGGCCACCATGCCCTATCTTGGGGGAGCACCTCTCAATGGATGGGGAGCTTTGGCTCAATGGAGGAATGGCGGAGAGGGAGGGTGAATGGCTTGAGAGGCAAATGGTCTCGAGGCACTCACACGGGCAGCGTAACAATAGGGAGATGAGAAGTAGTGATTTGAGAGTGACCCCCAACCCTCTATTTATACTTTTTCTTGAGATTTTTAGGGTTTTAAGCCCTAGTTTGGGATTTAGCCCCTTTCACCCAATCTTTATCTCCTCTCCTTTGGGGGTTTTAAGCTCCTTTGAGGGGTTTTAGCCCCTTTTTGGAGGTTTTATCCCCTATGAGAGCTATTTTGGCTATTTTTAGGGGTTTTAAGCCCTTTTTTATATTTTTGAACCTTTTTGAGGGTGTGGGGGTCAAATGAGGGTAGTACGTAGATGTCTTTGGGTGGTGTAGGTCATGTAGAGCTTACTAAGGGATTTTTTGGGTTAACAAGTTTAAAGGTTTAATTGTAGCCAATTCTTTCAACTTGGGAAAATGCTTTGGAAACTAACCTTTCCTATAGTATTTCAACACTTCCAAATGATGAATACTTACTTCTATACACCCGTTTCCACATGACAAATTTTCTTCTTTTGAAATAGGTATAAGATTCCAAATATCATTCACCATTAAGGAATGATATTATCTATTCATAATTGCATCCCAATCTATATGGACATCATCTTATGCAACTATCTCTATATCACGAGTTCCTGAAACACGATTAAAATGAGAAGAGGCCCAATAGAACTTGAACATGTTCAATGTTGGTCTATAGGATCACTTGCAAGATCACCAATTGCTTCTTGTGTCAAACAAACCCTTATAGGAAATGGTGGTGCTAGTGTAGATTCATGTTTGATGAACACAACTAGAGGAATAAGAGTAGGAGGATTTGTAAATTAATCCTCACTTTCATCATATTAAGTAGGATTGAAGGAAGAGAAGTTGAGAATAAAAAGTGGAAAAATCACTGAAGATGGCTCCTATCACATGAAAATATGAACCCAAAATCTGACGTCATATATGTCTGATTTTCGACATTAAGTTGTTGATAATGCGATAAGCATCATATTTTATAAACGTTGCTTGATTTTCGTCGGCTCTCCAACAGACACATGGTCTCATCGGATATCAGCATGCCATTGCCAGATATCCGACCACAAATCTCTTAATATACACGTCGTATATGCGAGACATGTGTGTCTGATATCCGACAACATGTCCGTCAGATATTCAACTTCCAATAATTTACAGAAGGAATGACCTGATTTTGAAACTTCTAGAAATATTTCTACCAAATGCTATCAAAAGCCACTGAATGTATATCAATACATTGCGTTCACTTCCTGGCATCCACATCACCAAAAAGTTTCATTTGTAATCAATGAATTTAGGAGATATTTTCTTCATGAAAGAAGTCATCCTGGTTTTCTTCAACTCAAAAGAATGTTTTACTCTCGGATTCGTTATCAAGGATATCCTCCTGATTTTATTCACTCCTGCTTCGCTCAAGTCCATTGGGATTAGAGAGATACTTTACTGCATTAGGTTTATGCGTGTGGGCCTCTTCTTTATTCAGGACTCAAGAGGCCCCCCTTGTTGTTAAAGCTAGATTATTGTTAATCTACTAGAGATTTGAACCTTGGGGAGACCCTAAAACCTAAACTGCATGGAGACTTCTAGCATCACCCTATGTTACAGTATATTCCTAGATGTTATATCTTATTTTACCACACATGGTTGATTACATATTTATGGCCTTCCCTGTCCCTTTGCAGACTCTATGAACCCCATGCACTTATATTATCCTTTCATGTTCCAATTTCATCCTTAAAAAACCCATGTTTATTTTTGTACGCGACTTTTAAACCAATACTCGTGTGTACACACAAATTTTGGCCTCAAACCCGCATACATCAGGATGTGTACATAAATCCAAATATTTTTATACTTTTACTCATATGAGTCCAAACCACTTGACTCTTGGCCTTCGATATGCCTTGAGAATGCTCGGATTCGACCCTCCATTACCTTTTCTGGAGTGGTATATACGGAACCCCTTGGCTACATTGAAGAGGAGGAATTGAAGAGCAAAGAAACTATAGTCCATTGTTTCCTCAATTTCCTTGTACTTAAGTCTACATCCCTTTGTCCCTTTGGAGAACTTTGTGTTCTTCCCAAGCTTGCCTTTGTCTTGTGAGCTTGCTATCGAGAGATGGAGGATTGATGTGGTGGAGGCCCAGGTGGAGGACTCGGTTTCTTCGGTTCATAGACGTGCCGATAGAGGTTGTCACTCTTGTAATCTCTGATTTTATTAATAGAAATATATTTTCCTGTCCAATTAATGTGCATTTGAATATGAATATTGTTTCCATGAATGTATTTAATTGCTTGTACATTATTGAATATATATGCTAGAGTAGGTCTAACACATTATTATAGAGCATGCTTGTCTTGTTTGTTGTTGTTGAGAGAAAATTGGTAAAGAAAATGTGAATTGGAAAATCTCAACGGGGATCTACTTTAATCATCCAGAACAAAGTATGATTTGATATCCCTTAGTGTTAGATGTTTGGTTTCTCTTGCATATTAGGGAAAGATTGATTTCTGGTGTTTAACTGTCTGTTGTGGTACGCCCCAAGCCATAGGAAGTTTCTCTCCATAACAGAATTGGCGTATCTGCTGGGGAAGTTCATTATTTTTGTTTGGGGTCGGGGGCACAATGTGATTGATATTATTGCCTTGCTCTCTGTTTCTCCCTATTTCTATGCCACATTTAGTAGTATGTTCATCCATTGACACTCCCCTATATTGGTTTGAATCTTGGCCTAATTTTTACCACTGTCTTCTCTATATACGCAGGTTTTTGGCTAAAAATTGCATACATACACAGTTTTTTGGACAAAAATCATGTATACATTCAGGTTTTTGGCTAAAATCCACATATACATTCAGGTTTTTGGCCAAAATTCGTGTACATACGTTGCTGTTATTTATACAGTCACGTGCATCCTCCATTTTTTGGTTGAGCTTGATATGGGGAGTTGTTGGGTGGGTTGTGAGTGTAGTTGGGTATTCCTGGGTTCTGATGTTGTCTGTTGATTGCTTCTTTCATGACAAGAGACCTCTTTTTCATTGATTTTTTCTTTGAAAGCAATTCTAGTCATTTATCTCCTTTTTTGTTTTTCCATTAGTGCATTAGCCCGATTAGAGGAAATTTCAACTCAAAATGGGCCTCCTAAAAAGAATTAATAAAATAATAGTTAAAATAATAAAATAATATTTATTAATTTTGGAGGAAGAAAAAAAACTACTTTTTTGTTTGTATTTTCGAAATATCTCCCCGTGTTTTTACTCAAATTTCGATCAGGAGAGCTCGTTGGATGCGGAATTAAATTTTGCATCACATCATCATTCCATTTTTTAGGTATTTCTTGTTTTTGGGGTATCATGGTCCATCAAAAGTATGTCGAGTGGGTACTCATTGGATGCGGAATTAAATTCCGCATCCAACGAGCTCTCCTGATCGAAATTTGAGTAAAAACACGGAGAGATATGTCGAAAATACAAGCAAAAAAAGTAGTTTTTTTATGATACCTATCTCCAAATTTATATTAAAAAAGTGTTTAAGACCTATACAGTATTTCAAATTTAAAGAAATTTCATTGGCTAACACATGATGACATGGAATTTGAATCAAAGTTAAAAGGCCCATTTTGAGTTGAAATTTCCTCTAATAGGCTTATGGTCTCGGTGTCTTGCTTGGATTTTGTTTTCTACTTATTGTAGAGACTCGGGATATTAATGTCTTTTATTGCATTTTCATTATTTTATATGGAAAATACTAAATAGTTGCATTCTTACTTTCATTTCACCTATGGATTTAAGGAGGTACTTGCATTGGATTGCTTGGATTAGAGTTGTGTTTAGGCTTTCATATAGGAAGGGTTGCATTGGCATTTGGAAATGAATGATTTTTTATGCATCTCATGTAGTGGCATACCCTATTTTTAATTTGACAAATATTTGCACTTGGCATAGTTTGTTAGATGTGCACTTTTATTTCACTGCTAAGTCTTCATATCACTAGTTGCACGGCCATTTCCTTTTGAGTAATTACAGCCATTAAAATCAACGCTTAATTAAAATGAACTACATATTTTTATTTTATAGGGTCCACCAACAAGATTAGTATTTAGAGTCTTGGCATAGTTCATTGTGAGTCAATTATCCAAGACTAATAAACAACAACAATTAGGTGTCTTCCAGGAGAGAGTGTGAAACACTTGATATAATTAGTGTTTCTCAGGACACTCCTCTTACACAGGAGTTAATAATGAGGAAATGCATGTGATTGTGATTGGTATGAACCCTGGTCACTTTTTGTGAGCACCGAAGATATTTCTAGTACCATATTCATATCTGGGGTCTCTTTTGAGTTTTGTGCTTTGCTACCCTACCCATATTCTCGATCCCACCTGCGACTGTCCTCCTGAGCATTGGTTATATGGGGGTGACCTTAGCTGCCTTACCTAGGTATCGCAGGGGGTACTTGCAGAGGTTATTATGTAGGTGTCCTAGATAGGTAGAGGTCAAACAACACAGTATCTATATGCATTGAAGTTGAGGGCCACTATAACTGGTTACAAACCTCTACTTGTAGTGTATGGGAGTCTCGAGCCTATCCTAGGAGAGACATACCTACTACATTCGGGAGCTCACTTATCCTACCCTTGGATTTCTTTCTTCTTGGCTATAGATTTTCTTAGTAGTGTGCTCTTTGTGTGCTAGTTGAACTTTGGGATATTTGTTACTTGAGTATATTTATGCTCTCTTGAGTTTGGATCCTTTTATTTTCAACATGCCTGGTATCATGTCACCCATCCTTGGTCCTAGTATGGACCCTGGTGTCAGACTTGGGGGCATCATAGCCCCTTACCATGCTCATGGATTTGGGAATAGTCATATTCGATTCTCTACTCCATTTGTGGAGGATTTTTGTTCCCTTTGCTCGGTCTTTACACCAGTGGTCACCCTCACGGGGGTGGTGGTGGATGCGTGGACGTTAGGTCTACACCTTACATTCCTTATTATGGCCCATCGTCCACCACATTGTTTCCTTTGGATGCAGTTTTCATGTTCAATCCTCCTTGTATCCTATAGTATGGAATCTTTACTGATCGTTTCCTGTTGTTTTGGACTTATATTGTTGTCATGTAGGGCCCACTTTTTGTTCACTCTCTCTGAGGTCTTTGATATGTTTGTTCTTATGACAGGTATAATTTTGAACTGGCATATAGGTTAGGATTTCAGATCCACTTGCATTTATGCATGACCTTATGACCGTTTCATCTTATCCTTAGGTATGAACCTATTCCATGATTTCATAGAACCTTCATGTTGCTGTTAAAGGTGGGATTATGTGAATGGTAGAGCTTTCCCATACATGGGTACCCTAGTTAGATCCTATAATGCATTTGGTTCCCATGCTAACATTTCTCCTTTAGGTTGTGGGAGTCCCTTTTTAGTCTCACCATGTCCTTGAGCAAGAGCTTCATACTCCTCTTGAACTTTACACTGGCCATTTCCCCTAGGACTCCCTTGAATATATCAAGTTGTAATTGCATTTTCATGAGTTTTGCTTGCCTTCTTGAGCTTTATGTCGGCTCCCTGACTTTGAGTTATCAGCCATATAGCCCAAGTGTGTCTCATGTCTAGCCAAGCAGAGCCTTTTTACATATATTTTGTAGCTTTATTATCCCTTTTACCGGAAGGATAGCTTCCCCCAAGTGTCATTATCCTACACATATATCCTTGCATTGAGCATAGGAATGTTCCACTGCTTGGAACTAGTTTGCTTGTTCCCATGACACTCGTCTCCTCCTATATTTGTGCTATAAAGCACTTTGATTCTTTTTCAATATTTTCAAAATATATGAAAAAGTCCACAAAAATTTAAAAAAACCAAAAATCCGTATAGGAAAAGATGTTATCTTTGGCAACAATCGAGTCGTGTTGCCTTTGAACATAGCAATGTATATCACATCCATTGGTTGGGTTATTGGTTTGACTTTATGAGTTGTACTCGTTACTCTGATTTTATCTCCACAGACTGGTTAAGCTTCCAGTCTCTATGGAGCCTCTGTTGATGCCTCCTGTTTCATAGAGATGACCCAGTTTGCATATCGAGTCCATGCTTCCTACCTTCAGTCACCATTTTCCTTTGTGCTCTTGTTCGAAGGAAGTTGGAGCCTAAGTCAGCCATTCCTCAATTATCTTGACTTTGAATATTGGTCATTCTCGGTACTGTTACTAGTTCATGCACATATTGAGTTCTTCCACATTATACACCGTTGTTGAGTACCTCGTGTTGGTTGATGGGGGATGCCTTAATGACCTCCTTCCAGCAAATTCCATTCCATTGACATCAAATCATTTATTATGGAATAGGAGTCTACAGTCATTTAAGTGCCTTGATACTTACAGTCATCAGTGGTAGGTTCTCTTGCCATCAATAGCTTGGGAATACATCAATGTCCCCTGATCGATGGATTCTTCCAAGTGTTAGAACTCAACACATCTATTCACACTTGTTATATTGCACTCTATACCTTCATTCCCATTTTAATTATCGATGGGTGATCTCGTGTCTGTTAACGGTATACATCAATGACCGGTAATCAGATGATGGACTACTATGTTCGACCTTGACACATCTATTCGCATAGTAGGACATGTACTCGTAGCAGTTCATGTAGAAGGCCTTCCAGCTTGGTGGCATTCCATATATGCTACCTCCTTGATCGTTACAGTGTTCATGAGATTTCAGCTCTCGTGATTTGATTCTAGTGTATATCAGATATCTTCAGCCATTATGGAGATCTTGATGTATTGTATATATTCATTTACTTTGGATATTCTGATCTATTGTATATTATACATGGTGATGACCACATGTCACATTTTGTATATCATGCCTATTCATGGTCATTGTACTCTTATGTATCCGGGACTGCTCCATGTATTTGTAGTCACATGCAGATATTTATCATTGTATTGTACTGATGGATGGTTGGTTCTTCCACTTGGGTCTTCATTACTCCACTTATGGGATGGATTTTATAATGTATTTCGGCCATCATGTTACCCCTCTAACCTCACACATTAGGGGGCATATGTTATAGCTGATTTTTTACCACACATGGTTGATCACATATTTATGGCCTTCCCTGTCCCTCTGCATACTCTATGAACCCCATGCACTTATATTATCCTTTGATGTTCCAAGTTCATCCCTAAAAAACCCCTGTTTATTGTTGTACGCTACTTTTAAACCAATACTCGCATGTACACGTTACTTTTGACCTCAAACCCGCGTACATCAGGATGTGTGCATAAAGCCAAATAGTTTTGAATTTTTTCTCATATGAGTCCAAACCACTTTACTCTTGGCCTTCCATATGCCTTGAGAATGCTCGGATTCGACCCTCCATTACCCTTTTTGGAGTGCTATATAAGGAACCCCTTAGATACATTGAAGAGGAGTAATTGAAGAGCAAAGAAGCTATAGTCCATTGTTGCCTCAGTTTGCTTGTACTTCACTTTGCATCCCTTTGTCCCTTTGGATCACTTTGTGTTATTCCCAAGCTTACCTTTGTCTTGTGATATTTCTACTGAGATATGGAGGATTGTGGTGGTGGAGGCCCAGGTGGAGGGCTCGGTTTCTCTAGTTCATAGACGTGCCGACAGAGGTTGTCACTCTTGTAATCTCTTATTTTATTAATAGAAATATCGTTTCATGTCCAATTAATGTGCATATGAATATAAATATTGTTTCCATGGATGTATTTAATTGCTTATGCATTGTTGAATATATATTCTAGAGTAGGTCTAACACACTATTATAGAGCATGCTTGTCTTGTTTGTTGTTGTTGAGAGTGAATTGCTAAAGCAAGCATGAATTGAAAAAGCTCAATGGGGATCTACTTCAACTGTCTGGAACAAGGTACGATTCAATATCCCTTAGTGTTAGATGTTTCGTTTCTCTTTCATATTTGGGAATGATTGATTTCTGGTGTCTATCTATATGTTGTGGTATGCCCCAAGCCATAGGAAGTTTCTCTCTGTAACAGTAGACCTCTAATTTGTTGGAGAAATCTAGGTAAGCTTGGAAATTTCATCATGAGAATCTCAAATGCTTGTTAACTTTCTCAGGAGCATTTTATGATTCCAACAAAAGATAACCCCCCCTAATGATTAAGGGGGGATTTTTGGATTTTTTTTGGCTATTTTTAGCAATTTTCTATGCTATTTTTAGCCATTTTACATCAAAATATTCTCTGTCGGTTTTGTTAGTTTTTTTACCTTATTTTCGGAATTTAGACCACATTTATTGTTGAATTTTTCTTTCTAACCATTTTAGTTACTTTCTGTTTTTTTCCAAGAAAATTCTTGATTCTTTCGAAACTTCCATCTTTTTTTCCTAACGGTTACAGTTTCTGGATTGTTCCACTCGCTCCTATTTTCTTTATAAAGGATGCATTGTAAACAATTTATTTATCACTGATGAGTCCATTGAAGGACAAAACTAGTTTGATAAATAAAGTTTTTGTTTCTCTCATATTATGTATGTTTTTTACTATGTATCTTTTACATCATTTTGAACTACCTTCTTGATCCCATGTCACCATATTTTCTATATTCTAGATTCAAATTGTGACCATGTGATGTTTCATATAAGCATAATGGATTTATGTGTTGAGCATGAGGTTGTAAAATGCTCTTTTAGCTAATGAACATGAGCTGATATTAATAAGAAGAGATGGTGGGTATGAGTTGAGATAAATGAGAAGAGTTCATTGATTATGGTGGTGCATACTTGATTTTCACCTTGCACTAGAATGTAAACCCCACTCATTTATGCCTTGGAGAGATCTACACCTATTTTCTTTGCAATTAAATTTGATATTTTCCACTTATGCCTCAATCGATTTAGCTTTTACAAACAAGTGATCTCCATGCCATGTGTTCCCTTGCACCTCTACATATTTTATGTTTTCTACACCTCCAACCTAGACTTAAGTTGGTAGACTCCTCAAGCATGACTAAGGGTTAGTCAAATATTGAAGTGGGGGGGGGGGGGGGGGGATTNTTATTCATATATCTCAAATCAATAATAGAACCTATCTTCTTATATATTTTAGCAGTGTCAATTTCAACATCGTGGTAAATGAGATGGCGACTAAATGTTTACAATAGGACCACATATCCTTTTGTATACTATTCAAGATGATGAATAGTGCCATGTTTAGTTTCAATGGTTTGTATGCATAAGGGATATGCACTAGTATGAATTGTCCTAATATCCATAACATTTTCAATGAAATATTCCAAAGACAATGATTACAAAAAATATGGAAAACTAGTACAATATGTCATACCTGTAGAGAAAGGGATGTCAGTTTCAAAAGTTGTACAAACTAAAGTTGATCATTAAGTTTTGTAATTTGTATAGTGACCTATTCAAATAGGTCTCTATGACCATTTGTGTCAAACTTGAAACCCCACAAGGATGAAACTATATATGGGACCCGCCACACACCATGTCAATATATATTGTATATGTTCAAATGAATATACTCATGTCCATAAGACAACATGTTAATTTAAATATCATACCATTTTATCAAGTTGTATTGATGCTTCTTATGCTTACATATTAGGTATTAGAAGTTTTTTATATCTCGCACCAAATACGAGTAATTATGGGAAATCAAGATAATAAGAATAATTGTAAAAGCTCAAAAAATAGCATCATGTTTACAAGAAGTGGTGGCATATTGAACTTACCCTTACTTGGGATTTTGTTAAACCTAGATATTTATAGTTGGAATCCTCTCCAAATTCTCTATTTGGATGGAAATACCTCATGCAAGGTCCCTCACAACTACATCATATTAAAAATATTATTAGTACCATGAAAAATTATGATAAGAGATAGAACATATATTCCAAAACTGTAAAGGCTACATTATTTTGCTAACAAACTCGTGAATTAAAAAGCATCACTAGTTCATTTATTGCCTTAGATTATATAAAAAATTATATGAAATACTCAAGGAAACAACATAATAAGAATACATTTGACGTATTTAAATTGTACAATTACAATCCAGTATACATGTTGCCCCAAGGTTGTTGTAGTCTGATCAACAACCAAGTGTTTTCCCTAATCAACACTATGCAAAAAATATACAAATAACATTATATAAACCAAATTAATATAGTCATGAAAAAACAAAATAAAAAAAAAACTATTTTTTCAAATTATATTTGTACTATTACAAAGATGTATACATGCTTCCTCGAGGAAATTGTACTCCTCTGACTAGCTACTAGGGAGATTCCCCAATCACTACTCTCTGAAGTAAATATAGAAAATTTAAACAAAATTATAATAGTAGAGTAATGAAAAAATCCCTAAGTGGTTAAATTAATTAATAAAAGGTTGGTTAAATTGTTAGATGTACCAATCCCATAGTAACCGTGTTTGTATTCACTTGATTCAATTGTAACTAATAAGAAACTCTTCCCCTGCATCTATTGATTTAATGGCACATACAAAAACAAGTTTTCCTTCACACCTCTCAAATGTGCAATTGGGTTGCTTAATTGTAGACCCTAGTTATGTACTGTTTATAAACCCCACAATATTCTGTGTGGCTTTTGGCCTTGCATCAATGTACAATGTTGCTCTTTTATTTTGATCTTTTTCTTTCAATTGAAAATAATTTGTTGATAATCCATATATGTTCTTACTTTTTGTATATTGGACCAAGAACATCCAATATTTGTAGTTGTAATAGGGTCCAACATACTCAATAAATCATGTACATGTTTTGTAACCGACCTTTATGCCATCCATGCAAAACAACCCCAAGCCATGTAATGACGATGGTGCAATTCGGTATATCCTCTCATTCACACAAAAATATATGTTTAGTTGAGTAATATCCTTGGGTACCCATTGGTTAAATAGATGTTTGTACCTCAAGGGCACCTCGATGTCATCTATTGTCTCATCATCATAGGAACATGACCCCCCTTCAGCAACAAAAATTCCATGCATTTATGGAATTTTCTTCTGATCTTTTGACATCTAGTTGATATAACTCTTGTAGACCTACTATATGTCTCACTTTCATCTATTCTTACTGAACTCCCATCGCTCGAGGAAGAAAGATATAACAAATACATGTTTTTTTCTACCTGCACCATGGGGAAAAAGTTCAAGTATGACCTTGTTGGGTATGCATAATTCATATTAGAGAATTACCAAGAAATTATACAACAAATTATAATAATGACCAAGAAAAAATCATGATAGAGCTCAGAAAAACCAATGCCCCCTCAACCCAAGTGACCTAAGTACTCATAATCCTAATCCATGTTAAGTGGTCCCAACTCTCGCATAGTTGAGTGCCCTCCCTTATGATTGCCAATGCTATTCCTCCAAAGGTATATCCACTTCTCATGCAAACAATGCCACATATGATAACCACCTCATAATGTAGTGTGTTACTTTAGCTCCAAGTCCAATGTTAAACAAAGATCTATATCTAACACCTAGTACTCCCAATCAAAGGAAATCTCATTGAAGTAGATGGGAATAGTGTTGGGTATCTAGATGAAAGAAGAAGAACAAAATATCAATATCAGGATGAAAACCTTGCACTCTACCATACATATCCACTTCTCCTAGAGAGGTGCTTCATGGTGATGGGGTCAAATCCACAATCCCATAAGGAGGCTTGGCATGATCCAAGATGCCAAGTAACAATGGATGATTATATTTATTCACTTCAAGAAAGAAAAAACTTGGAAACTTGTCTCCTAACCTCCTAGGAGAGAGCTAGTTTAGTGTAAAGGGATCTACAAGACCAAGCTAGTAATTGATGGAACCATAACCAAGTACAAGTCTTGGAAGTTACTACCTTAACCTCACCTACTAAATCATCCTAAACTAAAATTCCTTATTGTAACATAGTGTACACTCACCCAAACCATTGACCCATCCTCACCTTTCCCATGCCAACAAACCTACTTAACACAAGCAATGTAGACATTTAAAATGTTGCTCACTTCAGCAATTATGAAATCACATGATGATGCTCAACCTTCCTCTCACTTCTTGCTAAGATGGTGTTTATCCAAAGGGAATTCTCAAAAGGCACCATCCAATATTTTTCAAATGTGCTTCTTTGTATGCAACACCACCTTACAGCATGTGCATGGTAATATATGTGGTCATTGACCCACCAATTCCTATACGGTCACAAGTGTTTCCTATTTTTTATTGATGATTTTGAAGAGGAATTTGGTTCATCCCGTTCTTTAGATATGATGATCAAATGATAGCATCCAACCCTTTTCAATGCAAGATTAAATTGCATCATGGACCAAGTGAATGCTAGTTTGTATTAGAAATGAGTTGGTGATTTATTGCACATAACTTATATGGTACGACACCTTTATTTTGTAGTTAGTGCATTTTCATTTTTATTTCTTTCCTTTTATATAAATATAAAGAGAGAGCAATAAACCCTTTTAGTGCAAGATTAAGTTCCCTATCATACCTCAAGTGAATGCTAGTTTGTACCAATGAATAGTTGGAAAATTGTTGTACATAAATAATACTCAGTTACATATTTCTTTTGTTGTTTGTCTAGTCTCTCACATTATTCAAGGTTTGCATAAGTAACTAAAAAGAAACAAAGGGATTACTTCCTTTCTTTAAAAATCTTAATTATTGTGGTATCTCTAATGATCAGTAGGTAAATAATGGTTACCATGTACACAATCTTAGTCTAGAACATCTTACTTAGGAGTGCATACAACATACCATTTTTATTTTTTCTACCTTAGTATGCTATAGAGAAATTATCCATACATATCAATGACCACTTTTCCTTAATTCTCATTCTCCTTAAAAACAACATCCAAGTGTAAGGTTATTTGTTGAGGGAGGCATACAATGTCATTCTCCTGGTGTAATTTTGATAATAAATAATAGTAGTCTTCACTCTCTCTAAATTCCCTATTCCTAATCTATCCATAGAAACCTAATATATCCATATAAACCATAGAAACCTAATCTAGTCCTAGAAACTCTAGAAACGTAATCTTTCCCAATAAACACTAATCTAACCCTAAAAAACTAATCTAGAAACCTAAAAACTTAATATATGTCATAATCACTAATTTATATCCCTCCTTTCAAAATCCTGAATGATTTATCCAAATTGATGTAAGGGATATAATCAATTTGAATCATTCTTGTCAAAAAGACCTAGGTGGAAATAGAGGGTGGTAGTTGATTGTAAATATTAATAGAAATTTCTATAGCCCATTTATTAGGCACAATTATTAATCGATGTAAGGGGTTTTCAAAAATCTTCTTATAGGCTACCTCTGTATGTAGTCTTAGATTATAGACACTATGGGAAGGGAAGACCATGATTAATGATTGTGCTCATATCTATGAGGATTTGTGAAGAATTAAAGGCGCATTTCACACAAAAATGGCATCCAACCAAACTCTAAAGAACATTTTGTCAAACTCAGAAATTTTAGGTGAAGTAAGTGTGGGTACTGATCGATTTTGGAGGAATTGCATCCTTTGTGGATTCTCAACCTCCTCGATGACATCGTGACTTCCTCTCTGACCTCCTTAACCTATTTGAACCCCTCTATGAACTCCTCAACCACCTTAACCTCCTATGTGAACTGCACGACCTCCTCGACCTCTTTTGTGAACTTCATGGTGACCTCTGCAAACTCCTTAACCTCCCCAACCTACTCTATGAGCTCCTTAACCTCCTCAACCTCCTTTGTGAACTACTTGACCTCCTATTTGACCTTCATGAAGACCTCTGCGACCTTCTAGATCCACCTCTTATGTGAAATCTATGACATCTACAAGCTCTTATGAGTGGGAAGCTGGAGTGTTGGAGATCTATTTAAATCCTCCCAAAGAAGAGTGTTGGAGCCCCTATCAAACTCGACTTCTGGATAGGTATTGGAACCCCACGAGCGCTATCTATCTGTGCATGGTGTTGGAATGGAATGCGATCTTGCAATAAAACTTGCGCTTGAACCTATTATCTGCATTATTATATAGTTCCATGTAATAATCTTATAAAACCCTCTAATATTTATTAGTATCTAAGGGTTCATCGTTAGGTTGTATGGGTATTGGTTAAAGGTTAATAGTTAGGGTGTATGGATAAAATTTAATGCTTCACAATTAGGGGGCATGGGTAGAGGTTAGGGGTTCACAACCAGGGTTAGTCCTTAACCCTATAACCCCTAAACACTTAGGAATATACTATAACAATGGATCTTAAGAGAATATGACACAATATATTAAAAAAAGACATATTTATTTTCTATACATTTCATAAATAGATAGGTAGGGTTTTAAAATTATATATATTATATGTAAATAGATATAGAGACTACATGGTTTTAAGATTGGGTTGATGTGGTATGGAATTCGAGATAAGGGTTAGTGGGCTTATGGGTAGAGACTAGGTCTTCATAATCATGGTTTTTCATAGAACCCTCCAACCCCTAACCAAATATGATCTTAAAAAGAGGAGTTTGTCTAAAGAGTATCTACGGCCGGGGTTAGGGATAAGGGGTTAAAGGGTATGTAGTTAGGGATAAGGGGATAAAGGGTATGTCCCTAGAGACACAGGTTTGGGATTAGGGGGTATGTTTTTCACTTATATGCATGCATGGGTTAGGCGCCCCATGCATATGACCCCATTGATAAAGTGCAGAACCCCAATTTATCATGCATTTCCCACATAGGGAATCATTGGCCCACAAGTGAGATTATATGGTCATCATGTTAAGTTATAGAACACCATGGATTATTATTTGGATATATTCCATTGAAAAAAAATGAGGTATAAAATCATATATTTGACAACTTTCATATATAACATCGTATTTTCTATGCATAATTAAACACAAACGAGATCCAAAATTTTGAACCAAAAATATGACGACACATTCATTTTTTTTGGGTTTCGTCAGATGGAATCATAGAGTTCCTAGGTTCAAATCTACTTTTGGTACCCCTTAACCCCTACCAAGTGAAACTCCTTAAATTATTATCCCTAACTACATAACTTGTAATCCATATCCCCCACCTTAAAATACACACCCTCTAAATATGACCAAGTGCTAATATATACCCCCCACCTAAAACCAAATAAACCTTAAGTGTTACCTTTGAATACCATTTAAAATTGAACCCTAATAATAATATATATAAATTATAAATCCCTAACTCCTAACCCCCATGACATGACCAAACTCCATATCCTTTCACTTGATATAAAACCCATACTCCTTAATATTAATTAATTTTCCTAACTACATAGCAATAATCATGACACAACAAAAACACATACCCCTTACCTTAACCCAAACATTCCTACACCTAACTACATAAACCATAATCCCTTCCCTTCCCTTAACTTTGTACCTCATAAGTACCTTGTAAGAAAAAACTTGAAATGACAACAATAAAAACTTCCTAGACAAATATTCCCTATTTATGTCACATATGATTACACATTGTCCCACAGTTAAGATACAAAGACAAATGTCATGACATAAATAGGTTTACATAAATATATTATGATAAAGATTTGATTTGTGGAATATGCTTTGTTAAACTTTAGAAGGGACCATTTGAAGAAGGGTACAAAAGATAAAAACAAATGAAGCTTTGTGGATTGAGTTATGCTAGTTGGATTGTTTAACCTTAATAAATACATAAATTTGTTTTTAAATATTATTTCAATCATATGAATTCAAGTAAAATGAGACGTATTTGGTGTTGTAACCTTGTTATATTATGAGCATATTGAAGAACTTGCAATTCTTTTGGATCATTTATATTTCAATTGTTAGTGTGTGTGTATTTACATTGTCTAGTTCTATCATTGAAGTAGGATTGTTTTACAAAAAAATGCTTTGCACACTTTCTCCGCTACTATATCAAATTACCTAATATGGTAAAGGAACTAAAGAAAAAACATATTGTGATCTAAAAAGAAAGTAAATAAAATATAGGAGTATCATTGCAAACATGAATAATGGTTCCACTATTATGAAACAAGACACTCTAAGGTTTTTCAGAGTTGAAACCCATACTAATTTTAATAATATTCTAAATATTTTATGTCAAACACATTATAGATGTTATATTGTTGAATTCACATTCCACATGCACATAATTATTTTTAAACTACAATTTATTTTTCCTTATGTATTGTTTCATATTCATACTAATTCTCCATAAAGTAATATGTATTCTGCAAGGTTATCTTAGACTTATTGGCGTTGCAACAAATCAAGGTCATGTTAAATTGGTTGAAAAATGGATAGTACTTGAATAATATATTTGAATATTTTATCATAGAAAGGATTTGGAAACCAACAATAACTCTACACAATCAATAATTATACATGAGAAATATGGAGCAAATGTAGAATCCAACTATAAAGTGAAAAATCCAATAATGTATTAATATTGAAGGTTAATTTAAACCTCTAAGATCATCACAAAACCAAATATATACCAATAAAACAATTAACATTCTAAAGTTAATTTACCATGTTGAATTTCCATGCTACAAGCCAACTATTCCTTAAAACTTAACCTTCCAAAACTTAGTCTACAAGATCTATTGTTATGAACAAAAACTAGAGAGAAGTGATTCAATCGTTTTCTGCATAGTTTTAATGGGGGTGTTGATAATTAGTTTGTAAATATCTATCTCTCTCATATTTAGAATCTAGCACCAAATTATTACATAATTACTTTCCAAAATATAGAACAAATACCAAAGTGTATTAATGGATTGTCTATTGAAGAAACACTACAAGCACAAATTAAAAAAAAATCGACGTTGCCCCCCTACAACACATTAATTAATATATAGGTATTTTTTTTTATGCTCAAATTGTGAGTGTCAGTCATATTTGAGTCTAGAAATACTCCCACAACGTCAATGCATGCATCTAGTCTAACCATGCCAAATTTCAGTCCATGCAAGCACAAATTTAAAAATTTCAACGTTGGCCCCGTGTAGCACATTAATTAATCTATAGGTATGGTTTTTTATGCTTGAATTGTTAGTGTCAGTAATGTTTGAGTCTAGAAACCCTCCCACGATGTCAATTCATGTGTCTAGTCTAACCATGCCAAATTCTAGTCCAAGCAAGAACAAATTTAAAAAATTTCAATGTTGGCCACATGCAACACATTAATTAATCTCTAGGTATGGTTTTTGATGCTCGAATTGTTAGTATCAGTCATGTTTGAGTCTATAAACCCTCCCATAGATCCAATGTGTGTGTCTAGTATAACCATGCCAAATTTCATTCCAAACAAGAACAAATTTAACCATGCACCCATCCACTCAACCTACAATGCAATATCCTACACCATGGATGTCATGGTCATCATAGCCAAATCAACCAACTCATTGATTTAAAAAATGAAGAAATCCTTACCCACATAATATGTTCCCTCACACACAGTTTCAGCATCCACAGCTACAAATCCCTACTAACCCTGCACCAATTAACATATCATTACAACCTTAGTTTCCTTCTCAGCCTAATCCTAACCCTAACAATAAGGCAGTGCAAAAAATTGAACCATTTAACATGCCAACTTATTATATCACCCCTATCCTATGCAATGAATTACATTTACGCTCTAGGAGGGTGGTGGAACCCATTGTCATTGAGGATGTTCCATCCCCTATGACGGAAGAAACAATTCATGAATGGGTGGAAATCCCAACCGGTACAACAATCCCCATTCTCGAGGATGTTGAAACACATGCTGAAACACTTGTGGAGATACACATTAGGAATCGCAATCCTGCGACAGTTTCCAAAGGATGGGTTAGCCTAATAGATTGGATGAGATGAAACTTCAACCGCAGTTAGTTGTTGAACCTTTTGATAGATGGGCCCTAGACTTCGTAGGGCCTATTAACCCTCCTTCAAAACAAAAAGTTTACATTCTGGTTTTCACAAACTACATGACTAAATGTGTGGAGACCACAACACTGGTGAGAGCTACTGATCAAGCTATTGTGGATTTCCTATTTGAATAAATCTTCACTTGCTTTGGGGTTCCTAAGGAAATTTTGATAGATGGGGGACCACATTTTTTATCTTGTAAAGTTGAATCTCTCTTGCAAATATATCATATCTGGTATAGGATAACTTCACCATATCATCCACAGGCCAATGGTCAAGTGGAAAGTACAAATAAAGTGATTGAAGCTATTCTTACAAAAACTGTAAATATTCATCATAGGGTCTAGGACGATAGACTTCCTGAAGCGCTATGGGCATATCAAACTACATGGCACAATACCATAGTTTTCTCTCCTTGTGAATTAGTGTACAGGAAAAATGTTGTCTTCCCTATTGAATTTGAGATTAAAGCTTTGAAAACCACTTTAGAAGCAAACAAGGATTTAAAGGAATCCCAAAAGGACCATTTCATTCAATTGAATGAGTTGAATGAGAAACATGAGGATGTTGTACATCACACTTCAATGATTCAGCAGCAACGCTCCAAGTGGCATGATAGGTTTATCAAGAAAAATATGTTCCATGAAGGAGACTGGGCCTTATTATATGACTCATGGTTCAAGTTGGATTTTAAAGGGAAGTTGTGCACTAGATGGTTCCGACCATAGAGAGTGGACACAATATTTTATAATGGAACTATGTGATTGACCACGATTGATGAACAAAAGATACCAGTATTTTCCAATGGTCATCGAATAGGACTCTACCATAAGCCACTCTCAAAGGATGCATTTTCTTCTCATGTTTCTTCTAATGAAAATTGTTAACTAGTGCAAGAACAGAGGTCTCCTCCCGTTCCTAAAACTCTTTAATCTTTTGCATATCTTCCATGAAGTTGTATATAAATAAATGTGTCATTTCCCGTTCTATTTTTTTGTATAGTTTGATAGATGGTTCATTAATTTTTCCATGGGTCAGCTTGATGTGTTTTGTGTAATAATTGTGTGTAGAGACAGGTGCAAAGGAGCCAAGAAGAAAAGAGGCAGTCATAATGGACCAATCAATTGCAAAAATGATAAGTGGTCCAATGCAGATTGTTGGAAATGATTGGAGAAGGGAATTGATGCGTTTGGGAAAGGCTATTGAATTTCATTCAGGCATCGTTGGATTTTGTTCCAGCTAAAACTCTACTAATATTACCGCTTTTTATCAAAACTCCAGTATCTTTTCTGTTGAAATTCCAACAACGTTTTGCTAAGAATTCACCAATATTACCATTTTTTGCCGAAACTCGGCCAGATTTTCCACTGAAATTCCACCAAATCTTTGTTGAAACTCCAGAAATATTACCGCTCTTTATCAAAACTCCACCATCTTTTCCACCAAAATTCTGCCAAATTTTTGCTGAAAATATGCCAATCTTACCACCTTTTGTCGAAACTCCACCATCTTTTCCACCTAAATTCCGCCAATTTTTTGTTGAAATGCCGCCAATATTACCACTTTTTATCGAAACTCCACCATCTTTTCTGTCAAAATTACGCTGAATTTTTTATGAAACTCCACCAATATTACCGCTCTTTATCGAAACTCCACCAGATTTTCCACCAAAATTCCATCGACTTTTGGATGAAACTCCACCAATCTCTTGGTTGAAACACTGTCAATCTCTTAGCTCTCCCACTGCCATATTTCCACTTTTTTTTAGTCATTCATGGAAATCGACAGATTTCCTCGGTACTAATTAGAATGTGTGATGCAATATGATCCGAAGGAGGTTTCGACGGGATTGGAAAGTGCTCTCACATTACTGGTTTCAGCAACTCCACTACATTTTCAGAGAAAAATGATGAAGTCAATAATATGACAAAGTTCCCACCTATGAATTTGAAGTAATTATGGTATGGATAGATTCGATCTTTCTGTTTGATTAAGGATTGTCAACTTTATTAAGCCATGTGATTAGTGTCACCATCATAAATTGATTTGATAGTCAAAGCGGGCCATTCAATGTTGATCACGAGCCAATATGTCACAACCTTTCCATTCGAATAAATATGTCACCACCTTTTTGTATTTATTTCATGTCGCCACCTTGCCAATCCATGCATTAACCGATCGCACAACCCTGTCATGCATTAACCATGACTACATTATCTTTCCATAAATATCTAACAACTCCCCACTATTTCATTATTGTTTCTGCACACTGTAATCTCAACATCCGAATTTTGAAGGGTGTCTAACGGTTTGGTGATTAACTCAACATGTAGAAATATGCATGAAGAGGTTGGCATTTACATTGTCTGTGTAGATGAATGTACAAATTAGGATCTTGTTTAGAATCTCCCATCAAGCGGTGACCTCAGCATTAGAAATGCATTTCCTCATCAAAGTACTTGTTGCCATTAGTTCACGGGAGGAAAGTGTATGGAGGATTCAAGATGCAGTGAATGATTTAGAGTATTTATTAGGCATTAGAGTATAATATGGGATCCTAGGACGATAAATGTTTTCTATTTTATTCCTCAGCTCTGATGGGATAATCAGACCCTGGTAACACCATTCTTCTTATGCTCGGTCTCGGCTGATTCCATGGTGTCTAGTTCTCAGTTAGTTTCTCCTGGTCAATACCTATATTGTCGGCTAGAAATGGAAATCCAAGAGCTTCATCAAAAGGTGTGCGACCAAAATCAGTTTGCATAGAGACTTGATGATAAAGGGGTTCGTCAGCTTGCAAGGGTGGATGAAGACATGTTGTATATTCGCAAGGACTTCTCTGGCTCCCTCGCTCATAAATAATAGATCCTGATTACCAAGCATGTTGAATTGGAGTTGTAGTTTGACATAATGGAGCTACATGTGAACATACTATCTCTAAAAAATAGGAATGCACCAGCAATCCAACTCGATTCTCCAGCCCCTGTCCCAGATCCTTCAGACAACCAAAATCCTTAATTCTCACTTCTAGCTTTTTTTAATGTATATAGCACTGGTAGTCCATTTACATTCGTATCTATGATACCTGGTAACTATTGTGTTTTATTTTTAGGCTTGTCTCTATGGAAGACTTTCAATTTTTGGACAAGTATATCTCATTTCCATTTTGAAATTGTTGTATGGCATTTGAAAAAACCTTTTGATGTAACTATTTATTTACATTCGCAACTATGTTACCTAATAACTATTATGTTTTATGTTTAGGATTTTCTCTATGGAATAATTTTAGGTTTTGGACAAGTAGATATCATTACCATTTTGAAACTGTTGTATGGCATTTGAAAAAACCTTTCGATGTAACCATTCCATTGGTTCCACCAATGTTTCTTTAATATAAACAATATATATTTCTGCAAAAAAAAATATTAACTAATTCATAAAAATAAATGCAATTAAAGTGGAACTTATAGTTACAAACCGCAAAAATGGGTTAACCTTGGGACATCATGTATTGTCCATACAAGCATTGCATGGAATTGAAATTTCCTTCGTCATATTGGTCTAGATACGTCATACATAGTGATTCCATCCCATAAATCTAGTAGCTCGTTAATATGAGGTTCGATATATACATTCATATCTTTAACTTGGTACTTACCTGATTGATTTGAACATATAAAATATATAATTGTTACAACCATTTAGATATATAAACCATGCACAAGAGAAAAATAAAAAATATATATGACATTATGCAACAAAATATGACAAATGAGATGCCACTACAATATTAAATAAAAAAGGTTATAGACACATATGTGGAATAATCATCAACAAAATTATGTGCTCCCTATTTATTGACAACCATAGAGTAATTTTATTGTTGAAAACAAAAATAGGCCACATCGAGTAAATAGATCTCTTCACTGCATATGGATTGACACCATCTGTTGCCAAAGAAAGCGTAACATTATGAGGTTATTCTTTAAAGTGTGGCTATTTTTCCTCCATATCTCTAAATGTAGAACCATATGCATGCATTCGAATAATGTCATCTTGAATTCTATTATGTGCATGGTAATCCATAAATTGTGCTATGTTTTTGTACTTGAACAGTCATTCCAAACATGGAATAATGGGAATATAATGAAGAGACTTGCAAGGAACATTTTTTGTTACTTGATATGATCGATATATATTGATATGACATTCTGGACATTCTGTTTCAAATTCATGATGTTTATAATATATAATATGCTCATCAGGGCATGCATCAAGTTCTTCAGACTACATTCCAATTTATTTCATGATGAAATATAAAAATTGATATGTGTGAGGTAAAATATTTGACGGTGGTAACAAAAATTCATCCATCAAGCTACAACAAATAAAAATAAAAATATAGTTAATATTGTTAACCCAAAAAATCCCTCACTCAGCTCCACATGGCATACACCACCCAAGGACACCCGTACACGACCCTCATTTCACCCCATTAGACCCCCACACCCTCAAAAAGGCTTAAGAATGAGCAAAAGGGCTTAAAAACCCCAAAAAGAGGCTAAATAAGTTTTCCCAAGGGCTAAATCCTCCAAAAGGGGGATAAAACCCCTAAAAGGAGCTAAGAACCCCAAAAGGAGCTAAAGTTAGGGCGAAAGGGGCTAAAAGCCCAAAAAAGGGGCTAAAGCCCCAACCAGGGGCTTAAAACCCTAAAAAGCCTCAAAAAATCTATAAATAGAGGGGTGGGGGTCACTCTCAACTCACTTCTCCCTTGCATATTGTTATGCTTCCCATGGATGCCTTGAGAACCTTTGTCTCTCAAGCCACCCACATCCCCCTCTCATCCATTCATTCTCCCATTGGGCCATAGCTCCTCCATTGCCAAAAGAGAGAGACAGGTGCTTCTTCTAACCAAGGCATGGTGGCCCATTGCACCAAAGAGAAGGTATACATGTGTATTTTGGTTTGTGTATTTGCTTTTATCTAATCCATTGCTTGTTTCCAGGTTGTCATTTTCTTTTTGCAAGTTTTCTAATATGTTTTTGTAGGTTATTGGAGCGGAACCCTAACATTGTTTGCAGATGGGTTCTCCATTTGATTGTTCATTACTATTCATCCTCATTTCTGCATTTCCATATAGGAACCTATACTTCCATCATATAGACAAAAGGTACCCATTCCTACCCTGTAGCAAGGGATAAATCCCTGCTACAGAACTAGCGACCATACTAGGTCGATCCCACAGGATCCTTGGGTATGTTTTTAAAAAATTTCAAGTTTCAGTTTAGTTTTACCCTAGGTTAAAAAAAAATTCAAATCTAGTTTAAATATTGTTTAGTTATAGTTTCTGTTTGTCGAAGCCTCCACAAGGAAAATCCAAGTCCATTTGGCCACAGTACAGGTTACTGTCGGCCGGATCTGACTCAGGATAAAAAAAACTCCCAATCTGGAGTAGGTCACACTTATCGAGCCTAAATAGGGGACCAAGTCACTCATTTAGGGCTCACAAGTGCGACCAAGTCACCCCTTTCCCCCCAAAAGGTGCGACTTCCTTCAGAAAGATAGACATCCTTTGTCTACAAAATTTGAGCGACCCCCTCGCCTATTTCTGGAAAAATTTGGTGACCTCCTCACCACATATGACCCAAAATGTGTGATCTATCACTTAAAAGTTGGTTTTTAATAACTAAGGACTGTCAGTGTGGCTCAGCCGCCTCTGTCCAGCACAATTGTTTCATTTCAGTTTTTGTTTATGTTAATCACAATTTCATGTACAGAACAAAGTGTAAGTTAAAAAAATTTAATGGGTTAATGAATATAGCTTAACTAAAACTAACCTAAAATCAATAATCTTGCTTACCCTTCCTCCTCTACCGAGTCCTCACCCTTCGGGGTATTCTAGGATAAGACGAAGGGCACAGTTCGTATAGTAATAGGCCCTTCACCCAATATTGTTCAAAACCACTAAAAATGGGTGACTTGGAAGGTAGAGGGGGTAGAGAAGGAGGGATTCTCATGGCACTAAGTGTCCTCCCTGTTGACCAACCTTGCATTCAGGAAGTAACCTGTGGATCTATGGATGGGCCTAGTCCCATTGTGTTGAGAGCCCAGCACCTTCTTCTAGTTGAAGAAGAATATAGGTGTAAGGTAGTCACCTAGTTAGGCTATCACAATTCAGGGTAAAAAATGGTATCTATCTACAAAATTTATGTTTATTTACTGCTTTTAACCACAATATGATGAACTCTGTAGAATATATATAAACCATTTGTAGACACCAGATAACAGAAAAACAAAAAGACATACACACCATACCATGTAAATCAACCCAACTCAGTTCATGACGCAGAGAGAGCCACTAAAATTTACAAATTTACACTAAGTCAAAAATCTACAGTCTTTGAGGACATAAGTCCCTGACTGCCTCAACCGTGGGAAGTACTTGGGCTCAGCCTAGAAACTCATTGTGAGGAGCACCACGAGAACCCCAAAGTAGTTGGCCATTGAGAGGAATTTCCAAGTGAAACAGGCAACGACCCCCATCGATTGATTAGAACGCCCATGAGGAAAAATCCAAGCACTGTCTTTTGGTATTCTTGGTGGCCGAGTGACTGCCTGCATCCAGTAGGAAGCCATTTGAAACTGGGGTCCAAAAAATCATTTCCACCAGTTTCATACACAAATCTAACACAATTGATCCCTCACGCTCTTCCTCATGCCTAAGAGGCGAACCACCACAATTCAGGTCATTGAACTGACATCGTCGAGACCATTCTCGATGACCTCTCACACCATCAGAAGGCCACATAGCCTCTGATTTAGATTCATACCCATATCAGTCTGAACCAGACCTTCACACTGCACCATCAAGTCCCATGGATGGTGCAAACCCAGATCCATTTTTTGGCATAGCAATCGCTAGTGGACCCATGTCCACACCACAAACTATCACCAACAACCCTGCGGGTGGCCCCAACATAGTTATGAAAACTATGATAAGCCAGTTGCCACCACCCATAGTGACCATCCAAGCTGTCCCACCTACAACACACGAGGGTAGAGCCCTTCCACATACACTGCCCCTTCTGTCACACAGGGGGGCAGTAGACCTTCCACCTACATTTCCCCTCCTGTCATACATGGGGGCAGTGGCCCTTCCACCCACACTATCCTCCCCAGCACACTTGGGGGCATTGGCCCATCCACAATGGTGCCACAAGTACCCCCAGCAATGCAAATGTATTATGCACCTGCAAACCCCAACACCATGGCTGCCCATATCATATCAACCTAGGGTCAAACCTCCCTTTCATGGCACATCTTAACTTTCCTGATTTGGCCCGGTTAACAAATGACCCTATCCATCATCAAACTTTTTGGCCTCCCATGCCAACCAAACTGCCCTTAGACATTCCCAAGTTTGAAGGTAAGGCAGGGGAGTGCCCCCAAAACCACATCATGACGTTTCCGTACATGACCCTCATTTCACCCCATTAGACCCCCACACCCTCAAAAATGCTTAAGAATGAACAAAAGGGATTAAAAACCCCAAAAAGAGCCTAAATAAGTTCTCCCAAGGGCTAAAGCCTCCAAAAGGTGGCTAAAACCCCTAAAAGGGGCTAAGAACCCCAAAAGGAGCTAAAGTTAGGGCGAAAGGGGATAAAATCCCAAAAAAGGGGCTAAAGCCCCAAAAAAGCTATAAATAGAGGGGTGGGGGTCACTCTCAACTCACTTCTCCCTTACATACTGTTATGCTTCCCGTGGATGCCTTGATACCCTTTGTCTCTCAAGCCACCCACATCCCCCTCTCATCCATTTATTCTCTCATTGAGCCATAGATCATCCATTGCCAAGAGAGAGAGAGAGAGGTGCTTCTTCCAGCTAGGGCATGGTGGCCCATTACACCAAAGAGAAGGTATACATGTGTATTTTGTTTTGTGTATTTGCTTTTATCTAATCCATTGCTTGTTTGCAGTTTGTCATTTTCTCTTTGCAGGTTTTCTAATATGTTTTTGTAGGTTATTGGAGTGGAACCCTAACATTGTTTACAGAGGGGTCCTCCATTTGATTTTTCATTACTGTTCAACCTCATTTCTACTTTTCTTTTCTGCATTCCATCCAGGAACCTATCCTTCCATCCTATAGACGGAAGGTAGCCATTCCTTCCCTATATCAAGGGAGAAATCCCTGCTACAAATATAATATATAAACAATATTAATTAAACATATTTCATCCATATTAATTTGACTTATGCATTAAAATTAGTTTTATTAGACAAACAATGATAACCTTTATCATGATCATATATATGTGATGGAATATATTACATACCTTAGCATCTATGTGACTGATGTGTTTGAAAGACCATTCATAACCTTCACGTTCATTTTCAACAATATAGCAGAGAGAATATTTGTGTTGGAGCCCTCATAAAAGGGTTTGTATGCCTTCTCAAGAAGAGGTAATCATGAAAACCATCAAATTCATCATTTTCATGATCATCATGATCATCATCTATTCTTACATTAAATGTATCATGGACCAATGTATTTGTACCATCATCTTCAACTATGTTATCAATATGACAGTCTTCTTCAATATGATCATTAACTTTTTCTCCATTATTCATAGCTCCATGTCCCTCTAGTACTTGTTCTGAAAGCGCATCCTCTGAACGATATGTCGTAGGATGTCTTTCCTTTATAATTACATGAAACCATCAATAGATATTAGTTAATATAAGAAATATTAAAATAATACATATTTACAAAAGAAAAAAATATAAAAACATATATAATGAAAAACTTACAAATGGATGATATTCATGCCCCCCCTCAGCGTGTCCATGTTCCCTACAATGTTTTCTGGTTGTTGTGATCTTTAATCTTCTACCTTTAAATCCCTTGCATTGACTACATGGACGAATAACATTTCACATCACCCTTTCTTGTCAGTCCATCCTACAATCTAGCAACCAATTGTCAATTTTGTTCGTCTGGATAAGGAATATTTATATTTTACATTTTCTCATAAAGAGCTTGAATGAATATTATCGATCTTAAAAAATCAAGCTCCATAAAAAATCATAACATGACATCGTCAGATATTCGACAGTATAGCGACGGTTATCCGTCGTAGTCGTCGACTTTTCAATGACCTTTGTATATCTGATAATGCCATGTATCAATTAAAAAAAATTGATCAAGATTCGTAATTTTAAAGGTGAAATCCAACGACATAGTCAATTTCGTTGGATTTCGTCAGATTTTGGGTTCAAATTTTGTTGTGAAGGATGAAGATGACATAGATTTTGAATTAGGCTCGCATGAAAATATATTTTCATCAAAATTAACATCTCTTATAATAATAATGTTAATGAATTTATGTTGAAAAAGTCTATAACATTTTACATCTTTAAAATATCCAAAAAACATGCACTTCTTGCACTTAGGCCATAGTGTATTCCATTTTTCATCGGGAATGTGAGCTCATGCTTTACTACCAAACACACAAAAATGGTTTACATGAGGTTTAATTTTTACTCCATGATTATTTATCTTCTAAATATTTTGCGCAGGTGTGATTTACAATGTAATTGGAACAATTAATGGCTTCCATGCAAAAAATAAGATGTAATCCCTTTGATTGGATCATAAAATTTTCCATTTCTTTTAATGGTTGAGTCTTTCTCATCAACACCATTTTTTAAGGTGTGTATGGAATAGTATGTTGCACTTGAGTTACCTATGTAGTGTGTTATCTTCCAAAATAAAATAGATTTATTTTGATAGTATGAAGAATTTAAATGATGCAATGAAGGATATGAAGATCACTAACAGTTTTGAAGACCTCTATTTTTTATGCAAATTTCACAAAGTTGTGGCTTCGATGGCTTGGGCGAGGATCAGAACATCTCATTAGCCACCGAAAGATGGAAGATAAATAACAGGTGGAAGACCCCTTAGGTAGATAGGCATATTGTTGTAACGTTTTTACACCATCAGAGCATTTTTTTTGGAAGTTTTAAAGACTATAGATCGGCAAGATAAAGCTAAAGGTTTCCATAGTGTCGGCGTCGGAACTTTAAAGGACTAACGATCAGCAAGCTAGTTCCCTAGGGAGATGCAACGGCGGGAAACAAACTAACTACGGCTTCTATTCAATGATAAGAAACATTCCAATAGCGCGACAATAGATGAACACATCGGTGATCGGAGGGTCTAAAGACTAACCATCAACGAATTAGTCCTATAAGGAGCTGCAAGGGTGAAAGATATACAGATTGTGGGTTCCGTGAGCAAATGGAAACTTCGGTGTCAGAGATGCTAAAGACTAACTGACGGTGAAATAGTTCACTACGAAGCCGCAACATTGGAAAGGCTAAAGACTAACCAGTGGAAAGATAGTTAAATGAGGAGCCGCAACGACGGGAAACCGAAGGATTATGGATCAACGAAGTTGACAACTAAGCTCCTCCACAGTTTTGGCGGCACACGAGGATAAAGCTCTGATGCAAACATCATCAATCAACTCCCAGCAGCGATGAATTTAGTTAGTTTCACCTCTGAAATTGCGGCAGCGTCCATGGAAAAAGGTTCCGATGAATTATTTGTCACAGCTCCCGATTGTCGACGAGCCAATGATGGAGAGCGGTATAGTATAGATTTAGAGTGTCGATGAGCCAAAAGAAAAGCCTCCGATCGGTGACGGGACGGTAAGGCAATAAAATGTGGACACATTGGGTCTGGGAGCACCGAAACTGCGACAAACATGCAGACTTTAGGCACCGATGAAACAAAAGACAAAATTTCCAATCAATGACCGCGGCGACAAGATAGAGGAAAATCCAGCAGATTAAAAAATCACTTCATCTAAACACCGATACACTAGCTATTGGTGGAAATTCCACAGCGAACCAGTAGTGGTGTTTATCAGCTACTACTTCAGTCATTAAAAGACTACTTAATGAACTAGGTCTTCATAGTAAATAAACAAACAGTCAGCAAAGGTTTGAAGCCCTAATCTGGAAAAACTATTACTTCCAATTATTTTTGTGTAAAACAGATCGGATTTTAGGGATCTGTAATTTTTGTAAAAGGCTATAAAGCCCACGATTAATTTAATAATAAGGGTTCAACTTCGGGGATTTGTGATCCTATTCCATTATCAAGCATCTCATCTGGTTTACTCTAAGTATAAGCTCTTTTGTTGTGATTTGTTTAGCCATCTCTTTCTTTACTGTGTTTATTGCCTGAATGTGCATTTAGGTAATTTTCAGATTTATTAAAGGGTCGATCGTTGTCATCCTATTGGTTATTTAGTGATATTTGATTTATAAACACCATCCTTAGCAGGATTTAGCCATTTATATGCATGTGTTATGTGTGTAAGTCTGCCATCCTGGTGAGTTCTCCATCCCTGCACCTTTTTGTCAAAATTGTAGAAATTCAGGCCAGCAGTAGATTAATTTTACCCACAACAATTATCAATTGATCATGCAAAATTGCTAACAATGGAGACTGAATATGGAGCTGTAACACAAAATTATATTAACTGAGTGTACAATAGCCAACCCTGTAATAACATAGGCTGCTGAATATATAGAATACATCAAGAGATCGAATGCATAAGGAAGCATCCAAAACTAGCATAAAGCAGGCTTACCCAAAATAGGCAAATCCCCCATAGGTGTAAAAAGCTGATCCCAAATCTGTCATGAGGCTCACGAATTGGAAAGGGTGCATGGGCAAGCTAATGAGTGGTGGAATGGCAGCTCATACATGCTTTTTCATGGAGGAAAGAGTGGAGGATGAAAGGGGAATAAAACAAGTTCACCTCACCTAGTCTTGCTTTCATATGTGCTTTAAAAACTGAAAAAGCAGTCAATAAAGCAGAAAAAGCAGAAGGGCGCCTAGGAGGCTAGGAATAAAGTAGATTTTATTCCTAAGGCTTTCCCAAGCGCTACATGAGTCAAACATGGCAAGTTTGACCTCTATGGATAGGCAATTAGCAACTTGAACATGGTGGGACTCATGAACTAGGCAAATAAGACAAAAATAAATGAATTAATGTCTAAGTGGGTAATACTATGGGTTTGATTATTCTAACAACCCCCCTTAAGCCTGACTTTATGAGTAATAAATAAAAAATATAGGGCCTAGAAATAAGGCTTAGTCACCCTTTTACATACTGCAAGTCCATACGACCAAGGAAAGAGGCAAAACCAACTTGGGAAAATCCTCCCTTAAACATGGACTGTAAAACAAAATTGTAGAATCTTGTCTCCACTCATACCTTTACAGCATGATCAGCAATCCCCAGCAGTGATTTGAGATTGCTGAAGGTCTTCTCACAAAATGCTTTGGTGAAGATATCAGCTACTTGTTTTGAAGATGAACAGAAGAGTAGGTGAATGGTGCCATCATGTACAAGCTCTCTAATGTAGTGCATGTGAATCTCAATGTGTCTGGTTCTCTGCTTCTGAACTGGATCCTTGCATATTCGAATGGTACTCTGGTTATCACAGTAGATGGTAGTTGAGTACTCAGGTTCGAAACCACATTCTCCAAGTAAACCCTGCAACCATAAACACTGAGTTGCTGCATTGACAACTCCTCTGTACTCAGCTTCTGTAGATGAGAGTGCAATGGCACTCTGTTTCTTGCTTGACCAGCTGATTGGTCCTTCTGCAAGCATGAACACATACCTTGAAGTGGACTTTCTGTCTGTGCTATCACCTGCCCAATCACTGTCAGTAAATCCAATCAAATCAAGATCAGATTTTGCTCTATAGAAGATCCCATGTGTCCTTGTTCCCTGAACAAAGTGAAGGATCCTTTTGGCTGCTTTCCAATGGCTCTCATGAGGCTAATCCATGAATCTAGAAGCCACACTTACTGCATAACAAATATCAGGTAGAGTATGTGTCAAATACAATAAACATCCAATCAATTGTCTATACAGTGTATTGTTTACCATCGGTGGAGAATCATCTTCCTCCAGCTTTACTCCTGAAAGGAAAGGAGTTTTGCTTGCTTTGCAATCTTGCATTCTGAACTTGATCAGCAAATCCAAGGCATACTTGGACTGGTGCACCTTTATTCCAGCTTTGGATTGAGAGATCTCAAGCCCCAAAAACTGACTTAAGAGCCCCAAATCTGTCATGGAGAAGGCTTGGTTCATAGCTCCTTTTAAGGAAGCAATCTCAGCCTGTGAGCTTCCTGTAATGAGGAGGTCATCAACATATAACACAATGATCATTAATGAACCATTAACAAACTTCAAATAGACATTTGGATCTGATTTGCACCGGACAAAATTCAGAGATAGCAAGAAGCTATCTATCTTGGCATACCAAGCCCTGGGGGCTTGCTTTAGCCCATACAATGACTTTCTCAACCTACACACAAGAGAAGGGTTAGTAGCAAAACCTTGAGGCTGCTGCATATATATCTCCTTAGTGAGATCTCCATTCAGGAAGGCACACTTTACATCCATATGATGTACCTCCCATTGCCTTGAGGCTGCAATGGCTAGAGCTAGCCTGATGGAATCCATCTTTTCCATTGGGGAAAAGGTCTCATTGTAATCGATGCCATGAACTTGTGAGTAGCCTTTAGCTACCAATATAGCCTTGTACTTCAGTGGTGAACCATCAGCAGCAAATTTGGTCTTATAGACCCACTTACACTGGACTAACTTTCTTCCTGGAGGAAGATCCACTAGCTCCCATGTGTTGCTCTTCTGGAGTGAGCTGAACTCCTCCTTCATGGTTGTTTGCCATCTTGGATCTCCTTCTGCATATTCATATGTTTGAGTATTAGACTCCACCATCAAATAGCATTTTTCAGCAAACATAGGATCCTTCATGCACAGACCACTCTCAAATTGAGATCTAGTCCTCCTTGGGTCATTGGGATCCCCAGCTAGCTCTCCTGCTGCATGTAGTGTCTTGGCTGCCCATTTTGGCCTTGTGGGGATTTTTGGGTCTGCAATAAACTCATATCCATCAGACAAATCAGAATCAGCATGTTTAACAAACTCTTTACTTACTTCTTGAGGTTCAGGTGGTGAAGAGGCTTCACCAATTTCCACTTCTGCAAGGGGTTCTTCTTCAAACTGAACACACCTTTCAATGAAGGATTTGTTTGTGCTCAATTTTATCAAATTGTACCCTTTTGAATCTTCAGAGTATCCAATAAAGAGACGCTCTTGGCTTTGGGGCTGCAAATCCTTCCTCTTCTCTGTCGGGATTCTAGCCCATGCCTTTGAGCCAAAAATCCTGAAATGGGTCACATCTGGCTTGTGCCCACTCCATGCTTCGAAGGGAGTCATCCCATCAAGCTGTTTGTGAGGCACCCTATTCTAGATATATGCTGCATAGTTGATAGCTTCGTCCCAGTACTTTGGTGGCAAAGTTTTGGCCTCCATCATGCATGTTGCCATCTCCTTCAGTGATCTGTTCTTCCTCTCAGCAACACCATTTTGCTGTGGTGTGTAGGGGATAGAATGCTGCATCTGAATACCTGCATCTGCACAATAGTTAATGAAATCAGACTTGACATACTCACCACATTTTCAGATCTGAGGACCTTGAGTTTCCTTCCACACTGGTTTTCAACCAAAGCCTTGAAGACTTTGAATAGGCCAAAAACTTCAAACTTGTGTTTCATGAAGTGAACCCAACAATACCTGGAAAAATCATCAATAAAGGTCAATGCATATTTGGCCTGACTCATGGACATATGAGGGAATGGGCCAGCAACATCACTGTGAATCAGATCGAGGGGTGCAGAGGTTCTCTCATGACTAGCTTTCTCAAATTTGTGCTCTGGGTGTTTTCCTAGGATACAGCCTTGGCAGACTCCTTTGGAAAATTTTATCTTGGGCAGCCCTATGACCATTTCTTTCTCACTAAGATCAAACAGATACTTGTAATTTAGATGGCCAAATCTTTCATGCCATAGCTTGCTAGCTTCATTAACATGGATAAGAAGAGCAGAGGGGTTTGAGTAAGGTAGGAAGTGTGAAAACATGTATACCTTTTGAGCATGATTCGCTACTCCTTTTGCAATGACTCTACCAGTTGAAATCTCTGTGATCTCAACTTCAATGGGGGAGAATATGACTTTCTTAGGAGACCCAGTGTCAGTCATCTGGTACACTGACAGAAGGTTGGAGGCGAGACCAGGGACATACAGCACATTGTTGAAGTTACAATGATCAAGATCTATCCTTCCTTTGCCTTTACTTTCAATGAGAGAGTCATCTCCCAGTACAATAGATGGTCCTTTCGACATATCCAGTGAGGAGAAGGCCTCC
>LPNX010146021.1:660255-759590 GCA_001517045.1 Pseudotsuga menziesii
AGTGGAGTATGAAAGGGGAATAAAACAAGTTCACCTCACCTAGTCTTGCTTTCCTATGTGCTTTAAAAACTGAAAAGCAGACAATAAAGTAGAAAAAGCAGAAGGGTGCCTAGGAGGCCAGGAATAAAGCAGATTTGATTCCTAAGGCTTTCCCAAGCGCTACATGAGTCAAAGATGGCAAGTTTGACCTCTATGGATAGGCAATTAGCAACTTGAACATGGTGGGACTCATGAACTAGGAAAATAAGACAAAAATAAATGAATTAATGTCTAAGTGGGTAATACTATGGGTTTGATTATTCTAACAAAACTACTGAACAAGTTGTAACTAAAATCCTTGTGATTGAGTGAGCCATTAGAGGAAATTTCAACTCAAAATGGGCCTTTTAACTTTAACTCAAATTCCATGTCATCATGTGTTAGCCAATGAAATTGCTTTAAATTTGAAATATCGTATAGGTCTTACACTTTTTTAATATAAATTTGGGGATAGGTATCATAAAAAAACTACTTTTTTGTTTGTATTTTCGACATATCTCCCCGTGTTTTTACTCAAATTTTGATCAAGAGAGATCGTTGGATGCGGAATTAAATTTCGCATACAATGAGTACCCACTCGGCATACTTTTGATGGACCCCGTTACCCCAAAACCAAGAAATACCTGAAAAAATGTGATGATGATGTCATCATCACATTTTTTCAGGTATTTCTTGTTTTTGGGGTATCAGGGTCCATCAAAAGTATGTCAAGTGGGTACTCGTTGGATTTAGAATTCAATTCCACATCCAACGAGCGCTCCCGATCGAAATTTGAGTAAAAACACGGGGAGATATGTCGAAAATACAAACAAAAAAGTAGTTTTTTTCTTTTCTTCCTCCAAAATTAATAAATGTTACTTTATTATTTTAACTATTATTTTATTAATTTTTTTTAGGAGGCCCATTTTGAGTTGAAATTTCCTCTAATTTTCATGCATGTCTTGAGAGTGAGAGGTTATATAGGTTATCTGGCTTGATCCAATTTAGAAAAACCCTAAAAACAGTTTAAGTTACCAGGCATCCTCGAGCTACAACCTAGAGGAGTTTCCTGGAGTGATAACATAGTGTATTAATTTGTAGATTTATTGTTTGAATATCCACCTCCATTATCTATTCTTAACTTGTGTATTTGATGTGTATATTGTTTTTCTACAAGGGCCTTGTAGGCCAAAAATATGTCAAAACCTTCACTCTTAAGTTTTAGAAAGTAAACCAAAGTGCATCTAGAGAAGTCGTCAATGAAGTTTAAGAAGTACTTGAAGCCAAAGAAAGAGGAAAAATTAATTAGACCACACAAATCAATGTGAAAAAATTCCAAGGGGGACGAGGCATGGTAAGATGCATGTTTGTCAGAAATAGTCTTGATGACATTTCTTGAGAACAAACCTAGGACCAATACCATCTCTACAAGAAATGAGAGGAAGTAAATTCATAATTTTGTGATTACATGTTTATTGCAATGAGTGATAACTTAAATGACGAAATTGTGCATGCCAAAGTTTTCTCAAGTCAACGCTATGGGAGATAAAAACTCAAGGAAAAGGTGATGACCCAAAGTTGTTAAATATGTACAACTTGGAAATATCATCAACAATTATGGTTACTAGGGCATGTTTAAGATCTTTGAATCCTTGAATACAACTTGGAGAGTTGTAAACTCTATAGTCTTACCTTTACCCAAATGAGTGATCTGATAGACATACAACAAATTGCAGGAAATACTTTAAACACATGATACATCTTTGAAATGAAAATCATCTAACTAAATTGTTCTGGATCCTACAACATTAAGAGATATATCATCACCAAATTATTGACTATATCTTATCCAAAATGGATCAATATATAATTGGTCTCCTAATTGGAGCTTTTGGGGTAAACAGATTCAGTGAATTGGCTTGTAGGGCCCATTTTAGAGGCAAGTCTCACTTTTCAGATTTGGGTTCAAAAACCATCTACAAACTTCTGAGGCCATTTTTAGGGATTCAATGAGACTTTTTTTCTTAAACCTTACCTTCAAGCAAGATTCCATGTTCTACACATCGATACCTTTCGACCGATCTAAAAATCACCTCAAACAGAGTCCGTATGAAAAAGTGAAGCCTCTCGCTAGTTGACCTATCTAGTTGACCGACATGGTACCAAGTGGATTCCATGTCATCTCTCATTTCTTGCACATGTGGAGGCATTCATGTGTGTACTTTCAAGAACATTTTAAAGGGTCCAAAACCCTAACCCTAATTAGGATTTGGGGCATGCAAAAACTTTAAAGTTAACCCTAGACGGCTATTAGGCAATGTTAAATATCAAGTAGTTAGGAGAAGAAGGGGGTTCCATTATTTTGATTTATTATATTGTATTGTTCCATTGTTGAGCAACAACAAAGGAGTGGATTTCAGAGAAAGACAAAGGAGATAGGAGATTATATAGTAGTTTCTTTGGCTGCAAAGTCATAGGTAACTCCATACAGAGTACCATTTCCTTTGAATTTGCAATTTGACATAAAGAGAAAGGCATAGTAATCATTTGTGTATGGTTTTTTCCCCACAATGGGTTTTCCCAAGGTATGTCTTGTGTTATTTTGTGGATTTTATACTCATTTTCTCTAGATATTCTTGTTTTAATTCCAATTATTTGGCATTCAATAAAAAATGATTTGTGAGATATGTTCTCATGGACTGTTCTATTGGAATATCCATGGTAACTTAAAGATCCTATTGGTATCAGAGCAGTTTTTATTTGGGTTTTATGGGTAATCACATGATCCAGTAGTTGCTAGAAAATAATTGTCTTCAAACCCTAGCCATGGTCGATGAGTCTATTCAAGGAGTTGTGGAAGATTATGAGTAGCAATTTTCAACACTCAAAATACAATTCATAGATATTTCACGCAAGATGTCAATTCTCATGGTGGGATTGGAGAGAAAGTTCGAACCTTTCACGAATTTTGGAGGCTCTAACTCAGATTTTGGATTTCAGGGGAAATCGAAAGATAAATTCAAAGATCGAGGACCAATAATGCTTGATCAAGGATGATAAATCCTTCATCATTAATATGCACAAAGGTAAATTGAAGATCTCTCTGATAAGTTCCAACCAAGAGAAAAACCTAATTGGTTCAACTATGAAGTTTGTATTTCTTTTCTTATTACAAAATCAGCAAGAAGGTGAATTAGTAAAAGTGAATACATCCTTAGAGGGATGTATAAAAGCGTGGAAACATCAGTTGGAAATCCTTTTGCAAGCATATAGAAAAGTGTTCTAGGAGCCCATGGGGCTACCTCCTAAGAGGGAGGTAGAGCGTGAGACATAATTATTGTATGATTCTCCATTGTCAAACATTTGTTTGTGAAGACAATATGTCATAGAAGAAAATGAAGTGAAGAAGCACTTGAAATAGTTGTTGGAGCAAGTCATGATATGACCAAGTACCTCACCTTTTGGGTCACCTATCATCATAATACCCAAGAAGTATGGGACTTGGACGATGCACATCGACTACAGAACATTGAACAAGATCACACTGAAGAATCAATACCTTCTAGCCATGATCGATGATCTATTGGACCAGTTGCAGAATGCCAAGTAATTCACCAAGTTGGATCTCAAATCAAGATACCACCAGGTGTGAGTGAAGGAAAAATACACCTACAAGACCATCTTCAAGTCTAGAAAAGGTCTATATGAATGGTTATTAATGTCATTTGGTTCATGCAATATTATAGCTACATTTGTGTGTTTAATGAATGATATATTGCGCCTTTTCTTAGATTCATTTGCTATAGTATATCTAGATGAGATACTAGTTTATAGGGCTACATGGGAAGAGCACAACTCACATCTCAAGAAGGTCTTAAAGACTCTGAAAAAAGCACCAATTTCTAGCTAATTTGAAGAAATGTGAGTTCTCCCAATAGTCACGGGTGTATTTGGGGTATGTGATTGGTGGAGGAGAACTTAATATTGATCATACAAAGATGGATTCCATCACAAAATGGCCTACTAATACAAATGTCATTTAAGTTAGGATATTTTGGGTGGTAACACAATATATTCATAAGTTCATAGTTTCCTTTTTAGTTATGGTTGCACCCCTCCATGCCATAACAACATAGCAACAAGGGGTCCTAGTAAGGGAAGAATAAATATAAATATTTAGAAGACATCAATCGAAAGATCAATCAAGCACCAGTTCTTTCATTGCAAAATTTGTTGAAGCCTTTAGAATTGGAGACAAATGTAAGTGGATATGCAATGGGAGCAATCATGGTGCAAGGAGGAAGGATGGTATGTTAAAATTTTGAATGTTTTATGGGTGGGGAGGGGTCCTAAACTACCCTGACTTTGATAAGGAACTCTATGCCCTGAATCAAGTTAAGAGGTGGAAGCACTATCTAATGGGAAAGGAGACCATCATTCACTCTAATCATCAACTACTACAGTATTTGCAGGCACATAGTAAGCTACAACAAGCCAAACATTATCAGTGGATGGAAATATTACAACAATTTCATCTCATCATCAAGTACAAGAAGGGAAGTACCAACAAGTCGGTAGACATGCTCTCAAGGCCACCTACAACCAAGATTAAATCTTTGGGAACTCTTATGCACATGGAACCTTTTACCAATGATGCATACAAGGAGGAGTACACAGAAGATAAGGACTTCAAGGAGATGTTTCAGCAATTACAAGGCCAATTACAGGTAGAAAACGTTGTCAACAAGGCTCACTATCATGTCCAGGATGAGTTACTCTATAAGCTAGACAAGCTTTGTGTACATAAAGACAATATATTACAGCTTATTAGGGAGAAACACACCTTCAAAGTTGAAGGGAACTTTGGTGTAGAGAATGTTAGGTTTAACTCTAATTTGGAAATGAGTCAAAGGTGGTTTGGGTCTATCACATGGTTTTTGGGCCTATGGTATTGGCCCAAGGTATTGCATGTAATGGAGCTTATAAAATTATTGGCGCACTCTATTGTAATATGGCCTAGAGGTGAGCGGTGTCTAGTTCACTTGGCCTGGCTTGGCCTATTTAGGTCAAGGGAGATAATAAATCTATTATGGTGGTTTTTCTTGATTTTTGGTTTTCCACATAAACATTGTGTGTTTATGTTTAATGGTTTATTTTCTATTTTTTTCTCTTGCAAGTAATTATATGTATGCTCGTTTAAATCCTAAAAGTGGTATCAAACCCATGGTTTGGAATATGGTTTCTCTTTTTGTGTTGTACCTAGTTTTTTGAATTAATTGTGGTATGCATGTTCGATGGTACTAGAAACCATAGCATCATTTTTGGGTTCCTAGTTAGAATGTAATTTCCCTAGGTACTAGAAGAACAAGGTATCCCTCTAATGTGTAGAGAAGGGATGTTGCATCAAGTGTCGAATGAACCACTGGCTAGGTACAAGGGTGGAAGGCGTATTTGTAGCCTAGCTTAATGGATCAGATAGGTTGAGTATTCGATTGTAGGAGGAATGTGAGATAGTTTAATCTTAGTTGTGGGACCAATATTGATAAACCATGTATGTGAAGAGAATTCCTAGAGAAATAGTGGTTACAACAGATAAAGACGCATGTAATTCAGTAGATGGATTCTTTTTATATGGACGTCAATGACAAGGTTAGATGCAAGTCCAAAAGGAGCATGACATAAAACAAGCAATAAAGTGAGCATGGAAAAGAGAGAGGATGAAGCAACTGATGGTGATGGTGTAATCACCATGAAGACACATGAAAAAATTAATGGATCAATTTCCATGTAAATGGGAATATGGTTGTAAGACTATGTAGTGCATGCATACCCATGGAAACTTGTCGATAAAGTCGAGAGATAGACCTAGGTGATAGGGGGTTCATGTGATATCCCAAAGTCAAGCTTAAAGGGGGCATTTTTAGGGTTAAACTTGATTCGGCATTGAGTCAAAGGTGGTTTAGTTCTAGCACATGGTTTTTGTACCCGTGGTATTTGGTAGTGATGTGTTTTTTGCAAATTCACAAGTTATTCTTATTGTATTTTTATTATATCTTTTTGTACCTCCTAAAAAAGATCATATTGATGTAATCATTCATGTAAACCATTGAAAGAATCAATGTATACCTTGGGGAATTTTATATAAGAAAAGAACTAAAATAAAATTTTTTTTTTTTTATTTCTCCCAAGGGAATTTGGGCCCAGTCAGTTACACAAGTAGACCCAGTTAAGCATGATGTCAGTCTTGTAAAGTGTATAAATAGAGAGTTTGGCTGCCTCATTTGCATAAGCATATAAGAAAGCAATTTCGCTAGTCAAGGAGAAGTTTTCTATAGAACCGAGAAGAATTCTTTTCTAGAGTTTTTAATTAGAGATATTTTCTTATTTCTCTCTCTCTCTCTCTCTTCTTGCATTATGTTATCAGGATTGATCATCTCTATACAAAGGTTGTTATTTTTTCTCTCGATTGGGTTTCCTAGGACAAACTCTTGTGTTCTTTGTTTTTGTGCTTTTCCTATTTTCTAGAGATATTATTGTTCATTTGCAATAAATTTATACTGCTATAATCTTGTAAACAATATAAAATAGGACCAGAATAGTTCTAGAAGAAGCCATTGCCAAGAACTAGGGATTGTTATTTCAAGGCATTCCCTCATCATTTATGGAGAAAAAGAGACTTGGAAAGTTCTCTATAGGGGAGGCACATCTTCTGGTGAAGGAAGAATCAAATTCTGAGAAGTTTCATTTTTTACCTAATTCCATTGTTGCAGCTACTATGGAAATTAGGGATTCAAGTTTTGAGTTTATCAATCCACAGTTTTGGTTCGACCTCACCATACCTCGACTCTCCTTGCTAGGGCACATCTATCTATGAGGTTAGTTTCATAATACCACAACTATCATTTTTGACCTAGCTCCTACTAGGGTTTTTGGGTCAGATTTATAGGAAAGTTAATTGGAATGAAGGTTGAAGATCATCTTAATGGAGATACCAACTTCATCTCCTGGATTTCTATAGTTCTTCTCATATTGGAATAGAATGACCTCTTAAATTTCGTCAATGAGAAGGTCCCAAAACCATAATCTGAAGAGTACAAGTCTCAGTGGAGGAATAATGATGCCTGAGATAGGAGAATACTAGCGGACTCAATCAAAGACCACTTGGTTCCTCAAATTTCACAAAATAAGACAATTAGGAAGATGTGTAAAACCCTAAGGAGACTATTTGAGTATAGTAGCATCAATATGACTCTCACATTAAGGAACCAACTATCAAACATGAAAATGACCAAGTTTGAATCAATTTCCTCATACTTCATGAGGATCACAGAACTTAGGAACAAGCTGATATGTAATGGAGAACCTATTGAATATAAGGAGCTTGTCATGACTAAGATAAATGAGCTTCCACCATATTGCGAATATTTCATCCAAACAATCAGTGGATACACCAAGTTTCCCAAATTTGACATATTATAGGCATATTGCACTCGGGAGGGGACAAGGATTGCAACAAGGAAAATACTTCATGGCACCCAACCTAAGGAGAATCAAGCATTCATGGCCCATTCGAGGAAAGGAAATGGAAAGGGAAGAAAATATCGTCACCATAAACATCAAGGTAGAAGACCAATCTCGTCTCTAGATCAACAAGAAAAGAAGAAGGATCTATCATAAATTCAGTTCTTTAGGTGCAATAAACATGGTCACTATGCAAACAAATGTCCAAGTTCAAGCAAAAGGAAACTTGAAGCCTCAAAAGATGATGTAGAATAATTTCATCATCACTAGAAGCAAAGGAGTAAATAACATATATAATTTTTCTTCATATCGGCATTATCGGGTACTGCTACCACCTCTAGTGAATTTCATTCATAGATAGTGTTTCTTCCAAGCATATGACAGGATATAAAGAAAATATCTCAAAAACAGTTGAGAAAGAATCTCATCTTCGTGTTGTAATTGGAGATGAATCCAACTATACTATGACGGGATCTAGGGCTACCCCCTTCAACTAGAATTTAAAGATAAGTTACATTTGAGTAATGTATTGTATGTTCCTGGTATGAAAATAAATCTTGTCTCTGTTGGACACAATGGCCACACTAAGAGCGGGGATGAATCGGTTTGTGAGAAATTTTTGAATTTTTTTCCTTCTCTTAATCAATCAAAGGATAGCAATCATTATGTCATTAATTTCATAATCAAATTCATCGTGAGTCATAAGCACAACATAACATCAAAAGAGACACAAGAATGTATGGAATTTTGATCTTTATTTATTGTACATGGAAGACAACAATCTTGTAGATTACAATCAGCACCAACTGATTAAAAAGAGAACCAAATCCCGTAACAGGACCCAACCTTGTTTTCTTAGCTCCAACTAATAAGGGTTTGAGGAGTCTAATCCTCAAAAGCAATATTCTTCTTGAAAGAAATAAAATGCTCCTACTGCTCAACCAACTTCTGTTGCTCAACCAATATCTGTTGCTCAATCAACTCATCAACACTACTGGTCTATCTATGTTACTCATCATTCTTTATTGTTGCACCACTAGTCAATACAACTTGTCTTCAAGGTCTGTTATCAATTCCACATAATTGTTTTTGTCATCATCATCATCAAAAGGTCTATCAACTGAACATGTCTTCAATATTCCAAAATCACCAACTAGGTCTAGAGCAACTTCATAGGGTTTGCATCATCATATGGTTTGAAAAGTCATTTCTCTTCTAGTTAGGCATTCAACATACATTATATATATATCAACATCAAGTATAGGAGTGTATCATTACACACATCACTATATGTGACTATTTATCACTATACATGACTGTTTATTACTTTACCAAAACATAATTGTTCACTCGCCACATTTGTACATACTGTATACATGGTTCATCACTTTGACTTTGCATCAAACTAGTCATCAACCTGCTAGTCTTCATCAAGGTAAAAAGATCATCAAAAAGGTCATTGTATGTGTCATCAAGCAATCATCATCAAGGTATTTTCAACATAAAGTATGCATCAAGTGTACATGTATCATTTTCATCCTTGCATCAAGGTCTTCAAAGTCTTCTAACTCCAAGTACAATCCACATTCTTTCAGTGCAGCAAAATCATGGAGTGTTTATCATCATGCATCATCATGTAATATCAACAAGTCATCATCACATTAAAACATTATTATTGCATGGTATGTCACACATATTACCAACACGGTCGATCATATCATCTAAGCATTCTTATTTGTTGCTTACCATCAGTAGCTCTAGTGCTCAAAATCATGCCAAACTGTAGGATTTTTATTTAGTTTCTATCAATACTATCTATACACCTCAATCAATGCCTTGTCTATCAAATATTTAGTTCTGCTCAAGTTTCAATGCTGCAAATTTTTTCACTTAGTCTAGGATTCCAGAAAGATTTGTTGATCCATCATTTTAAATATTTTCTCATGCACTTTTTTCAACATTACAACTATTCACGTTATAGCCTTCCAGATAAAACCATTTCTCCAATAAATAATTGTATCCACACAAATAATTAACCAAACCATTGTTGTGGTAACACTGTTCCAAAACTTAGAGATAGAAAATCTCCACCAAAATTTCCTTAGAAGCTTTAATCACAAAAAATTAGAGCTGTAATTCTTCCTCCAATGAATCCCACACACTTTGTTCATCGATGGTTGATTTCTTCAAATGCTAGTAAAGTGAAAGATAAAATAAAAACAAAAAATACAAACCAAAAATGTTCATGGAAATTAGGGCTTCCTTGGTCTGCAATCATTTCGGGATTGTTCAAGAGGTAAGGAAATGCTTCTGTGGAAGGTTCGGCTCTTCTCCTTTGCTTCCTTTTATTTCCAAAAAAATAAATAAAAACTTGTTGTCTCTGACCTCCTCCACAAGATTCCTCAGACCATACGAATTTTAGTCTCAGTAAACCCTACAAAATTTGGATGTCATTTCTCTATTGCTGCCACTTTTCTCTTAAATTTTGGGTCTACAAAAAATTACAGACACTACTCCTTCACTACCTCAAATGAGCTATTTCACCTTGAATCCATTTTTTTTTGGATGTTGACATCTGCTTATATACACATTGAAGTGGACATGTTTCATGCTGGATTACTTGTCTTCAAAGGTAAGAGTGGTAAGAATTTGAATTTTTAATTTTAATTTTAATTTTAAATGCCACTTAAATATATAAGGTCAACAACCTTCTTACCATTAGGGTGTCATTTAACCCACTATGTCTTGCATTTATTCCTTTTCCACATCATTAAATTTCATAGCGTTTCAACTATATCATTAACACCAAGGGTATAATAGGTGTCCAAGTGCCATCATCACTTCTTAGGGTTTGCAAGACATTAGGTTTCATGTCCCACACACAAAACCTTCACCCCACCTTCAAGGGTATCAAGTGTAAGCAAGTATGTCTACCATATTCTCAAGATCACATCAACCTGCAAGAAAATTTCCAAGTGTTATCACATGAGTGTGGGTGCCCTCATCATGTAAGTAATGGACTTCATGACCTTTGCAAGGGAATCTGGGTCTTCTTCATGGGATTCTTCATCAAGCAATGACATGTTAATGGGTTACATAGCATGTCAAGGACCATACATGGTCATCATCATCATACAAGAGATTCATGACCCCAATAAGAGTTCTAAGGTCATCACCAACACAAAACGACCCCATCATGCATTCCCTCGGGTGGTAGGGGTACAAGGACATCGTGATCAAGACAAGAGAGAGTCATGGTGTTTTTCAACCACCTCATCCACAATAGGAGACCTCCAAGGGTAAATATCCATCATGACATCACCTGTGGGGTTTCTAGGCCTTCTCCTAGGGTATTAGAGCATGAATTACCATAAAATGGGTCATTAATGGTTCTCCATCCTATTCAGGTATTCTCCATCATCCACATAGGATTCAACACTATCTCTAGGGTCTTCAGCACCATCAGCAGGGTCTTCAGCATCTTCAACAAGGTGGTGGCTTGAATATCCTATTAGAATTTGAATGCCATTTAGATATTCAAACTTATAAATCAGAATTATGATTGCAACAAATGGAGAATGAAGATACAAACTGAACAAAACAAAACACATAGTAAACGGATGAGTATTTCTCAAAAATTTACAGTATCATTCATAATAATTAAATCTGGTGTTACAATAGTTTGCATAGGCAAAGAATTCGAATGCATTATGTAACAATTCGAATCCATCCACTGGATCTGACTGTATCTAATTGACCACCTAACTCATGGTGTCTCAATCAATATCGGAGTCCAACATATCAACTCTAATATGTCCAACCAACTCAATCAATCACTAATAACTATTTAACTCAATGCAACTGAGTGTGGTAGGTGGGAAAAGGCACCTACTCCACATGCATCCATGCATAACTAGCACTAGCTAACAGATTATGAACTAACTAAAAGTAAATGGAAGCTAACTGAGACTAACTAGTTCCAAATCCACCTAACTAATGGAGGTTGGTGCCGAGACTCCCAGTGGCTTGTGGATTGGTCTAGGAGGCACCCAAACTGATGCATGCACATGCAGTAAGTAGAAATTAACCTCTAGCAGTGTTCCCCACACTCTAGTAACTGGTACATGTGGCCCCATTAGGACAAGTGGATCCAATGGTACTAGTGGACCTAATTAATTAATTAAGGTTCCTAAGTTAGGATAAATAATCTAATAGATAGTATGGTCAAGGCGTGATTAATAATCCTAACACCCCCCTTGAATCCTAACTTGAACAACTATGGGCCCTGGTAACAATACCATAGGTCAACCAAATACAATCTAAAATAAATAATGTTGCTTAATACAACCGAGGAAACATGGAAAACCTCATGGGAAATACCCTCCCTCAAGATAAGCAAAAATCAGGAAATACAAGTTAAAAACTTGCAATATCTTTTGCTGTAATTTGTAGCAGTAATGCAGTATTCTAGTTCTTCTATGCAAAATCATCCTAAATCTATGCATGTGAACCTATGAATCCAAACAAAGTGATTATTTTTGGATGAATATTCCTCTTTGGAATAAGAATAATGTTCCCAACTGAATCAGGAATATAGACAGCTGCAGGATGAAAATTGCACCCATGTAGAGCAGTTGAAACCAACTAATGAGAGAGAAAAGATGCTTGAGAATTCAAATTATGTGAGTAAAACCAAAGAAAATTATATATTTCAGACTTGAACATCAAACCATGTGAGAAAAAATCAGTCCCAAGTATTAGGAGCAATTGTCCAGGCCGATGCAGAATGTCTCCAACTTTACTAGTTTTGTGAGGAGATGATCATGTGATCAAAAAGGTAGGTAGAGAATCCTTGGGAATGTGGAGAGAGAATTATTGAACTCCATAATATTATATAGCTTCAGAAATAACAAATATTTCATAAAATATAATATCATCAAACTCATAAGAGAGAACTAACATTGAATCCTCAACAACAAAATTGAAGGAGACTTGCGGTGCTTGATTTGTCACACCAAAGTTGATGAAACCTGTTACAAGAAATACTGTAATATATTGAATCTTAAAACCTGAACCAAATATTATCAGATCAGAAAATAAATCATATCTAAATGGTTTCATATCAGATCCAAAACTGTGAAGTGAAATCAAATCCCCAGCAGCAATTTTGAAGGAGACTTGCGGTACTTGATTTGTCACACCAAAATTGATGAAACTAGATACAAGTAGTATTGAAAGCTCATGAACCTGAAATATTGAACCAATTGATATCATATCAGATCCAAATAATATCATATCATATCCAAATAATTCCATATCATATCCAAAAGTGTGGAATGAAATCAAATCCCCAGCAACAATTTTGAAGGAGACTTGCGGTACTTGTTTCTTCACACCAAAATTGATGAGAACAGCTACAAGCAGTACCAAAATCTCATGAACCTGAAATATTGAAACAAGTAATATCAGATCATATCCAAATAATATAATATCAGATCCAATAAATTTCATATCATATCCAAGAGTTTTCTCCACCGAGATGGTAGATGCACAATTATGTCCTTCTTCAAAATTCTGAATATTGGTACATTTAATCATGTAGGAATTTGCTGGAAGCTTAAGATAAATGAGAGTGAATGGATCACTCCTAAAATATGAAATTATTTCCAAAATATACAAATATTTCCAAAATATAATATCATCAAACTCATGAGATAAAACTAACATCAAATCCCCAGCAGAAATTTTGAAAGAGATTTTTGGTACTTGTTTCTTCACACCAAATTTAATGAGAACAGCTACAAGTAGTACTGAATGCTCTTGAACCCTATAACCAAGTAATATCAGATAATATCCAAATAATATCATATTAGATCCAATAAATTTCATATAATATCCAAGAGTGTGCTCCACCAAGATGGTAGATGCACAGTTTTCTCCTTCTTCAAAACCCTGATATCGGTGCATGCAATCATGTAGGAATTTGTTGGAAGCTCTATATCAATGAGAGTGAATGGATCACTCCTAAAATATGATATTATTTCCAAAAATATCCAAATAATTAGTTATATTAACACCAGCAACAAGGGATGATTTTAAGGAACCATACTTATTTAAAAGTATATAAATGTTGGCAAATATTACCAATTCTTAAAGCACCAACTATAAAATGATTGGCGATATTGTTCAAAAAATATTTTATTTTCCAAGGATTTTATATCGTTTATATAATAATTTGGTGATTTTTAGGGTGAAAAATTTTACCCCATCAAAATTGGGCGAAACTGGGCTTCAAAAAATGCAAAATGGCGAATCTTTTTTGGGAGAAAAACATGGAAAATAGCCCACTGGGCTAAAATTCCCCCCTAAAATTATCCCTACCAGCAACATCATTAGAGACAGAGAAATCAAATTTCTCTCCCTTTCCTGGAGCAATCACCAGTAAACTATGCACAGAATTTATAATAGAAGAATCACTGGAGAATTTTTGCATAGAATGGAAGGAGATTTTTTCTTCAATAACAGAGATTCAAATGTCTTCTTCTGGATCAGCCATGTGAGGAGATGATATATCAAATATCTCATACACTTTTGGAGCAGCATGAGGAGTCACGCCAAGGAGACTTTCTTCAATTCGAATTGACTATGAGGAAGATTCTACATCTTCTTCATATTGAACAACTTCATCAGAGAGAGTAGAGTTCGAGAATTTTGAGTAAAGAACTCTTGTGGTTCTAAATGTGCTCTCCAAATTGCTATAAATATCCTCATTGTGCTTCCCAAAGGTTCTATCCAGTTTTGTCCAGATATACTTTGGGTATTCTGCAAAATCAATAAGGTAGTGCAAGCTTGGAGGAAAGGCCTCACATATTGTTCCATAAGCTCTATCACAGTCATTTAGCCAGTCATTCTCATATTCATAATACTCTTTACCAAGTCCAATAGATACCTCATAGAGACCTTGTCTCTTCATAGATGCAATCATCTTCAACTTCCATTCTGAATATCTTGTGGATGGAGTAAGAAGAGGAATTGATAATATCGAATCCATATGAAGTTGAACTTGCAAAATATCACTGCAAAAACAAATATATTCAAACTATGTTAGAATCATTATTTTCCTCATAAATTCAGAGCTAGAAAATCAGCATAAGGGACTTTTGTGGAAACCTAGCTTCTTTTGATGTTCAATGGGGAGAAACAAGCATGAAACCTGCCTGAGAAGGCTCTAATACCATATTAGAATTTGAATTCCATTTAGATATTCAAGCAGATAGTTCATAATTATGATTGGAGTAAATGGAGAATGAAGATACAGATTGAACAAAACAAACCACATAGGAAACAGATGAGTATTGCTCAAGAATTTACAGTATCATTCACAATAATTAAATCTGATGTTACAATAGTTTTCATAGAAAAATAATTCAAATGCATTAGGTAGCAATTTGAATCTATCCACTGGATATGATTGTATCTAACTGACCATCTAACTCATGGTGTCTCAATCAATATCGGAGTCCAATAGATCAACTCCCACATGTCCAACCAACTCAATCAATTAGTAATAACTAGTTAACTCAGTGCAACTGAGTGTGGTAGGTGGGAAAAGGCACCTACTCCACATGCAACCATGCATTAGCCATGCATAAATAGAGCTAGGTAACTAATTGTGAACTAACTGAAAGTAACTGGAGGCTAACTGAGACTAACTAGTTCCAACTCCACCTAACTGATGGAGGTTGGTGTCGGGACTCCCATTGGATCTAAAATGTAGGGATTGGTCTAGGAGGCACCCAAAATGATGCATGCACATGTAGTAAGTGGCAGTTAACCTCTAGCAGTGTTCCCCACACTCTAATGACTGGTACATGTGGCCCCATTAGGCAAAGTGGACCCAATGGTACTAGTGGACCCAATTAATTAATTAAGGTTCCTAAGTTAGTATAAATAATCTAATAGATAGTATGGTAAAGGGAGGATTAATAATCTAACAGATCCAACTTTGTGGGTACATTGACCTTTTCAACTACGTACAAGGTGCTTCAAGGCACAAACCCACTCTACAAGGTGTCCAAGGGACTGCAAGTGGGACTTAGTGGCATCAATTACAACCTATGGGGCCACTGCAAGCCCATGTTGGCATCAATTACTATTTCATCAATAATATACATCTTTTCCATTGATGAAAACAAATCATGATCCCCCTATGAACATGCTCTCCTTTTTTCCACATCTCTCCCCCTTTGGCATCAATGGAAAAGGGTGCCCACATATCTGCATCTAAAGTTATTTATCACTGCTCATTGCTCCTCCTATCAATATGCACGATCCTAGGACCTATATGTATACCTGGAGTATTCATCCTTTCTCCTTTGAGTTCATCCTCCAGCCTCATGAACTCAAGGTGTGCTAAGGTCTTTGAGAGACCTTAGACTTGGATTTCCATATGGAATCCATCCTCCCTGCTCTGATCAAGTTCTCCTATCTGCAATTGCTCGGTCTTCTTCAACCATACTTGCTTCTTGGAATATGTTCTTTCAACATTTATTCCTTCATCTATACTAGAATTCCTTGGTGAGTTGTATAGGAAAATTCACAAGGGTTGTTTCTATGTACTCCAACAATATTGAGATTTTTGCCCAATGCCACTACAACTATAACACCTCATTATATGACAATATGCAGCAATGTGACCAACATGGCTGCATGTCCAGCCTCTGAATGGGTTTTTGGAACTTCCAACACTTTTTTGATCAACTTCATGCTATATTCCTAAGAGTATCCCTGGCTATAGGCCTTTATCTTTTAAAATTCAAATCTTCCTGCTTTGGTCTTCTTCCAAGATTCACTGGTTCTTCTTGTTGATGTGTAGGATGGACACTTCCTCAGTTGGATTCTTTAACTTGCGCATTCGTGGGCTTTGTGACCAAACCCACTGTAGGTGTAGCATCTCAATGTGCGACAGGTGGCAGCAATATGTCCAACTTGGTTACATGTCCAGCATCTAACTGAGTATTTGGGGCTTCCATCCCTTCTTCTTCCATAGAATATACAATCCATAGCCTTATGACCAAATTTAGAACAAATATAATAATAACCATTAAATCTACTTTCACACCTCGGACTTTGGCTCCATCTTGGAGTTGTTCATCTTTCGATATTTCTTTGAGGAATAGACCTAAACCCTTGATTCATTTTTGAACTTCCAAATTCTATGTTGTCATGTACAGGTGCATGAGGAGCAGCTTTGGACGTTGATGGACATGCTTCTAGAGTCTTAGGATACCAAGTGTCATCTTCAGATTTTTCTTTCTCCTTTTTGTAACCAAGACCAGTATTGTCACATGGAGATATTTGGAAATCCAAGATATTATCTAGTACAACTGAACTATCCTTGTACTTGAAAAAAAACATCATTCTTCTCACCTTTCTTCCTAATACCAACTAGTGGGATTTCCATCTTATGGATTGTCTTCCAGTTTTCTTCCAACTGATTCTTCATTATTTCTTCTATCCTCTTAGGTTCCTCCAGTTGAGTCTTTGGATCATGATTAGCCTCCTTGTTTTATTCAAGCTATCTAGTGGGATATTATGGTTCTTCCTTTTGACTAATCAATCTAGTCTTTAGTTGTTCAAATTCAGGATCCTTGTCTTTCATTTGATCTGGCAACTCTTTGTCCTTGTGTTTGAGCTTCACAAGCAACACTTTCATTATCATGGTCTTCTGCCAATATTCATTCAAGGAGTCCAATATTTTCTTTTAGAAATTTTTGAAGTCACTATGGTTCATATTTACTATATTCAAGAACCAACTGGCTCTAAGATCAATATTCAACAATGTGAGATGTATCTCATGTGCCACCTTTGATAACCCTTCATCATCATCTACAAGAACCCTCTCAATTTCATCACACAATTAGCTATCATTACAATCACAAGAGTCCATACCTTTAATATAGTCCTATTCTTGTTTGTCTTCTTCTTTATTGACCTATTCCAGGGCTTGTCTTCTTATTCCTGATCTGTATTTTAGGGTTCTAGTCTTGCCTTTTGAGACTCACTTTCCAACTTGAACCATAGGTATTTGGATGGATGAACCATAGGAGATTCTTATTCCTTCGTGTTTGATGGAGCGGGTGGATTGATCAGAATCTCCCAAATGCCAAACTTCTTCATATATTCCTTCATCTTGCTGCTCCAACTAAAATAATCTGTCATTTCAAGTATAGGCACGTCATTGCTTGATGACTCTTATTTTTTTTCCATTGTGCCTCCACGGATCTCCTTCAATCATGATAGGCTTGTGAGAAGGTCAGCTATGATACCAATTGCTAGACACAATGGCCACACTAAGAGGGGGGGTGAATCAGTTTTTGAGAAATTTTAAACTTTTTACCTTCTCTTAATGAATTAGAGCATACCAATCATTATGTCATCAATTGCATAGTAAAATTCATCATGAGTCATAAGCACAACATCACATCAAATGAGACACAATAATATATGAAATTTTGGTCTTTATTTATTGTACATGGAAGAAAACAATCTTCTTTATTACAATCAACACCAACTAATGAAAAGAGAATGAACTCTCATAACAAGACCCAACTTGGTTGTCTTATCTCCAACTAAAAAGGATTTGAGGAGTCCAATCCTCAAGTGCAAGATTATTCTTGAAATAAATCAAATTCCTTTGTTGCTCAACCAATATCCATTACTCAACCAATATCTACTGCTCAACCAACTCATCAACATTGTTGGTCTATCTATGTTGCTCATCATTCTTCATTGTTGCAATACTGGTCAATACAACTTGTCATCAAGGTTTTTTATCAATGCCACATCATTGCTTTTGTCACCATCATCATCAAAAGGTCTATCAAAATGAACATGTCTTCAAGATTCCAAAATCACCAACTAGGTCTGGAACAACATCATAGGGTTTGCATGGTCATTTCTCTTCTAGGTAGGCATGCAACATACAATATATATATTTCAACATCAAGTATAGGAGTGTATCATTACACACATCACTTTATGTGACTGTTTATCACTATACATAATTGTGTATTACTTTACCAAAACATTATTGTTCACTCACCACATTTGTACATACTGTATACATGGTTCATCACTTTGACTGTGCATCAAACAAGTCATCAACCTTGCTAGTCTTCATCAAGGTAACAAGATCATCAACAAGGTCACTGTATATGTTATCAAGCAATCATCATCAAGGTATTTTCAACATAAAGTATGCATCAAGTATGCATGCAACATTGTCATCCTTGCATCAAGGTCTTCAAAGTATGCTAACTCCAAGTACAATCCATGTTCTTTCAGTGCATCAAAATCATGGAGTGTTTATCATCATGCATCATCATGGAATATCAACAAGTCATCATCACATTAAAGCATTATTATTGCATGGTATGTCACACATATTACCAACATGATCCATCATATCATCTAAGTCTTCTCATTTGATGCTTACAATCAGTAGCGCTGGTGCTCAAATTCATGCCAAACTGTCAAATGTTTATTTAGGTTTTCTTCATATTTTCTATACACCTCAATCAATGTCATGTATGTCACATCTTTAGGTCTACTCAAGTGTCAATGTTGCTAATGTTTTCACTCAATACAGACTTCCAGAAACATTCGTTGATCCAACATTTTAAATATTTGATCATGCACTTATGCCAATATTACAAGTATTTTTGTTATTGCCTTCAATATAAAACCATTTCTCTAATAAACACTTGTATCCACACAAAAGAATTAACCAAAATGCTGTTGTGCTAACACTATTCTAAAATTCAGATCTAGAAAATATCCAACAAATCTTCCTCATAATCTTTCATTATCAAAAATCAGAGTTGCAATTCTTCCTCCATCGAATCCCACACACTTTTTTCATCGATGGTTGATTGCTTCAAATGCTAGTAAATTGAAAGATAAAAGAAAAATAAAAAATACAAACAAAAAATTTATGTGGAAATAGGGCTTCCTTTGTCTAAAATAATGTCGAGACTATTTTAGAGGTAAGGAAATACTTATGTGGAAGGTTTGACTCTTCTCCTTTGCTACCTTTTATTTCGAAAAAAAACAAAAATTTGTTTCTGCTGAGATTCCTCAGACCATATGAATTTTAGTTTCAGAAAACCCTGCAAAATCCATGTCATTTCTCTGTTGCTGTCACTTTTCTATGCAATTTCGGGTCTGCAAAAAATTGCAAACACTACTCCTTTGCTGCCTCGGTCCAGCCTCAATCAAATGAGTTCTTTCACCTTGAATTCATTTGTTTTGTTTGGATTTTGACATGTGTATATATACATATTGAAGTGGACATGTTTCATGATGCTCGACTTATCTTCAAAGGTAAGAGTGGTAAGAATTTTAATTTAAAATTTAAAATTGTAATTTGAATTTTAATTTTAAATGCCACTTAAATATCTAAGGCCAATGACCTTCTTACCATATGAATCTTTATTACCATTAGGGTGTCATTTAACCCAATAGGGCTTGCATGTATGTCTTTTCCACAACATTTAAGTTCATAGAGTGTCCACCATATCATTAACACCAAGGGTATAATAGGTTTATGTTGAGTATATAGTTGTCATTGATGTCAAAGGTGTTCTTGAATGACAAAGGATTAACCAGTGGATATTATGGGGGGACAAACTCGGTGAAAGACTAAGGTAGTGACGACATTGAATGGATGATGATATGGTAGATATGATGAAATGGAATGGAATAGTTGAGGATGTGGCATGGAATATGATGGTGTCCTAATGATGATGTCAAAAGAGTTCATTTATAACAAATGCAATGAATCAAATGGACATGGATGATAAGACAACATGAATGACTGATATGAAGACTTCCAAGACAGTGTCGATAGACTGTGTAACAATGGTTAATGAAACAAAGAACAGAGGTCGAGTGGAAGTTGAGATGCAATATAAATGACAAAGATGGTTAGACAAATGAAGATTGAAAGTGTAGAAGAGTGATATGAAGGGGAGACAGAGTATATGTAACAATCGAAGAAAATAGAAACTATCTCTGCAAGAGTGTTTATAAATTATTTATAATCAGTAGCATGATGAAATTCTCTGTGTATATAAATCTTCAAAACTGTTAGAAACAGTCGTAGAGGATTTCTACAAAGAAATTGTGTAGATCCACAAAGTCGTGATGAGATCCACATTCGATCTAAAATCAATGGTCGAGAAGCATCCTGCACGAGATCCAATGGTTAAGGATTAGTTCCACAAAGGACAAGTGGAAAAGGTAAGTTTTGCAATTCTGATCTACATTCGATCTGAAATCGACGGTCAGGAAGAATCCCGCATGAGATCTGAAGGCTAAGGATCAGTTCCACAATGGATAGGCATAAAACATGAAGTTCCACAAAAGATTATAGATCAACGGTCGAGATTAGATATGCAGAAGATATAAGGTCGAGAAGAGTTCCGCAAGTGTATGACGATCTACAGCTGAGGAATATTCCACAATAGATCTACGGTCATAGGAGCATTCCACAAAATATGGAGTGTCGAAGAAGAAATTTGAATCTGATCAAGAGCTTAACGGCCAGGAGTGAACCTGCAAAATAAATCAATAGTTCATAATAAAAGCGAAAAATGGAAATTGGAAGATTAAGGTCTAGGATAATATGGGCTTCCACAAACTGAATTCCAAAAGGAGGAAAGCGGAAGGCACATAATCGTGAAAATACTGTAGGAAATGTCACAGTTCCACATTCTGCATCCTGCAATCTGAAAGATCGACAGTCAGAAAACATCCATGATAGATCGATGGTATGGAAAGGTTAGTGCAGTAAACAGAAGGTGAAGAAGTGTGAAAGCAACGTTTGAGATTTTGAGAACCCGCACTCTGCACCCCGTGTTTCAAAAGATCAACGGTCCAGAAGGAGCCCGCAAGAGATCACCGGTGTGGAACGATTGGTGCGGAAATTTTAGTGTAGATGAAAAACTATCAAAATGACATTATGGAAAAGTCACAAACCCGCATTCCACTATTTGCATCTTATCGAAGATCAACAGTCACAAAGAAGTCCACAGGAGATCAACGGTGCGGAACGATTGAGGAGGAAATATAAGTGCATAAAGACATGTTGAGAAATGTCATAGTTCGGAAATTCATTATCCGCATCCCATATTAGATCTACGGTCAGGAAATAGTCTGAGAAAAATATCAACGACTCATGATGAGTGTGGAAATATGACTGCGGAAAGCTAATAATTAGGAAATACATTTTGAGATCTAGATATAGTGGAAGAACGCGACTTAAGGGTTAAATTGTAAATCGATTAACAAGAGCTTAGGAGATGCCCGTAGAATATAAGCTCACGTGAGTTAGTCCATAAGGAGCCCGCAGAGGAGGAAAATAATCCCAAAGACCTAAGTATATATTTTTCCATCTTATAGGAATCCCACATGCTTTGGTTTGATAAAGCCCATGATTAGATATGAAGTTGAGGAAGCACGTAGAATGAGTAGATGGAGAAGCTCACTAGAAAAACATGAAGGCTAGCATGTAGAAGAAGAATCATGTGGATGACCAGGGAAGATTAAATTAATTAAATTAATTTAAAAGTTAAATAAACTCAATATTGAAATAGTAAGAAAAAAAATTAATATCAATATCAGATATTTGAATTGTTAGGATGAAAGAAGATGAGTTCGATCTATAAGGTTGCAAAGGTTAAATGTTTTACAGAATTCTGGATTAAGGTTTTATAAAATTGATTTTTTTAGAAGGTATGAAGACAAAAGGGTATGACTGGTCTGAAAAGGTACAAGGCATAAATAATGAATAATGTATATATATAACAGAATATTGAAGTGGAGATAAGTGTATCTATGGTTCAACAGATAGAAGAACAATCAGAGACCAGTAACTATGGAAGAGATTGGGGGGGAAATAAATACGGGAGTTTACTGTAATAAATAGGGTGGGAGGGTGGAGCTAGGGTAGGAAACATGCCTACAAGAGGTTGTTTCCTCCTTCTAGAAGAAGCTGGTAAATAGGGTGTAAGAGAATCATGTCAGTTGTAGTTGACAAAATGTGGTGTCATGGAATCCTTTTAGCAGCAGACGATAAACCAGGGGGTCATATCCTCCTTCCAGTGCTAGCTAGTAAATAGGGTGTTGTAGCATCCTTTCCATAAGCAGCTAATAAACCAGGGGTTTGTATCCTCTTTCAAGTGGTAGCTGGTAAATAGCATGTCATAGCATCCTTATAGGATCACTTGATAAACTAGAGGGTCGTAGCCTCCTTCCAGTGGTAGTTGGTAAATAGTGTGTCGTAGCATCCTTTCAATAGCAATTGATAAACTAAGTGGTTGTAGCCATCTTCTAGTAGTTGTTGGTAAATAGGGTGTAATACCATCCTATGTGTATAAGCAGGAAAAACTATTTGTAAATAACAATTTTGTAGTAATAGGAAGTATTGGTGGTTTACCCAATTAGGGTTCCACAATAAAAATATGTGTTTTGTGTATCTTGTTGATTATACGTTTCAATTAAAGTTTAATAAGTGGTTAAAATGGTAAAAATTTAACAATAATTATTCACCCCCCCTCTCAATATTGACCAATATTCCAACAATTGGTATCAGAGCAGGTTCCTTCATCAAAGTTTAACCACTGAAAGGAAATCCTATTAAAACCCACTATGTATCAACAAGGGATGGATTCCAACATAGCTCCAACACTTAATAAAGGAGAATATGCAGTATGGAGGAAAAGAATGATTGTATACTTACAGTCATTAGGATGTGGTGTATGGAATGCAGTTACCTCTAATTACATCCCACCAAAAAGAGTAAGGACTACATCTTAGAAATATTCCAAGAAAAATAACTCAAGGGCAATGGAGGCCATACTTGATGGATTACGTCAACCCATCAAAGAGAATATAGGGAAATGTATCTCAACTAGAGAGATCTAGTTCAAATTGGAGAAACTTTACTCAATTGAACAAAGAGGAGAATCAAAACCTGCTAGCCTCGAGGTTGATAGTGAAGATGAAGAAAATATATTCACGGGGACAGTAACTTCAAAAGATGATTCAGATATGGAAGGAGACGTGGACCTAAAGGCAGAACTCATAAGTTCCCTTAAAGAGTTGAGAAGGATCATTATGAAGAACAATTCTTTAAAAGAAAAATTGTCAAAATATCAAGAAGAGCATAAGTCAAAAGAAGATGAAGTCAAGACCCTCCAAGAAGAGGTACACAATTCAAGACAACAAATGATGGATAGCATGGAAGAGGCCAAGAACCTAAAACAAGAAATTTATAAATTCAAGGAAGAAATAAAGAAGATAAAATATATGCAGACTATTAATGAGAAGTTCAAGGAAAGCACTAAATTTCTTAATAAAGTCCTCATCTTTCAAAGATTCCCAAGGGATAAAACAAGTCTTGGATATAATCATAAAGGATCAAGCTCCATCATTCATGAAGATGTTGAAGAAGTTAAATTCCAACATGATTCTTCCAAAGATACACCCGGGCAGCAGAAGAATCACAAGGAAATTAATTCCAATCATCCTCTCAAGATGAAAAATATCAGAAGACATGCAAATGAAAAGAGTCATTACAAGAACCACAGATTCTCCAATCATACATTCTATGGATATTATCATTGTTGTCACAAGTTTGGTCACAAGGTTGATGATTGTAGAATCAAAGAAGAAGATCAAGGTCTGAAAAAGAAATAAGACACTAACATCTCAAATGGAAAAAGACTTATTATATGTTTCATATGTCACAATATTGGACACTTTGCAAGACATTGCAAGAATAGTACATGTAGACCTTCCAAGGAAATTCAGAAAAAGGTATGGAAGATGAAAACAAAGAAACAAAGAAATGAAAAACCAGTAAGCAGAGTACCTCATGGAAAGATGTGGAGAAGAAAGGAAGACTCCAAATATATAGAAGAAATAAAGATTCCAAACATCAATGAGGTCTCCAAAGATAACGATGAGCATAATATTGCCATAAATAAGGATGACATCCATTATGAGGAAAATCAAGATGGAGATATAAAAGAATACATCGATAAAGATGAAGTGATGAAGAAGGATGTAGTGATTATTGTGGGATCCTTTTCTAAAAATATATCTCATGATTTAAAGAGAACCCTGAAAATAACATTAGAAGGGATCATATACTCAAGGGGAGTTAAAGTCAGGAAATTCCAAATGGGTGTCTAAGAAAAAATCCAATTGGTATCTAATGTTGAAGTATATTGAAATCTATCTTCCTCAAAGACAATAGATGATCAAGGTTAAATGATAATATTGGCGTATGGTTGACATAGAGAAAGTATAAGACCTATGAAGTAACATGAGAACAAAAAAATGTGTGATTCATGAAGACCATGATGTCTGCAATCGAATAGAAGATAAATATTTTATGTTCACTTAGAATTTGAAGTCATGGCACATAAAAAAATGTTGACAGTGGAAGAAAACTCAAGTCTAATCTGAAAAATAAAAAATTTAGTCTATTAAAAATGCCAGGATGTTAATGAGGTTCTGCATGTAATGAAGATATAAATGCATAGGATTAAGGAATTTTGGTAAAGGTAGAGAAAGGTTAACTTACAGGAAGAATAGATCATTGGATGGGTAGAGGCAGATAGATATACGATGGAAAAATAATTTTGCTTGTTAAAATTGCACGGATGAAAGAAATTTTGAAATATGTGAAATGTGGTAGGCACTTAAAGTTTGAACGATAGAGATTAAAGGAGGATTTTGATCAAATGCTGGAAATAATTCTGCAAGGTGAAGTAGCATGGAGAAAGTCAGAATGGAGATTAGCGGAATTAGGTAGGGGTCACATATTTCGACAATCCAGATGAAACCATGGTTTAGATCAATGACTGTGAGCCATTTTGCTGGGTGAAATAATGTGGAGAAAGAAAATCTTGACGAGCACGATATTTGATGAAATCCTCCTTGTGATATTTGAGGTCCATCATTGATCTAGATCTGGTAATCCTTCAGTTATTTCACTAACAAACTAGAAAGTAAGTTACTTACTGGATATGGGAGACAAAACCTTATGGAATCGAGTTCACCGAAGGTTTGAATTCCGCTCATCGTTGAGCGTTTCCTATGGGATCATTGGTTGGGTGAGGTTAATTTAGCGGTTCTACCAAATTTAGAACCAGACTAAATATAGTGACATTCCATCTAAATACTTTTATCTCATACCAAGGATTATGTAAAGACTTCTTGAAGAGAACAAGTTACATAACACCATTTTTTTTAAAAGGAGAACAATGTGTGGAATAAAATGAGTGTAAACTCTTGTCACAAAAATGTTGGAAAAGGAGAGGAAGTACAGTGACAAGGGGATTCCATGGATCAATCATTTAAGTTATCATCCAAGAACCTGTTGCAAGAAAGGAAATGTTAAGATAAATTACAATACATTGGTTAAATAACCAAGTTCAGTTAACAAAGGGGAGATATGATGACAGGGGGAGTTGTCAGAAATAAGAAAGACAGGAAATCCTATATCAAAATAGGTACAACATTGACATAACAGGTTATCCTTTGTCATTGTTGTTAAAGGGGGAGAATATTTAGAGGTTTCCATCAATGCCAAAGGGGGATATTGTTGACTATATAGTTTTAATTGATTTCAAAGGTGTTCTCAAATGACAAAGGAATAACCAGTGGATATTATGGCAGGACATACTCAGTGAAAGACTAAGGTAGTGATGACATGGCATGGATGGTGATATGGAAGATATGATGGCATCGCATGGCATAGTTGAGGATGTGGCATGGAATATATGATGACATGGCATATGATGGTGTCCTAATGATGATGTCATAAAATTTCATTTATAACAAAGGCAATGGATCAAATGGACATGGATGATAAGACAACATGAACAACTGATCTGAAGACTTCAAAGACAATGTTGACAGTATGCGTAACAATGGTTAATGAAACAAAGAACAAAGTTCGAGTGGAAGTGGAGATGCAGTATGAATGACAAAGCTGGTTAGACAAATGAAGAGAGGAAGTGTAGAAGAGTGATATCAATGGGAGATAGAGTATATGTAACAATCGAAGAACAAAGAAACTATATCTGCAAGAGTGTTTATAAATTTTGTATAATCAGTAGCATGATGAAATTATTTATTCTTCGATTGTTACATATACTCTATCTCCCATTCATATCCCTCTTCTACACTTCCACTCTTTATTTGTCTAACCATCTTTTTCATTAATACTGCATCTCCACTTCCACTCGACCTCTATTCTTTGTTTCATTAACCATTGTTACACATATTGTCGACATTGTCTTGGAAGTATTCAGATCAGCCATTCATGTTGTCTTATCATCCATGTCCATCTGATCCATTGCATTTGTTATAAATGAAATCTTATGACATCATCATTAGGACACCATCATATTCCATGTCATCATATATGCCATGCCACATTCTCAACTATTCCATGCCATGCCATCATATCTACCATATCATTATCCATGACATGTCGTCACTACCTTAGTCTTTCATTGAGTTTGTCCTGCCATAATATCCGCTAGTTATTCCTTTGTCATTCGAGAACACCTTTGACATCAATGGTAACTATATACTCAACAATATCCCCTTTTGGAATTGATGGTAGACTCTAAACATTCTCTCCTTTGACAACAATGACAAAGGATAACCTGTTATTCCAATGTTGTACGTGCTTTGAAATGGAATATATGATGGCATGGAATGGCATAGTTGAGAATGTGGCATGACATATATGATGACATGGCATATGATGGTGTCCTAATGATGATGTCATAAGAGTTCATTTATACCAAATGCAATGGATCAAATGAACATGGATGATAAGACAACATGAATGACTAATCTGAAGACTTCCAAGACATTGTCGATAGTATGTGTAGCAATGGTTAATGAAACAAAGAATAGAGGTTGAGTGGAAGTGGAGATGCACTCTAAATGACAAAGCTGGTTAGACAAATAAAGAGTGGAAGTGTAGAAGAGTGATATGAATGGGAGATAGAGTATATGTAACAATCGAAGAACAAATAAACTATATATGCAAGAGTGTTTATAAATTATTTATAATCAGCATCATGATGAAATTATCTGTGTATATAAATCTTCAAATCTATTAGAAACAGTCGCAAAGGATTTCCGCAAAGAAATCATGTAGATCTGCAAAGTAATGGTGAGATCCACATTCAATATGAAATCAATGGTCATGAAGCATCCCACATGAGACCGACAGTAAAGGATTAGTTCCGCAAAGGACAGACAGAAAAGGTAAAGTTACACAAGTCATGGTGAGATCTGCATTCGATCTGAAATTGACGGTCAGGAAGCATCCTACACGAGATCCGACGGCTAAGGATCATTTCCGCAATAGATAGGAGGCAGAGATGAAGTTCCACAAAAGATTATAGATCGACGGTCAAGATTAGATCTACAGAATATCTAAGGTTGAGAATATTTCTGCAAGTGTATGGAGATATATGGCTGAGGAACATTCCGCAATAGATCTATGCTCATAGGAGGTTTCTACAAAAGAAGGAGTGCGAAAGATGAAATCCTAATCTGATCAAGAGATCAATGGCCAAGAGTGAACCCACAAAAGAAATCAACAGCCGGGAGTGAACTTGCAAAAGAAATCAACAGTTCATAAGAAAAGAGGAAAACGAAAAGCGGAAGTTCAAGGTCAAGGATAATATGGGCTTCTACAAATCGAAGTCCAAAAGGAGGAAAGCGGAAGGCACAGAATTGCGAAAAGACTATAGGAAATGGGTGAGTGTGGAACTATGTTCAAGTATTTTCTTCTCGACATTTCGATCTCTACTATGAGATCATCTTTAGGAGACCAATAGAAGCTTGGTGAAAATAACAGTTGCCCAATTTATTTTTAAACATAGAATAGATGTGTTCTATAAAGAAAATTATTAAAATTTTTAAAATAGGTTAGCTTGGTTAATTTTTTATTAATTTGATTTATTAAGGTAAATCATAATGTAGGCTTTTAATATAAAATATTATTTTAAGGTTTTTAAAACCTAAATTTATTATGTTGTTTCTAAATTTAAATTAAAGTTAATAATTATTAAGAGTTTAAAATGTATTATTAAAGTTTTCAAATCTAAACTTTTGGATATTATATTTGAAAACTTTTTTAATTTAGTATTTCTATTATAAGAGCATTAAAGCCTTTTTTATTTTTTTATTTGTATTATTAATATTATAACTTATTAGGTTTAAAACCTAAGTTCTTAAAATAATTTTAGGTTTTAAAAATTATTAGGTTTTAAATTAATTTGGGTTTTAATTTTTAATTTGTATTATTAATATTATAATTTATTAGGTCTAGAACCTAAGGTTAAAGGTAATAACTTTCTAACATGGGCATGAGCATCCTTGAACAGCGTGGGCCAATAGTACCCGGCTTTGAGAATCTTGTGGGCTGTCGTATCTCCATAAAAATGGCCTCCAGCTGGCCCATCATGTAACTCAGTTATGACCCCTTTTGCGTCTTCCTTATCTAAACATCTGAGAAGGACTCCATCTTAATTCTTCCTGAATAAAATTCCATCAATGATCTAATACGCCGCTGATTTAAGGCGCAACACTCTTCGATGCTTGGAATTCCAATGTTCTGGCAACACACCTTCCTGAAGGTAATGAACAAGGTCTTGGTGCCAGGAATCTGGAGCTGTGAAAAGAGGACATACATCCATCATATGTAACTCTGCTTCATTTTCCCAATTGTTTCCTTCATTTGTATTACCTTCAGCCATTAATTTGCACAGTCCTTGCCCTCTAACTTTGGAGGTTGGCTTGAATTCGAGGTCATACTCTTGTAAAGTTGTTACCCAATTGCCTCTTCTTTCTCCTAATTCTTTTTGCATGAAAAGAGACCTTACAGCTGGGTGTGGAACTATTACCTTTGTCTGATTCTTAAGTATGTACGACCTAAATTGTTTTACCACTTTGAAGACTGCATAAGCTTGTTTTTCCACAGCTGGGTAATCTAATTTGGCCCCCTGTAGACCAGTGCTCATAAATGATATGGGGAACTCATCTCCCCCATATTCCTTCTGAGTAAGCACCGCTGCTAGTGAATCGTCAGATGCAAAAGTGTACATATAAAATCCTTCTCATAATTTGGACTTTTGAGAGAGGGTGCATGAGCAATAGATGTCTTTATTTTACTGAATGCATTCTTCTCTACATCAGTCCACTTGAATTGTACACTTTGTTTCACCATTTGCTGCAAAGGCTTAACAATTTGGGTGAAATTCGACACAAACCTTCGTACAAAATTTATTGTCCCCATAAATGATTGCATGCCTTTTTTGTTATGGGGTAAGGGGATCCGTTCGATAGCTTTGATCCTTTCTGGGTCTATGGAGATCCCCTTCTTAGAAACCACGTGACCCAGTATTTTTCCTTCTGTAACAGAAAACACACACTTCTTGGGGTTTAGCAAGATACCATATTTTCGGTAACACTCGAAAATCTGTTTTAGATGGAATGTGTGTTCTTCCCTCTTCTTTGAAAATATTGTGATGTCATCGAGGTATACCACAACATGGTGGCCAATCAGACCACAGAAAGCTATATCCATAGCCCTCTGGAAAGTAGCTCCAGCATTTATGAATCCAAAGGGCATCCTTCTGTAAGCAAAAGTCCCCCATCTTGTTCTGAATGTAGTTTTGAGTCTGTCTTCTTCAGCTACGAACACTTGATTGTAACCAGAGAATCCATCTAATAAAGAAAATAACTCAGAACCAGAAACCATTTGCAATATCTGTTCCATGGTTGGGACTGGATAATTGTATTTATCTGAAGCGCGATTTAAGTTTCTGAAATCCACACATAGTCTAATTTCTTCAGATTTCTTCCTTACTGGTACCAGATTTGAAACCCATTATGAGTGTCTGACTTTGAAAATAATTTTAGCATCCAACAATTTCTTTACTTCATTCTGAATTAGAGGCTCCAGTTTTGGATGCATTTTCCTCAAAGGCTGCTGATAAGGCTTAACCCCAGTCCTAATTGGGATGACATGCTGAATAATCTTGGTGTCATATGTTTTCAATTCTTCATATGTCTAGGAAAATACATCTTTGTATTGCTTGAACAAACTAATGAACTTATTTCTTTCACCTGGGGAGCAACACTTTCCCAAATTCACATATTTAGGCTCAATTTCAGTTCCTAAATTAATCAGCTCAAAATGCAAAGATGAGCTATGAGTCTTAACATTTACTGGCCTTCTAAATTTGTAGTTTAGATCAAACATTTGATCTAAATTCCTGACTCCTTTAGGAATAAAATTGTCGAATTTTAGCTCAGCTTGATGTTCTTCATCATCAATGATTGCCCCTTTGAAGGTTTCATCATTTTTCAAACATTCCAAAATCTGCTGATCGTCGTCAAAAACTCATAAATTTGTAATCATGTCTCGAATAGAAGGCCTAAAAAGTAATTCAATAGAACACCTATTATTAGAGGGTACAAGCCTCACAGCTGAGGTGGCTAACAAGTCAGGTGCTGCATTCTTTAGTCTAGGAATCGATACAATATTAAATGCAAAAAACCTTTAAGCAAATCCCACACTTCATTTTGATAAGCTTTTAAATGAGGGGAAATGCAATGTATCTAATTTTGAATATGTTTTACAATTATTTTAGAATCCCCATACACTTTCAGATTTTCTACTTTTAATTCAATCAATTTTCTTAGTCCCTAAACTAATGCTTCATATTTGGCTGTGTTATTGGTACATTCAAACTCTAACCTACATGAAAGGAAATGTTTATTTTTCTTAGGATCAATCAGGACACAGCCAACTCCTGATCCTTCCAATGTCTTAGATCCATCAAAGAAGAGTGTCCAAAAATCATCTACTACTACTGTACATGAATCAACATCTACATCTAAAGCTAAATCTACTATTTTACAATCAATTTCATCAGCCTGCGAAAACCAAAGGAGATCAAGCTAGGTGTCTGATGTATTGTTGGCTTCTTCCGCTTGGTAATTTCCCGGTTCTAGCTCAATGAAGTAGTTCCCCAAAATAGAATTCACTGGTTCATTCTTACCTTCTAACTGAGTGACATTGTGTTTCATGTTGGGCTCTCTTATAACTTTAATTTGATTTGGACTTCCTTTATAAGGTAGCCACAGATGTAACCAGTCTAATGCAAAATATCCATTCAGCTCTGCTGACCAATCTCTACTCAAAACAAGTCCATATGCCTTAGGTATGTCTTCTACTACAACATCAATGAACTGACATACCTTTTCATTTGAAGATAATTGAATTAAAACATCCTCCATTTCCCCAATTACCTTCACATTTGTTCTGTCTAACTGAATGACCTACCAGGTAGATGGTTTGGGCTGTCCATTTATCTTCTTGCAGACTGACAGTGGCATAACATTTACTGATGCCTCTGAGTCTACTAGACAGTTGTGCACGTTATGGTTGAAAATTTTGAAAGTAAGGAGAAAAGGTGGAGTTTTGCATTTAGGCTTACCTCCCACACTTGCTTCACCGATTTCTTCTTCTTGGGGTTGATTGTTGGTGGGAAGCTTTTCGTCAGAAATTTCAAGTGCTTTCAATAATTTCTCTTTCTACTGTGGGACATTACACATCTCAAATAGTGAAATATTTGCCTTTACCTTCTTGATATCCTCCACAATGTCATACTCCATTTTATGTTCTGTGAGATTTGTTTTTATATTATTGATTTTCTTTTCAATGGGATTAGTAGGCATGTTGGTTTGCTTTGGTTTTTGACTGGTAATAGTAAACTCGGGAATTTTATTAGCCGTGGTGCTTTTCTGAAATTTCTTTATATTCTTCTGAAGTCTCTTAATTTTTGGGATTATTAACCTATATTCTTTTATCAGCCCTTGGCTTCTCGTTGTCACATTTTCTTCTAATATTTCGTCATGTCTTAAATAAATTTCCTTTTAAGTATCAAACATCGAGACACAATCCCATATAACCATGGCATCATTCTCTTGATTTTTTGTTGATTTGTTATCATTTTCTTCCTCATCATTAGCTTCTGTTAGTTTTGAGTCCAGCAGCTGATTCATCACTAATGTCATTGAATTTATCCATTGTGGACAATTTTTTTCAGAATGGGACTGCTGGTGAAAAGTGCAAAAGTTATCCATACCTGCTTCCGTTAAGTTCATTGATGCAGGACCATGTGGAGGTGGTTTGGATTGATTGTTATCCTCTCTTTTCTTGTAGTAAGGTTTGTAAGATTTCTGAGCCTCCTTCTCCTTTTCCAAATCTATTATTCTGTTGGAAAGATTCTGCATCATCTTCACCATTCCTTTGAAGTCTTGTGATTGTTCATCTTTAGGCTTAGCAAATGACAAAGCTTTCTTCCCAAAAAAAAATTCTCCTGACTACTCTGGATAATCTTCTATGCTTTCCTTTTCAGCTTCTACTCTCTCTGCTTCCTCATAAGTCTCTGTTAGCATAGGTTTGGCTTTCATTTTGGCAAACATGGCCAAATCAGGTCCCATAGCTGAAGTATAATATTCAATCAGAACTTTATCTAAGGGTTTGTCAGTTTCAGAAAAGTTTTTAAGATAGGCTGCAAACCTTTGAGTAAAACTATGCACCTTCTCTTTTCTTTCTTTCTTTAAAGCACACAGCCCTTTCATGAGAGCTACATGAGTTTTCTGGGTTGCATATTTGCTTCTGAATATCCTTTCAAAAGTATCCTAGTCTGGGATTGAATTTGCAGGCAGACCAAAATACCATGAGGCGGCTGCTCCTTTAAGGGTATGTGGGAAAAGTCTGCAGACTACGTCTTCGTGTTCTCCAACCTTTAGCCCTTCTATGGCCAAGTAGAAAATTTGCAAATGATCATTTACTAAGATCCTCTCACTTGGGTCAAACTTGGGTAGTATCTTCTCAAAATCCTGAGGTAAGTCATGCAAAGGAGGTGTTAGGTTTAAGGGTGATCTGGCTTTCCAAGCAGGTGGTGGATTTGGTGGGCTAGGTGGCTGATTTGCATTTACACCCGCCATGAGTCTAGGTGGAGAGTGAGGTGGTGAAGGGACAGGAGTATGTACAGGTGAAACTACTTGATTCAAAGGTTGAACAACTTCCTGTAAAGTTGTTTCTACAAGTTCTTCCCAATCTCCAACCAACATAGAGTCTTCCAATACAGGACGATCTTTCTTCTTGTATTATCTTCTAGGTAAGTTAGGGATAATCGGTAATCCTCCAGTCTTCTTCACATAAGCCCTAGTGTGTCTTCTCAGATCATTAACAACTTCATTGTCCACAGAATACAAATGTTCTCTATTCTCTTCAGGAATCGGATTAGGAAATAAACTGATTTCAAAAATATCACTGGTGGAGTAATTTCAAGGAAATGGGTTTCCTTGACCAGCCATGCACTGGTGGCCCTCCTTCTAGTGCCAAAAATTGTTGAGGCCTAGAAATTCACAGGCAACAACAGCAGGGGATTCTCCCCAGTCAACGTTCCCAACTAGCCCGTGATTGTTTGGTATGGGGAATCCATCTGGTTTACGGTCTAGCTACCATAGGTTAGGTAACAAAAATAAAAGGTTTTACCAGTTGTGGCTTGGTCCACTGTGTATATTTTTGTATTTTTTAGCCTTAAGTGTGATATGCAAGTTCCTATCTAAAAATCCAGATTGATCAAGAGTACGAGGAGTAGTCACAATGTGATGCGCAGGTTCTTACCTCTCGTCTTAAGCTCTCTCGCATCTAAATCACACACAACCAGAAATAAAACTAACTAACTAACTAAGCTGTCCCTGGGGAGCGATATTATCATTTAATGAGTAATGTATTACTGTTCATGTATTAAGAGAAATCACAGGTAGTTGTTCTTATTTCAAAACACATAAACATGAATAGATAGATGAACAACAAGATAGCTCATTGTTTGTGAAAACATTCATTACTCATAGTGGAAATTATCATAAAATAAACCAGAGAACATTCATACAAGAACATAGGTTCAACAAGGTAGAATGATCTCACAGTTAGTGAATAAAATCTGAAAACGAAATAGTTCCCCTTCAACAACATCCATTACACAGCATTTGAACATTCCACCAAAGCTTTCTCCAACAGGAAAAATTGTAATTATCTATTGCAAAACAAAATAGTTCCTCTTACAATGTATTCTCACAAGTCTAACTGGGAAAAAGTCATGGTTCTCTCGAACTTTCCTATATTTATACAAAAATAGCAAAATCTTTGGGTTTCCCCCACCCCGTGACCTTTGGGCTCCCCCAAACATTTTAGTCTTACAATTATGTCTTTTATGACTGCTCATGATTCATACAAACATTATATTTCAAATTAAGATTAAGATTTACAGGCACTTTGTAAAAAGGGACCGGCTTGGTAACTAACGAACTTCCCAAGCCTGAGACACTACTCTTAATGATTATTCTTAGTAATCCGTTGGTCCTTTTGAGACCCTGTGGGTCTCATATTTTTGCTCTCCTCTTTTCCTTGAGCAGCATTTATGCTTCTTTATGCTTTAGCTTCTCCTTTCTTCAGCCAACTCCCTTCTGCTATGTATTCTTTGTAGCAGTAATCATCAACTAAATATGAAAATTCTCCTAGGTTTCTTCTGCAATTAAAACAAAAAAGTCATCATTTATCCAAATAAACATACACCATACTACCAAAAAATAAGCGTTAAAGGTGAAAAACGGTACTGCGTTTTCAACATGAAAACCTTAACTTGATAAAAAACAGAGAACTTTCCGTCGCCTATGAAATAAGTTAAAAACTCACAACGATGGCGGGAAAACCCCACCGGTGGGAAAAACTAAGCATCGGGCAGATAAAATCCTTATCGACGAAACGGAACACATAATGTCGGATGGTTAGTTCACTAAAACGCCACAACGGCGGGTGACCCAATGTCTAAGGATTCTGAAGCAAAACAAATCGTCAGCGAAATAAAGCAAAGGTCGAAACTGTTATAGCATCGGATGGCTAGTCTGCTAAGGAAACGCAATGGTGGGAATCAAAGAGACACTATTTACACCCAAAGTCATAAATGCTTCGATGAACAAAAACAAATGAAAAGCAATAAACTTGTGAGATCGGCAAAGAAAGGAGCTTCTGTCAGAGTGCTTGCAATCTGCCATCCAAAACGGTGGCAACCTAAAGGACTAGTGCCCCAATTCACACATCAATGGATTCCCGATAGCGATCAGAACAAATCAATAATACGTAAAAATCATGAAAACAATAAGTGCTCGGGAGACTTTAAAGTTATGCATCGGTTAAAACAATTCGTTTCATCTCCGAACAACGACGGCATATAGAGCTGAAACCTCGATTCGATCTTCAACACCGCTATAACAGTGATAAAACAAACTATCGGAAAAAAAAAAATGCTAAGTCTCATAGTCGAAAGCATTGACGATTCTAGATCGCACTGAAAGAAAAACAATTGACCTCAAATCAACCTTATGATCCAAATTTGTAGCAAAAACAATATAGTTCAGCCTTCCAAAACAAATCCAAGCAAGACAAACTTTAAAAGGAGGGCCCAAAATTTTAGAAAATTTGGGAAAAAGTTGCAGCTGCAACAGAAAGATCAACGGTGCGAAAAGGTTAGTGCAGAAAATGGAAGGCAAAGAAGTGTGAAAGAAACGTTTAAGCTTTTGAGAACTTGCACTTTGCATCACACATTCTGAAAGATCAACGGTCATGAAGGAGCCTGCATGAGATCAACTATGTGGAACGATTGTTGCAGAAAGTTTAGTGTGGAAGTGGAAATCTTGAAATGGCATTATGGAAAAGTCACAAACATGCATTCCACTATATGCATCTTATCGAAGATCAATGGTCACAAAGAATCTCGCAGGAGATCAACGATGTGGAACGGTTGAGGTGGAAAGCTAAGTGCGGAAAGACATGTTGAGAAATGTCACAGTTCGAAAATCCACTATCTGCATCCCATCTCATATCTACAGTCAGGAAATAGCCTAGGATAAAGATCAATGACTCATGATAACTGCGGAAAGACGACTGTGAAAAACGTTTTCGGAAAGCTAATAGTGTGGAAAGACATTTTGAGATCTACGGACAAGAAAAAGCCCGATCTAAAATCAATGGCTTAGGGTGATTTCAGAAATAGAGACCACGAAAGAACGTGACTGAAGGGTTAAACTGTAAATTTATTAACATGAGCTTAGGATATGCTCACAGAAGATAAGCTCCTGTGATTTAGTCCATAGGGAGACCGTAGAGGAGGAAAATAATCCTGGCAATAGATTTTTCCAGTTGATAGGAATCCCACAGGCATTGGTTTGATAAATCCCATGATCAAAGATGAAGTTGAGGAAGCCTGCACCATGAGTAGATGGAGAAGCTCACGAGAAAAACATGAAGGCTAGCACGCAGATGAAGAATCCCATGGATGACCAGGGAAGGTTAAATTAATTAAATTAATTTAACAGTTAAATAAACTAAATATTAAAAGAGTAAGAAACAAAATTAATATCAATATCAAATATTTGAAGAGGTGTTAGGATGAAAGAAGATGAGTTCGATCTGTAAGGTTGAAAAGGTTAAATGTTTAACATAATTATGGATTAAGCTTTAATCAAACTGAGTTTTTGAGAAGGTATGAAGATGAAAGGGCATGACTAGTCTAAAAAGGTAAAAGGCATAAAGAATGAAGAATGTATTTATATAGCAGAAGATTGAAGTGGAGATAAGTGTCTTTATCGTTCAAAATATAGAAGAACAAGAAGATACTAGTAAGTATGACAGAGATTGGGGGGGGAAGAAATCTGGGAGTTTACTGATAATAAATAGGGTGGCAGGATGGGTCTAGGGCAGGAAACAGTCCTACAGGGGGGTGTTGTCTCCTTCTAGTAGAAGCTGGTAAATAGGGTGTAGGAGCATCATGTCAGTTGTAGATGACAAAATAGGGTGTCATAGCATCCTTTCAATAGTAGTTGATAAACCAAGGGGTCGTAGCCTCCTTCTAGTGGTAGTTGGTAAATAGGGTGTCTTAGAATCCTTTTAGTAGTAGCTAATAAACCAGGGGGGCGTAGCCTTCTTCCAGTGGTAGCTGGAAAATAGAGTGATGTAGCATCTTTTTCAATAGTAGCTGATAAACCAGGGGGTCGTAGCCTCCTTCTAGTTATAACTGGTAAATAGGGTGTCGTAGAATCCTTTCAGTAACAGTTGATAAACCAGGGGTTCATAGCCTCCTTCCAATAGTTTTTGGTAAATATAGTGTAATACCATCTTGTCTGTAGAAGCAGGAAAAACTATTTGTAGATAACAATTTTGCAGTAATAGGAAGTATTCGTGGTTTATCTAATTGGGGTTCCACAATAAAAATATGTGTTTTGTGTATCTTGTTGATTATTTTTTTATTAAAGCTTAATAAGTGGTTAAAATGGTAAAAATTTAACAACAATGATTCAGTATTGACCAATATTCCAACAATTTCCAAGTGGCATCATCACTTCTTAGTGTTTGCAAAACATTAGGTGTCATGTCCCACACACAACACCTTCACCCCACCTTCAAGGGTATCAAGTGTAATCAAGTATGTCTACCATATTCTCAACATCACATCAACCTGCAAGCAAGTATCCAAGTGTCATCACATGTGTGTGGGTTACCTCATCATGCACATAATCGGCTTCATGAACTTTGGAAGGGAATCTAGTTCTTCATCAGGGCTTCCAATTCTTCATAGGCTTCTTCATCAAGAAAGGACATGTCCATGGGTTCCATATCATGTCAATGACCATACATGGTCATCATAATCATACAAGATCTTCATGACCCCAACAAGGGTTCCAAGATCATCACCAACACAAAACGGCTCCATTATGCATTCCTTCAAGTGGTATGGGTACAAGGACATCGTGATCAAGACAAGAGGGATTCATGGGATTTTTCAAGCACCTCATCCACACCAAGAGATTTCCAAGGTTAAAATCCATCATGACATTACCTATGGGGTTACTAGGCCTTCTCATGGGGTATCAGAGCATGAATGAGAATAGAATGGGTCATTAATGCTTCTTCATCTTGCTTAGGTATTCTCCATCATACACATAAGATTTAGCACCATCTCTAGGGTCTTCAGCACCATCAGTAGGGTCTTCAGCATATTCAACAAGGTGGTGGCTTCAACATCCAACTTTGTGGGTATAGGGACCTTGTCAACTGGGTACAAGGTGCTTCAAGGCACAAAACCACTCTGTAATGGGTCCAAGGGGCTGCAAGTGGGAATTGGTCGCATCAATGACAACCTTTGGGGCCATTGCAAGTCTATGTTTGCATCAATGACAATTTCATCAATAGTTTCCATATCTTCCTTGGAGGATAAGGGATATAAAGTTTCATTTTCAGATGGGAAAGTGTTTGCTTGGAACAAGAACTCAATAATGGAAACATTAAAAGAAATTGGAGTAATATAGGAGAAAATGTATTGATTGAACATTCCACTAGCTCAAGTACTAGTTCATGACTCCACTAGTATGAGTGAACAATGGAATGAAATATTATCTCACATCAACTATATAAGAGCTCTCCCATAATTAAGAAACATTGTGATGGGTCTACCATCACTTCACATGGACCATGACAGAGTTTTCAAGGGATGTGCACTTGGAAATAATACCAAGGTATATTTTTCAAATATTGAGAGCATATCCAAGGAAATATTGGATCTAGTGTACTCCAACTTGTGCGTACCTATGACTATCGCTTCTTTGGGTGGTTACAACTACTATGTAACATTTATTGACAACTACTCATAGAAGACTTGGATATAATTTCTCAATACCATGGATCTGAGGGAGTTCTCAACAAGTTCAAAGAATTCAAATCACAAGTCGAGAATCTATCAAGAAAGAGGATCAAGACTCTAAGATCAGAAAATGGTGGAGAGTTTAACTATTTATACAAGGAAGCGGGAATTAAGAGGGAGATTAAAGTTCTCTACAACCCTCATCAAAATGGGGTTTCATGTTAGGGTTAACCTTGACTCATGAATGAGTCAAAGGTAATTTAGGTCTAGCACATGGCTTGGGAACATGGTTTTAATATCCCATGGTATTTTCCATGATATTTGTTTCCCAATGGTATTTGGTGGCCCGTGTTATTTCATGTGATGAAACCTTTATAAGGCTTGAGGAGGCTCTATTGTGAAGTGTTATGGAGGTGAGTGGTGGCTAGCTCACTTGGACCAGCTTGGTCAATTTAGGTCAAGGGAGATAATAAATCTATCATGGTGGTTTTTCCCAGTTTTTGGTTTTCCACGTAAGTATGGTGTGTCTATCTTTATGGTTTCTTGTTCTATTTTATTTCTCTTGCAAGTAATTATTTTAATGATTGTTTAAATATTAAAAGTTGGTATCAAATCCATGGTTTGGTATATATTTTTTCTTGTGTTGTACCTAGTTTTTTAATTAATTGTTGGGTGCATGTTCAGTGGTACCCGATACCCCAGCATTTTTTGGTTCCTTGTTAAAAGTTGATTTCTGTGGGTGTTAGAAGCACAAGGTATCCCTCCTATGCATAAATAATGGATGTTGATTTAAGTGTGGAATGAACCATTGGGTAGGTACAAGGGTGGTATGTAGGTTGAGTCTTTGATTGCAGGAGGAATGCGATATGATTTAGTATCAGTTGTGGGACCAGTATTGATGAACGACATATGTGAAGATAATCCCTATATAAGCTGCGGTTACAATGCCTGAGGACCCATGTAATCTAGTAGATGGATTCTTTTTATATGAACTTCAATGAAAGGGTTGGATGCAAGTACAAAATGAGCATGGTAGAAAATGAGCAAGAAAGAGAGCATGGAAAATAAAGAGGATAAAGAAACTGATGGTGATGGTGTAGTCACCATGAAGACACATGAAAAAAAAATGGAGCGATTTGCATGTAAATTGGCATATGGATGTAAGACCTAGTAAGGCATGCATACCCCAAGTGAATCACTAGTAAAGTCGGGAGATGACCTAGGTGATAGGAGGTTGTATGTGAGATTCCTCAATAAAACTTTGAGGGGGGTTGGTGTTTACTCCAAGTCAAGTTTAAAGGGGGGATTTTTAAGGTTAACCTTGACTTGGGAATGATTCAAAGGTAATTTAAGTCTAGCACATGGTTTGGTAACATGGTTTCTTGTAGCCCATGGTATTTGGTGACCCGTGGTATTTTCCCATGGTATTGCATGTGATGAAGCACTTATAATTCTTGAGGAGGTTTGATTGTGAATTGGCCTGGAGGTGAGTGGTGGCTAGATCACTTTGCCTAGCTTGGCATGTTTAGGTCAAGGGATATAATAGATATATTATGATGATTTTTCTCGGTTTTGGGTTTTCCATGTAAATATGGTGTGTCTATATTAATGGTAATATGGTGTGTCTATCTTAGACCTTGTGTTAATGTTTTGAACATAATGGAGATTATTGAACTTTAAAACTCTTATCAATGATGTGTTGAGGACATGTAACAATTAACGATTGAATCACAAAAACAATTCATCTGCAACACAAGATGTACCCTAGGGAAAATCCTCATAACAAAGAGGGTGAAAAACCCCAACAATTCTTCGAAGTATAATTATATCGATTGCATAGAATGAATTTTATAACATAACCATATTTCCCGATAAGAGAGAATACAAAGCCTTCAATCATGGATATTAAATGATAGTTAACTTACATTAGAGTGAACTCAATCTCTAACCGAATATTGATCACTTAGTTAAAAGGATAACATAAGTATCATAGTGCAATAACTCAATTGTCGCATGCAACACACTTTCTTAACTTAAGTAATGTCCTTTGATTAACTTAAGTGTCTTATGTTAGTCTAACTAAAGTTTAAACACTTTATTTAACTAGTCCATATTTCTTTAATCATGTAATTAACCATTATTAAATGAATCTTGGTGACTTATGAACACTGATCTCTTCTTTACTTAATTGAATGTTGATCATTAATAGTTCAATTGATGATTTAACTAAAGCACTAATTAAGGTGTTCATATTTAATCGAAGCTTTATAACTTAAGTTCACTTAGTCATATGCATGGGAAATTTGATTTCTCTTTCTCGCATAACCTCTTTATTGCTTAAATATTTATCTTACTACATGGTCTATGTTTAATCATGTATCATATAATATTATACTCAGAATATTTGTCACACATACTGATGATCATATATATATATATTACACCAGACCATATAGTCGTATGCTAAAGTAATTCACTCTACAGATGATCAGTCTCTAGAGGAGACTTAGTAGCTTTATCCATCTTGAATTACCATGGTTAGTAATGCATTACATAGTATATCCTCTTGACTTGATACAACATGAGTCTCCATCCTTGATACAACACAACACCCCAGTATTGATACAACAAAATGTTGTCTCCAGTTAAGGAGATCCATATCATAGGGTATCGTATATGAGAATCATTTGAATTTATACAAATCAAGTCTATACTTGATACAACACATGTCTACAGTATTAATACAACACAATACTGGACAAGACTGCAATATTGATACAACACAAGATTTCAATCTTGATACAAGATAAGAGAACCATACATGAATCTCACCTCAATACATGAGAGCATATATAGGAATTGATACAACACAATGTCCTGACTTGATACCACACAAGTACTTAACTTGATACAACACAATTTTCTGACTTGATACAGCACAATTCCTTGAATCGATACAAAACAAGTCCCTGACTTGATACCACACAAGTATGGAGAATGACTCATGATGTTGCACATTTAACAACTTGTTCTATTTTATTTCTCTTGAAAGTAATTATTTTAATGCTTGTTTAAATCTTAAAATTGTTGAAACAAAGAATCAAACAATTGTGGAGGAATCCAAATCCATGATACATTACCAAATTCTATCGATGTTCTTTTGGGTAGAAGCTTCCATAATGGTTGTCTATGTACAAAACAAATTCCCTCATAGAATCTTGACGGACATGACTCTGAAAGAAGTCTTCACAGGAGTGAATCCAGAAGTGGTCCACCCTTGTATCTTTGTTGTCCATTCTACATACATGTGCCCAAGGAAAAAGGACAAAATTAGAGCCTTCGAGAAAGAAGGGGGCTTTCATGGGATACAATGAGTCTTCAAAGGCATACATAATTTACATTTCGGGATTGAAGAAAATCGAAATCGGTAGGGATGTGTCCTTTGAAGAAGAAATGGTTATCCAGAAAAGAAGAGGATTTGGCATGGAGATTGATGACAATGAAGAGATGAGATCATCTCCCCCTCCATAATTTCATATGTAATTTCCAAAGGAAGAACCGACTGACTCCATCGATCCAAATGATCCAATTGATGCTCCCACGGACATTGCAATTTGTTGAAAGATTCCTATATGGGAACAACGAACATTGCAATATGCAGAGGGAAATTAATCTCCATATGGAACTTTTCAGGAAAGAAAAAGACCTCAGAGGTTCTCAAGTTATGTAGCATTGATGAGTCACATCATTGACTCAGGGAAAACCACATATGAAGAAGCATCCATGAACCAAGTTTGGAAGGATTACATGATGGAAAAATACCAATCGATCATGAAGAATGATGTATGGGAGGTTGTATCGAGACCTGAGGGGAAGTAGTAATTTCCAAATGGATTTTTCAAGATTAAACATGGAGTAGATGGAAGTGTTGAAAAACACAAGGCTAGATTTGTTTCCATAGGATTATCTCAGAAAGAGGGAGTTGATTACAATGAAAAATTTTCCCCCGTGGCTCGACACCATCAGGACCATTATTACTATTGCTTCATCTATGGGTTGGAAGTTGCATCAGATGGATGTCAACACTTTCTTCCTTAATGGTGTAATTGAGGAAGAAGTATACATTGAACAACCATATGGGTTTGTTGTCCATGGGAAGGAGTCCCACATCTGCAAGTTGAAAAAGGATCAGTATGGACTCAAGAAAGAACCTCACACTTGGTATGGATGGATAGAGGTGTACTTAATGAGCTTGGGATTCACAAAGAGTGATGTAGATCCCAATATTTATTACAATATTTTGGAAGATGAGCCACTAATTCTAGTTTTGTATGTGCATGATTTGTTTCTCACATGAAATGAGAATTTCATTGCATGGTGTAAGAAGAAGCTTGCCTCTAATTTTGAAATGAAATATCTTGGATCGATGGATTACTTCTTGGGATTATAATTTTGGCAGAGGAAGAAGAATATTCTCCTAAGTTAAGGAAAATACACCGTTGATATTTTGAAGAGATTTAGAATGTTGGACTACAAGTCCATGGCTACTCTGATGGATGCAAACCTAAAGAAGATGAGGGACTCAAATTCAAATTTTGATTTGATTAGTACCACCATGTATTGTCAGTTGATTGGATCATTGATGTATATGAAGAACACTAGGTCGTAGATATGTTTTTCTATGAATTCTCTCATCCAGTTCATGAGTGATTCGATGCAGAATCATTGGACTAATGAAAAACATATACTCAGATATTTGCATGGCACTATGGGATATGGACTAAGATATGCCTTAGAATGTGACTTGATATTGCAGGCATATTCATACTCAGATTGGGTCATATGTGTTGCATATAGAAAGATTACTTCTAGATGTTGCTTCTGTTTGGGTTCTGCAGTTATTTCCTGGTGCAGCAGGAAGCAGACCTTAGTATAACTTAGTGCTGTAGAGATTGAGTATATGGATGCTAGTACAACTGTTTGAGAATAAGTATGGCTTTGAAAACTCCTTGCAGGATTGTTTGGTCAGATTCTAGGACCAACTGTGATTCATTGGACAACCAAAGTTGTGTGCAAATGACAGTGAAACATGTATTTCATGATAAGTCGAAGATTATAAAGATTCAATATCACTTCATTCATGATATGGTGCAAAAACGTGCAGTCGAGCTACAATACGTATCGACGGATGACCAGAATGTAGATGTTTTTTCCAAGCCACTTCTGAGGACAAAGTTTGAATACTTCCATGGAAGGATTGTCGTAGAAGAAAATGTGTCCCTCCTTAAGAGGGAAATGTGATTCTAACATCTACCGTGCTTATACATTAGTTCCTCTACTCATTCTGGTTCTCATCTTGGTATGAGAGAAATATCATTGGCAGTGGATATGGACTAGTATTATATGGTTGTGTACACATGTACCTATGAGCGTCCTGGTTCTTAGCCTGGTGTGGGATAAATCCCACTGGAATTAGAGATGAACAAGTAGTAGATGCAATAGAGGAAATTTCAACTCAAAATGGGCCTTTTAACTTTAACTCAAATTCCATGTCATCATGTGTTAGCCAGTCAAATTGCTTTAAATTTGAAATACCGTATAGGTCTTAAACACTTATTTAATATAAATTTGGGGATAGGTATTAAAAAAAACTACTTTTTTGTTTGTATTTTCGACATATCTCCCCATGTTTTTTCTCAAATTTCGATCGAGAGAGCTTTTTGGATGCGGAATTAAATTCCACATCCAACGAGTACCCACTTGGCATACTTTTGACAGACCGCGCTACCCCAAAAACAAGAAATACCTGAAAAAACATGGTGATGACATCATCATCACATTTTTTCAGGTATTTCTTATTTTTGGGGTAGTGGGGTCCATCAAAAGTATGACGAGTGGGTACTCGTTGGATGCACAATTTAATTTTGCATCCAACAAGCTCTCCTGATCAAAATTTGAGTAAAAACACGGGGAGATATGTCGAAAATACAAACAAAAAAGTAGTTTTTTTCTTTTCTTCTTCCAAAATTAATAAATATTATTTTATTATTTTAACTATTATTTTATTAATTTTTTTTAGGAGGCCCATTTTGAGTTGAAATTTCCTCTAATTGTTGTGTACACTAGTGCCTCTACTCATCCTGGTTCTCATCCTGGTATGGGATAAATCCCATCGGAGGTAGAGATTAACAACTAGTAGATGGGCGTGTGAAGAATGCCCAAGTTCTCATCCATGTATGGGAGATTCCCATCGGCAGTATATATGGGTTGGTTTTAAATGATACATTGATGACACCTCTTTGATGGACTGTGTGGATCCAATGCATGATGACAAATCTATAATGGATCATGTAGAGTTGCAGAGGTGGTGGATTCATCGATGGACTGTGTGGACCGGATGTATGATAAAAAATATATGATGTACCATGCATAGTTATAGAAAGGATGGATTCACGGATGGACTGTGTGGATCAGAAATATGATGATGATGACTCTCTAATGGACTGTGTAGATTTGTAGAGTTGATAGATTCATAGATAGACTAAGTGGGTCAGATTCATGATAACACATCTCAATGGATAGATATCGCTTTGACAACCTTTAGTATGTATAGAGATGATCGAGACAGATGTGTTCTATGAAAGAGACCCAAATGATTGTGATGTTGATGATGCCCATGATGTTGAAGAATACCTTCCTTTTTGGGAGGGAGTGTTGGATTTTGTGAAACTTCGGAAGTTATACTTATTGTATCTTTATTATATTGTTTTCTACCTCCTATGGGAGATCATACTGATGTAATCATTCATGTAAACCCTAGGGAATTTTATATAAGAAAAGAACTAAAATAAAATTATTTTTATTTCTCCCTAAGGGAATTCGACCCCAGTAAGTTAGACAAGTTTTCTAGTTAGGCTTAAATGTCAGTTTTGTAAAGTGTATAAATAGATAGGCTACGTGCCTCATTTGGACAAGCATCCAAGAAAGCAAGTTCGCTAGTCAAGGAGAAGTTTGCTCCAACAGTGAGAAGTAGTCTTTTCTAGGGTTTTTCATTAAATAGATTTTCTTCTTTCTCTCTCTCTTCTTGTACTCTATTCTCAGGTTTTATCATCTCTATATGAAGGTTGTTGGGTTTTCTCCCAATTGGGTTTCCCAGGATAAACTCATGTGTTCTTTATTTATGTGTTTTTTCTTTCTTATAGAGATCCTATAGTTCATGTGCAATAAATATATACTGCTATAATCTTGTAAAAAACATAACAAGTTCCCATGGTATTGCCCCAAGGTATTGCATGTAAATAAGCCTATAAAATTCTTACCACGCTCCATTATAATATGGCCTAGAGGTGAGCGATGGATAACTCACTTGGCCTGGCTTGGCCAGTTTAGGTCAAGGAAGATAATATATATATTATGGTGGTTTTTCTTGGTTTTGGGTTTTCCTCGTAAACATTGTGTGTCTATGTTTAATGGTTTCTTGTTTATTTTATTTCTCTTGCAAGTAATTATATGTATTCTCATTTAAATCCTAATAGGGAAGACAATTGCAAACTTACAAAGGTATGTTTATTGGCCTAGAATGCAATAATATGTAGTTTGGTTTATCAAAGTATGCATACTTTGTTGTACAATCAATCCCAACAATAGGAATCAAGGTATATACCATCCCCTATCTGTTCCTAAGAGACCATGGGAGAGCATATCCATGGATTTTGTGGGTGGTATTCCAACCATTAGGAAGGGAAATGACTATTTATTGGTGGTAGTTGACAAATTCAACAAGATGTTCATTATTATGCCTTGTAAAAATACCATCAAAGGGAAAGAAGCAACAAAATTTTTCTTTAAATGGGTTTGGATGCACTTTGGTATACCAAGGAGCATCATATCAGCTAGGGATTCCATATTTCTTAGTACATTCTGGACTACACTTTGGGAAAATATGGACACTAAGTTGAAGAGGTCTACAACATTCCATCCACTGAAAGATGGAGATATTAAATTGAGCACATAGATCTGTGGACAAACGCACAACTCACATGATAGATCACATAATTTACTCAGTTATTGAAGAATGAAACAGTGCAAAAATGGCTTGCAACTGTGAATGCTTTTCATTAATCAAAGAGTAATTAGATAAATAATTACAATGAAGTACAATGGCTTTAATAGCCACAAGAAATTTGAATCCACATGAGTAAATTTGAATTGATTAGACTCTACTTGATTGTAGGTAACTAAGACCTTGTCTAAATCACTATCGGGGGACTCAATAGTTAACTGGCCTTGTCTAAACCATAATTGGAGTGCATCGGAGTTCTAAAACACAACTCAAGTGTTACATTTAGTGTTGACTAAGGCTAACTGACTGTGGTAGGTGAGAAATGCGCCCCTCATGAGTTCAATCAAGTAAACCTAGCGCTAACTAAATGTAGAGGACTAGAACTGAATGTAACTGACTCCTAACTTAGCTTTACCAGTCATCAACTGAACTGAACTGACCTTGGTTGGTTTCGGCACTCCTAGTGGCTCCTAAATTGTAGGGATTGGTCTAGGAGGCTCCTAAACTAATGCAATCAAGTGAAATCAGTGGCAGTGAGCCTCAATTAGTGTTCCCCACACTTTAGTAACTGAAATATGTGCCCCAATTAGGCCAAGTGGACCCAATGGTGTTAATGACTATAAATAGACAGGATGGACTCCCTATTTAGACATGACTCCTGATTTAGACATATGACCAAATTGGACAAGGGAGGATTAATAATCCTAACACCCCCCCTGAATGCTAACTTGGATAATCTATGGGCCCTGGTAACTAAGACCATATGTCACCGATTACATCAAGTAAATTAAAGTAACTGCTCAAAAACAAGGTGCTGGGGAAAAACCACATGGGAAAAAAAAACCCCTCTAATTAAGCAGGTAGAATCAAGATCAATCTAGTTCTTCTATGCATAGGTATCCTGGGGCCTGGCATGTGAACCTCTCCATCATTAATTCTAGAGGAATATTCCTCTTTGGAAGAAGAATGATATGCTCAACTAAATCAGAAATATAGACAGTTGTTGGATGAAGATTGGACCCATGTAGAGCAACTAAAGTCAATTGATAAGTGAGAAAAGGTTCTTGTGGATTCAAAACATGTGAGAAAAACTCAAGAAACTGATATTTTTCAGCCATGAACATAAAAACATGAGTGGTAAGAATGGCCCCAAGTGTTAGGAGCAATTGTCCAGGCGGATGCAGAAAATCTTCCTCTTTACTAGTTCTGTGAGGAGATGAGCATGTGATCAATGATAGAGAAGCACTCAGACTGTTGAGAGTGAATGCTTGAGCTCCATAGTCTGATATATCTTCTTAAATAGATATTGAATCATATAATAAAATATCAGCAACCTCATATGAGGAAACTAACACCAAATCCCCATCAGCAGTTTTGAAGAGAGTGCGGTACTTGATTTTTCACACCGGAATTGGTGAGAGCAACTACAAGCATGAATGAAAGTGTTTGAAATTTAAAATATGAACCAAATAATATCAGATCAGAAATTAAATCATATCTAAACAGGTTCAAAACAGATCCAAAACTGTGAAATGGAATCAAATCCCCAGCAGCAGTTTTGTAGGAGACTTGCGGTACTTGTTTCTTCACACCGTTGATGAGAACAGCTACAAGCAGTACTGAAAGATTATGAATTTGATATATTAAACCAAGAAATATCATATCAGATCTAAATAAGATCATATCAGATCTAATAAGGTTAATATCAGATTCAAATAAATGGTTAACCGAGACGGTGGATGCACAACTTTCTTCTTCTTCAAAATTCTGAATTTTGGTGCATGCAATCCTGCAAGAATTTGCTGGAAAAACTAGATCATGGGGAGCGAATGGATCACTCTAGTAATCTGATATTTCTTCCAAAATATCCAAGTTATAACATATTTCCACACCAGCAGCAACATTCGAGAGAGAAAAATCAAATTTCTCTTCACTTTCGGAAGCAATTACTGGTAAATTTTGCACGGAATTCAAAGGAAAATCACCGGTGAATGTTTGCATGGAAGTGCAGCAGAATTTTTCTTCAATATCAAAGATTCAAATGTATTCTTCTGTTTCAAAAATATGAGAAGATGAGATATCAGAGATCTCATAAACTTTCGGATCATCAAGAGAAGGAGTCACTACATGGAGATTGTCTTCAATTCGAATTGACTATGTAGAAGCTTCTGCTTCTTCTTCATCTTGAACAACTTCATCAGAGAGAGTGGAGGCCGAGATTTTTGGATCAAGGATGCTTATGGTGCTGGATGTTCTCTCCAAATTTCTATTATGATCCTCATCAATCATTCCAAAGGTTATTTCCAATCTTTTCTAGAGTTCCTGTGGATCTTTAATAGATCTACTGAGGTAGTGCATGCCAGGAGAAAGAGCCAGTTTCATTATTTCAAAAGCTGCATCCTTTGCATTTAGCCAGTGATTTTCACTCTCAAAAGAATTTCTAACAAATCCACCAGACACCCAAAATATATCTTGTCTATTCAGAAATATAATAATCTTCACCTTCCATTCATAATAGTATGAGGATCGGGTGAGAAGAGGAACTGATGAATTCATTTCGAAGTTGTACCTGTAAAACAAAAAAAAGGGCACTGTAAGGTCGGACAGCCTGCACTTTTGGAATTTTATTCACACCCAGCTTAGTTAATCAAGCAAGCTTGATCAACAATTCCTTTGCTTGGGGTATTAAGTGGTAAATTCTCCGCTTCTAGTGCAGTGCTGGAAGGAGCAATTTTGCTCAAAAAATGATCCAGTAGGATATCTGAGGAGGAGAAGTGCCTTGTCCACCGAGGATATAATACCATATTAAATTGAGCACATAGATCTATGGAAAAACACACAACTCACATGATAGATCACACAATTTACTCAGTTATTGAATAATGAAACAGTGCAAAAATGGATTGCAGCTGTGAATGCTTTTCATTAATCAAAGAGTAATTAGATAGATAATTACAATGAAGTACAATGGCTTTAATAGCCACAAGAAATTCAAATCCACATGAGGAAATTTGAATTGATTAGACTCTACTTGACTGTAGGTAACTAAGACCTTGTCTAAATCACAATCGAAGGACTCAATAGTTAACTAACCTTGTCTAAACCATAACCGAAGTTCATTGTGTTGGAATATGTTAATCCATTTTCTCCATTTTCTAGGATTAGCATGTTATTTCCATCTCCTTGACAACTCACTCATGCTTTTTCCAACTCGTGAGGTCCTTGATAGATTTGGTAAATGCTTTAGCCACCTTTGGGGGTTTGCTATATTTTGGCAAGTTATCCTTTTTGAACTTTATGAGTTGTTTCCATACAATTCGATATTCCTATGAGGGATGTACTATTTATGTACACTATTATTCATAATTATTCAATGGAAGGATACACACCAATATTCATCTCTTCATTCATGTGATTCAGTCTCTTTTCTTCTCTCTATTTTTCCTATGTATGCTTGTGAGAATTCTTAGTAGCAAGATCTATTCCCTATGCTTCTTATTAGCATCATTGCACATAGCATTGATCTATTATTTCTAAATGGTATCAAAGCAGCAAGGTTGATCAAGTTCTATAGAGTTGAGGAGCACATCCAGTCTCCTATCCCTCTCTGAAGAAAAGCTTGTCTAGCTTACAAGATTTTCTCCTAGTTTGTTTTGCAGGTTGCAGAGATTTTATTCTTGAGCACATCAATTCAGCAATATGGATTATTCATCAGCTATAATTCTTACTTCCTTCAACTACCATGAATGGAAAGCCAAAATCTCCATTCTATTGCGCAGTAGAGGATTATACAAAGTTACACTAGCTTTGGAGAATGAGCCCAATGTTGTGATTGAGAAAGCTAAGTGGCATAATAGGTTGGATGAAGCCTATGTATTGCTTTGCCTCTCTATTTCTCCTGATAAACTCTTTCATCTAGATGGTTTTACCACTCCAAACCAAGTATGGACTCAATTGGAGTCTCTCTTTGGAGTTCAAGATGAACTAAGAGCGCATCAATTGGAGATTGATTTATTCTCACTGAGTCCAAGCAATTTTGAATCTCTTGAGGGTTTCTTCACCAAGTTCAAGTCACTTGTTATAATGCTCAAGCAATGTGGGATTGAGAAAGTATATGATCAATTAATCCTTTCCATTCTTTCAAAATTGGGTCCTGATTACTCAGTTTTTGTGTCTACATTTCATGCAACTAGGCTTGTTGTTCCTAAGTGGAAAATGCCTTCTTTAAATTCTTTTCTTGATTCACTAACAAAGGAGCAAGATAAATTGATCCATATGGGTGTCCTTAATTATTCAAAGGGAAATGATCATTCTCTCTTGGTTCAAGGAAGCAAGAAATTCAAATCAAAAGAGAAGCAAATTGTGAACAAGCCAAAGTCAGAAATTGAAGATGAAGATTCATATGAAGATTTAATGAAGAAAGTTAAGAAGAAAGGGAGCACATCCAAGTGTTCTTATTGCAGCAAGGGTTTACATTCAGAGAAGATGTGTTTCAAGAAGAAGATGGACATCATGTCTCAGCTTCTTGAGAAGCACAAGATCGAAGTTCCAGATGAACTAGAGAATCCTGATGATTTGTTGGGGCACGCACCTCAACAGTCCCTAATTTTGGTAACTTCGCGGTTTTTGTGGAAGTTGTAAGCGGAGTTACGACTCAAAACAGTCTTAGGGGTGTCGGGGTTGAGTCAAAGTCCTGTTTTTGTAATAAACCCATGGTTTAAGTCTAGGGTTTAGGGTTCAGGGTGCCCATGGTTTAAGCCCATGGTTTTGTAATAAGTGCACTATAAATAAGCACTCTTGTAAAGAAGTCAGTTTAGGATTTTGATGTAAGATGAATTGATGCGAAGCTAAGGATATTTAGTAAGAGAAAGTTAAGTCCCATCTGTGTGCATGGACGACCTCTACAGCTGTGTGCGCAGAGGGTTTTGGGTGATAAAGGAAATCTGCAGCTGTGTGCGCAGAGGCCTGCAGCTGTGTGCATGGCTTTGAGGACTTGAAGGGATCTGCAGCTGAGTGCGCAAATCAAAACTGTGGTTTTTATAAAGAGTTGAATAAAACACAGTTCTGTGGACGTAGCCCCTACACTGGGGGTGAACCATGTTATATCTTGTGTTGTTTCTGTTATGTTCTTTCATGCATTGATAAATATATAACTGATACGTAAGATCACTGCTAAATACTAACTTCGCTGGAATTCCCAGTAGAGGGTTAAGCAAGGCACTGTTTGTTTATCTAACCGCGAAGCTAAATAAGTAACTATTAAAGCTTTGCATTCTATGATTATAATTGTTAGAAGCTAAAGGTACAGTAATATCCCTCTTCTGCTTGCAGAAACCTGATTGTGTGGCACCCCATAGTTGTTTCGGGTGAGACTTGTTAGAATAATCAACCCATAGTTTACCCAATTAGACATTAATTTAAGTGTTTTTGTCTTATTAGCCTAGTTCATGTGTCCCACCTTGTGCAAGTTGTCTATTACCTATCCATAGTGGTCAAACTTGCCTCATTTGACTCATGTGGCGCATGGGAAATCCCAAGGAATCAAATCTGCTTCATTCCTGGCCTCCTAGGCACCCTTCTGCTTTTTCTGCTTTATTCCCTGCTTTTTTAGTGTTTTAAGACAAATAGAAAAGCTAGACTAGGTGAGGCGAACTAGTTTTTTGTCCTCTTCATCCTCCACTCTTTTCCCCATGCAAAAGCATGTATGAGCTGCCATTCCACCACTCTTTAGCTTGCCTAACCCATTTTGCTAATTCCTGAGCTCCATGACAGATTTGGGATCAGCTTTTTACACCTATGGGGGATTTGCTTGTTTTTAGTAAGCCTGCTCTATGCTAGATTCGAATTGCTCCTCATGCATTCGAATCCCTAATGTATTTTATTTATACAACAACCTATTATTATATAGGGTTGCCTATTGTACACTGAGTTAATACAGTTTAGTTTTTAGCTCCAATTTCAGTCTCTTTTGTGAGTGATTTTGCATGATCAATTGTTAATTGTTGTGAGTAAAATTAATCTATCACCTGGTTCAATTTCCACATGGTATCAGAGCCATTGTAGATTGTTTTCTCTCCTCCAAAATTGTTTTGCAGTTTCAACATCAGTGACTGGGATCCTTCTACTGACAGTCGGGACAGATTTTCTAAGCTATGGATCAATCACAGAAAACTATCTTGACTCCCTTCAATTTATTTGAATGGAAAGTAGAGATGGAGATACTATTGAGAGTGAAATGCCTCTACAGGGTGACTATGGCAATAGAAGCAGAGCCCAATGCAGCTGCAGAGAAGATAAAATCGCACAACAGGAGGGATGAGGCCTATGGTCTCCTGTGTCTAAGTATTTCCAGAGACCTCATTTTCCATCTTGATGGATTGACATCACCGAATGAAGTATGGGAGAAGATTTCTGATCTTTTTGGAAAGACAGATGAGATGAGGGGACATCAAATCGAAAATGAGCTGATTTCTCTGAGTCCAAATAGCTTTGAATCCCTGCAGCTATATTTCTCCAAGTTCAAAGCACTAGTTTTGCAGCTAAAACGGTGTGGGATCGAAAATAAATATGATCAGCTCATCCTGGCCATCCTCTCGAAGCTAGGCCTTGACTATTCAATGTTTGTTTTGACCTTCTATGCCACAAAACTGACAGCTCGAACCTGGAAGATGCCTAGCCTTGCAGATTTCATGGAATCTCTCACACAAGAACAAGACAAGCTGGTGATGATGGGCACCATCAAACCATCCAAAGATCAAGCTTTGATTGCTGGAGATTTGAAGGTGGATTCAAAAAGCAAAAAGAAAGCTAAAAATCCACCTGAGCAAAAGAGAGACAAGAAACAGTCTCCGGAGGATCCACAAGGTCCCAAGAAGAATTACCAGAAGAAGAAAAACAAAGGTGAAATGAGAAAGTGCGCATACTGCAATAAGGAAAATCACACTGAAAGCTCTTGTATGAAGAAGCAAATAGACATGCTGACCCAACTCCTGGAGAAGAATGGCATCTCCCTTCCAAAAAGCTCAAAGAAGAGAGAAGGAGGATCAAGTTCAGATGACAGAGAGAGATTTCATGCATTGGTTGCTGGCACATCAAGCTCACCCAGTTTTATCATTGATTCTGGAGCTTCAAGACACATGGTTTCGACCAAGGAGGCCTTCTCCTCACTTCATATGTCGAAAGGACCACCTATAGTAATGGGAGATGACTCTCTCACTGAAAGTTTGGGCAAAGGGAGGATTGATCTTGATCATGGTCAGTTCAGCAATGTCTTGTATGTGCCTGGTCTTGCCTCCAACCTCTTGTCAGTGTACCAGATGACCTACACTGGGTCTCCTAAGAAAGTCATATTCTCACCTGATGAAGTTGAGATCATAGAGATCTCAAGTGGTAGAGTCATTGCAAAAGGAGTTGCAAATCATGCTCAAAAGGTATACATGTTCTCACACTTCCTACCTTACTCAAACCCCTCTGCTCTTCTGATTCATGCTAATGAAGCAAGCAAGATTTGGCATGAAATATTTGGCCACCTAAACTACAAATATCTTTCTGATCTTAGTTAAAAAGAGATGATCATAGGGTTGCCCAAGATAAAATTTTCCAAAGGAGTCTGCCAAGGTTGTATCCTAAGAAAACACCCAAAGCATAAATTTGAGAGAGCTAGTCATGAGAGAACCTCTGCACCCCTCGGGCTGATCCACAGTGATGTTGCTGGTCCATTCCCTCATATGTCCATGAGTCAGGACAAATATGCATTGAATTTCATTGATGACTTTTCCAGGTATTGCTGGGTTCACTTCCTGAAACACAAGTCTGAAGTTTTTGGCCTATTCAAAGTCTTTAAGGCTTTGGTTGAAAACTAGTCTGGAAGGAAAATCAAGGCCCTCAGATCTGACAATGGTGGTGAGTATCTCAAGTCTGAGTTTATTAATTATTGTGTAGATGCAGGTATTCATATGCAGCATTCTATCCCTTACACACCACAGCAAAATGGTGTTGCTGAGAAGAAGAACAGATCACTGAAGGAGATGGCAACATGCATGATGGAGGCCAAACCTTTGCCACCAAAGTACTGGGCCGAAGCTATCAACTGTGCAGCCTATATTCAAAATAGGGTTCCCCACAAACAGCTTGATGGTATGACTCCCTTCGAATCATGGAGTGGGCACAAGCCAGATGTGACCCATTTCAGGATTTTTGGCTCAAAGGCTTGGGCTAGAATTCCAACAGAGAAGAGGAAGGCTTTGCAGCCCCAAAGCCAAGAGTGTCTTTTTGTTGGATACTTTGAAGATTCAAAAGGGTACAAGTTGATCAATTTTAGCACAAACAAATCCTTCATCGAAAGGTGTGTTCAGTTTGAAGAAGAACCCCTTGCAGCAGTGGAAGTTGGTGAAGCCTCTTCACCACCTAAACCTCAAGAAGTAAGTAAAGAGTTTGTTCAACATGATGATTCTGATTTGTCTGATGGAGATGAGTTTATTGCAGACCCTAACAGCCCTACAAGGCCAAAATGGGCATCCAAGACACTACATGCAGCAGGTGAGCTAGCTGGGGATCCCAATGACCCAAGAAGGACTAGATCTCAATTTGAGAGTGGTCTGTGCATGAAGGATCCTATGTTTGCTGAAAAATGATATTTGATGGTGGAGTCTGATCCTCAAACATGTGAAGAAGTAGTAGGATATCCAATATGGCAAAAATCCATGAAGGAGGAGTTCAGCTCACTCCAGAAGAGCAACACATGGGAGCTAGTGGATCTTCCCCCAGAGAGAAAACTAGTACAGTGTAAGTGGGTCTATAAGACCAAATTTGATGCTGATGGTTCACCAATAAAGTACAAGGCTATATTGGTATCCAAGGGCTACTCATAGGTTCATGGCATAGATTACAATGAGACTTTTGCCCCAGTGGAAAATATGGATTCCATCAGGCTAGCTCTAGCCATTGCAGCCTCAAGGCAATGGGAGGTACATCACATGGATGTAAAATGTGCCTTCCTGAATGGAGATCTCACTGAAGAGATATATATGCAGCAGCCTCAAGGTTTTGCTACTAACCCTTCTCTTGTGTGCAGTTTGAGAAAGTCATTGTATGGGCTAAAGCAAGCCCCCAGGGCTTGGTATGCCAAGATCGATAGCTTCTTGCTATCACTGAATTTTGTTCGGTGCAAATCAGATCCAAATGTCTATTTGAAGTTAGTTAATGGTTCATTAATGATCATTGTGTTATATTTTGATGACCTCCTCATTACAGGAAGCTCAAAGGCTGAGATTTCTTCCTTAAAAGGAGCTATGAACCAAGCCTTCTCCATGACAGATTTGGGGCTCTTAAGTTAATTTTTGGGGTTTGAGATTGCTCAAAACAAAGCTAGAATCAAGGTGCACCAGTCCAAATATGCCTTGGACTTGCTGAACAAATTCAGAATGAAGGATTGCAAAGCAAGCAAAACTCCTTTCCTTTCAGGAGTGAAGCTGGAAGAAGCCGATTCTTCACCTATGGTAAACAATACACTGTATAGGAAATTGATTGGATGCTTATTGTATCTGACATATACTAGACCTGATATTTGTTATGCAGTAAGTGTGGCTTCTAGATACATGGATCAGCCTCATGAGATCCATTGGAAAGCAGCCAAAAGGATCCTTAACTTTGTTCAGGCAACAAGGACAGATGGGATCTTCTATAAAGCAAAATCTGATCTTGATTTGATTGGATTTACTGACAATGATTGGGCAGGTGATAGCACAGATAGAAAGTCCACATCAAGATATGTGTTCATGCTTGCAGAAGGGCCAATTAGTTGGTCAAGCAAGAAACAGAGTGCCATTGCACTCTCATCTACAGAAGCAGAGTACAGAGGAGTTGTTAATGCAGCAACTCAATGTTTATGGTTGCAGGGATTACTTGGAGAGTGTGGCTTCAAACCAGAGTACTCAACTACCATCTATTGTGATAACCAGAGTACCATTCGAATCTGCAAAGATCCAATTCAGAAGCAGAGAACCAAACACATTGAGATCCATATGCACTACATCAGAGAGCTTGTGCATGATGGCACCATTCACCTACTCTTCTGTTCATCTTCAGAACAAGTAGCTGATATCTTCACCAAAGAATTTTGTGAGAAGACCTTAAGCAATCTCAAATCACTACTGGGGATTGCTGATCATGCTGTGAAAGCATGAGTGAAGAGAAGATTCCAAAATTTTGTTTTACAGTCCATGTTTAAGGGAGGATTTTCCCAAGTTGGTTTTGCCTCTTTCCTTGTTTAAATGGACATGCAGTATGTAAAGGGTTACTAAGCCTTGTTGCTAGGCCCTATAATTTTCTGATATATTACTCATAAGTCAGGCTTAAGGGGGGGTGTTAGAATAATCAACCCATAGTTTACCCACTTAGACATTAATTTAATTGTTTTTGTCTTATTAGCCTAGTTCATGTGTCCCACCTTGTGCAAGTTGTCTATTACCCATCCATAGTGGTCAAAATTGCCTCATTTGACTCATGTATTGCATGGGAAATCCCAAGGAATCAAATCTACTTTATTCCCGGCCTCCTAGGCGCCCTTCTGCTTTTTCTGCTTTTTCAGTGTTTTAAGGCAAATAGAAAAGCTAGACTAGGTGAGGTGAACTAGTTTTTTGTCCTCTTCATCCTCCACTCTTTTATCCATGAAAAAGCATGTATGAGCTGCCATTCCACCACCATTTAGCTTGGCTAAGCCATTTTGCTAATTCGTGAGCTCCATGACAGATTTGGGATCAACTTTTTACACCTATGGGGGATTTGCTTATTTTTAGTAAGCCTTCTTTATGCTAGATTCGAATTGCTCCTCATGCATTCGAATCCCTGATGTATTTTATTTATACAGAAACCTATTATTATACAGGGTTGCCTATTGTACATTGAGTTAATACAGTTTAGTGTTCAGCTCCAATTTCAGTCTCTTTTGTGAGTGATTTTGCATGATCAATTGTTAATTGTTGTGAGTAAAATTAATCCATCACCTGGTTCAATTTACACAAGAGTGAAACCTTCTCACAGTTTTTTTCTGAAAGGGCCAACACTGTGGTTCTTTTGTTGGTGCGAATTTAATGGTATAAAGCCCAGGTCTGCCCTATAGCCCAATAAATTGGTTCCGTTGCCGGTTGAACTCAGTATCTGCTCAAGAGGGGTTTACGTCGTACCTCGAGGGCTATGTTCTGGAGACCCTCTATGAAGGAAATCAGTGATTGGCTTGATGAGACTTATCTAAAATTCGTTGAGCAAGAGAACAAAGATCCGCGTCGTAGTGCAAACGACTTTTTACAAAGGTATGTTTTTTGTGATGTTTATGAAATTTTCTTTGGTAGTATCCACATAGAGTTGCACCAATGGTTATCCAGGTTAACAGAGAGAAGGACGAACTTCCAAGAATGTTAGTTTCTTGATTGGACCCCTGCAAGAATTAATATACTGAAAAGGGTGAACAACAAGATATCCTGCGCTGTTGATTTCTGGACAACGCGAACCCTTGAAGCATTTGTGACGGAGTTCACCATCGACACGAGTACTTCCTTTAGTGAAGCCGAGCGGTATTTTTTGAAAGGACCAAGGGGTAAGTTTTTTAATTCATTTAGTTTGAGAATTAAAATGCTATTAGCTGAAAAAGGTATATTGCTCATTGAATCAGACCGTTAGATTTAGTATTACTAACCTATGTTTGCAAGTGAAAATACCTTCGACGAGCAAAGTGGTTTGCTGCGAAGTGGCAAAAGGTACAAGAGAGATTTTGGATCCTATTCCTAGGGTCAGCATACCGAGTATTCCCCTGTAAATCCCACAGATTCAGAACCCAAAGAAACCCCCTCTATTGGAAACCCTCCGGTAACCCCGCAGCACAGACATGTTATCCCTGAGAACCCGTCGCAGTCTGAAAGTAACCCTAGCTTGACAATTCCTGTCGCAGGTCAGTCTAACCTAGTAAGTTCCCCCCCGCCTAGTTCCAGTCCCCCTCCAACACCCCCTAGATCCACGATGGCCCACATGCATGATGATATTAAGCTCCCTGTTTTCAAAGGAACTAGATCAGAGGATCTAGAACAGTTCTAGTTTTTATGTGAAGCAGTGTGGACTGCTAAGACCATTATGGATCAAGATACAAAAAGAGCGCAGCTGGTTACTCCTTTTAGAGACCGCACTCTAACCTGGTTCATGAAGTTTTCCAGCACTCAGAACCATGTCTTGGCTGATACAAAAGCAGCAATGATAAAGGAATTTAAGAAGCTGAAATCAGAGTTGCAGTGTATCACTGAATTGAAAGAGATTCAGCAGAGGCGCGGCAAATCAGTGTGGGACTTTGATCGAAGATTCAAAGTTCTGCTAGACCAAGTCAGTTTCACCATTGGACCTGCACAGCATAAGGAATGGTTCATTGCAGGGTTGCTACCGCATATCAGAATTCCACTCATGCAACAGAAGGTTGTTGACCAGCAGGAGGCTCTGGAAATCACGATGAAGCTTGAAACCGCTCCTGTCGAAGATAATTCTGGTATTGCTCAAATCCAAGCAAACCTTCGAAGTGGAAATTTTATACCCAAAGGAGTTAGAACTTTGGAAGGAATTTTCGATATGAATAACATGTTTAGAAGGCCAACTAATGTCAAAACGCACAGCTCATCTATCCAATTTGAGCTGGTAAATTTGGGGTCAGAAGCTGAGCCTAAATATGTAAACTTGGGAAAGTGTTGCTCACCTGGAGAAAGGAACAAATTCATTATCTTGTTTAAACAGTACAAAGATGTCTTTTCTTGGACATATGAAGATATTAAGACGTATGACACACGCATTATACAGCATGTTGTTCCAATTAAAGTAGGATTCAAGCCATTTCAACATCCATTAAGAAATATGCATCCAAAGCTGGAACCTTTAATTCAAAGCGAAGTGAAGAAGCTGCTTGATGCAAGGATTATTTTCAGAGTCAAACACTCGAAATGGGTTTCGAATTTAGTACTAGTGAGGAAAACATCTAGTGAGATTAGACTTTGTGTGGACTTTAGAAACTTGAATCGTGCCCCTGATAAAGATAACTACCCAGTCCCACCGATGGAACAAATATTGCATATGGTCTCAGGATCGGAATTATTTTCTTTGCTAGATGGTTTCTCAGGCTACAACCAAGTGTTGGTAGCAAACTAAGACAGGTTGAAGACCACTTTTAGAACTAAATGGGGTACTTTTGTGTATATAAGGATTCCTTTTGGACTTATAAACATTGGAGCAACTTTCCAAAGGGCCATGGATATAGCTTTCTGCAAGCTGATTGGCCGAAGCGTGGTAGTTTATTTGGACGACGTTACATTTTTTTCCAAAAAGAGAGAAGAACACATGTTTCATTTAAAACAATTTTTTTAACGCTGCTGGAAATACGGTATTTCTTTAAATCCAAATAAATGTGTGTTTGTTGTATTATATGAAAAGATTTTGGGTCATATAATTTCTAAGAAAGGGATCTCAATTTTGGAGACATTTACCCACCATGCACACTTAATTTGGTCAATTTGACATTGTTAAACCACTATCCTAAGTTTTCAACTTCACCAAGATTATCATCAAGCTGATGTGATAGATCACTTTGAAATGAGAACCTCAAATGAAAATAGCAAAAGATTAGATCTTACCGATTTGAGGTGTCCGTCCTGGTTCCGGAGCTGGTTGTTCTAGGGTTTGTCAGAGAAACCCTAATTTTAAAAACTTGGAATCTTTCAGATATGATTGAATAGAAATATAGATCTATTCAAATGGATCTGTCCAATGTACTCATTTTCTGAAAACAGTGGAGGGAAGCTCCTGGAACAGGAAGCCCTAATTTTCCAATTTCTTCTGCAGAAATGTCTGTCACTATTTCTGTGATATCTCCGAAATTACTACTCCTATGTGTCTGAAAATTCTCACTGATGTATCCTCTCATGCCCCTGATCCAACACCATAGGTTTCATCATAATTGGATTCACCAATTGGGACTTATGATTGTTTTCCCAAGATGACCTGTTACAGGACTGTTCAGAACAGTGAAGTTGTATGGACTTCCACATGTCATTGGCTGATATTCTGAGTCTGAATCTTGGACCACAAAAAGTACAATCCGTGCCTTTTTTTGGAACATCTTCATAAATTTCATTTGGACATTTGTATCCCAAGATATAGCAATTCTCCCGAAGTGTCTTGTTTATGGATGAATTCTGGAAGAGGCTAGAACCCTAACTTGGAGGGATCATATCACCCAAAATATAGAGAATATGAGGATGAATTTTGGACACAGTGTAAATCAAGATTTTATATTCTTCCTATGAAATTTCATCTCTTGAGCTTTTTCCAATCTTGGGATATAGCCAATGTACCAAAACTTAGCAGTTTTAGTATTTAGGGTTTTTCTAGCTCAGGGTCAAACTAGGGTTTGAATTTCCCAGAGTTTCACCCAACCAAAAATATTGATCCAAGTCTATAAACTTTGATTTTTATGAGGAGAGAAATCCTATGCTGGGCTCACTCAAAAATTCCTCTTATGTAGAAAGCCCTAATTTCTCGCACCAAAACTGAAAATGCTCGGAATCAAATTCTGCTTCGACAAAAAGATGCGCCCTTCAATGGAGAGTCATCCTAGCATACTTTTGCTGATGGATTGTGGAGAGAGACCCAAAAAGTAAGAATCCATAGCTTCTATAGCTGCACAATGTCTTCTTCTCAGGTTAGCTCTGATACCATGTTAGATTTTTATCATTCAAGCTAGCATTATGATCTTAGGATCTTTAACTGAGAGAATAACATGCACAGCAATAAAACACAAGAGACAAGAGACACAAAGATTTTTATCTTGGGGAAACCATAAAGGATAAAACCCCGCAACTTCCTCAGAGATAGAATGAGCACCAATGGTAGCAGTAAAAACTGAAAACATAAAGATGATCTCCACAGCTTCTGTCTCTCTCTCTCACTTGAGAGAACTTCTCCTCTCACTCATGCGCCCCAATGAGTGAGTGTGTGTGTGTGTGATAAATAGAAAGGCTCACTCTCTATTTATATTATTTCGTTCACTTGAGGCGCACTTCAACATGTCAGCCTCACTTAACAATTACTTACTAGAGCGGACATCTCTAGGAGTGTCTAATAACCCTAGTGCGCCACAACTTGTGGGGACTTTTCCCTCTGCTCAACAAGGAGGGTTAACCTTGACTTAGATGGTGGGGACTATTGCCCCAAATTATAATGACTCACCAAGGGTCAACTTCACTAGGATATTCTAATAACCCTAGGGCCCCACAACTGCGGGGACTTTAACCCTTGACCAATAGGAGGGTTACCCACAATGACTTGACATGACTTGTTTACATTATAGAAACTTCTCGATCAGAACATCGGGGCATGACATGACTCATTTACAATATAGACACATCCCAAAATAAACATTGGGGTACAATACATAAGATATATGGATGAATACATTCCGAAGTTACAAATACATCAACACTCCCTCCTTACTAGGAAGGTATTCTCTCGACACAATTTATCAGCACAAGTCTTCTTCTCTATATCATCTAGATCATCATCAAGTCATCTTCGTCTTCAAGTCATATTCATCTTCAAGTCATCTTCATCTTTAGGTCATCTTCATCTTCAAGTCATCTTCATCTCGATATGGATCATCATCACTGGATCTAGATCATCACTCAATCTGGATCAACACTACTGGATCATCATCAAGTTTGGATCATCACTTGATCTGGATCGTCACTGCTGGATCGTTATCAAGTCTAGATCATCACTTGATCTGGATCGTCACTACTGGATCATCATCAATTCTAGATCATCACTTGATCTAGATCGTCTCTGCTAGATCATCATCATGTCTGGATCATCACTTGATCTAGATCGTCATCAATTCTAGATCATCACTTGATCGGGATTGTCACTACTGGATCATCATCAAGTTTGGATCATTACTTGATCAGGATCGTCACTACTGGATCATCATCAAGTCTGGATCATCACTTGATCTAGATCATCATCGAAGCTGGATCATCATTGAATCATCATCATCATTACTACTTCTGCTATCTCAATCAAATGGTGCTATCTTCTTCATTATTCTCATCACAGGAAGTTCTACAGAGTCAATCCTATAGGCCTACCCTTCATGTAGGCCTTCATCAGCTCTTTTATCTGACACTTAAGTTAGAATGGCCTGCCCAGCTCTTACATCTGACCTCATCTTGTTAGAAAAGCATGCTTAGCACTCACATCTGACCTCATCTTCTCAAAAAGGCCCAGCACTCACATCTGACCATGTGTAAACACATCGCACCAGAATGGCTCAGCACTTATATCCAATCATGTGCAAGCACATCACATCGGAAATGCTCTACACTTACATCCGACCCCATCTTGTCAAAAAGGCACAACACTCACATCTGACCATGTGTAAACACATCACGCTAGAATGGCTCAGGACTTATATCTGACCTCATCCTATCAGAAAGGCTTTGCACTTACATTCGACCATGTGTAAACACATTGCATCAAAAGGGCGTGCACTCACATCTAATCATGTAGGAACTAATCCTACCATCGCATCAGAATGGCCCCCAGTCCAAGACTGAGCTACCTGGTAACTGACCAGGTGCCTCAGTTGCCCTTACATCTGACCTACTTGTCAGAATGGCCAACACTCGCATCTGACATGGGAGGAACCTAATATTTTAGCCATGACAGAATGGTTCAGCCCTTACATCTGATCAAGTGGGAACACCTCCCTCTCTCACATCAGAATGGCTTCTCAGTCCTAGACTGAGTTTTCCTGGTAACTAACCAGGCACCTCCATTCCCAAAATGGCAATAGCACTCATATATGACATGGAAGGAACCTAAATCCTCTCACCATGATAGAATGGCTCATCCCTTACATCTGACCATGGAAGGAACTTAATCCTCTCCCATGTCAGAATGGTGTTAGTTTTTCAACATTAAGCTAGCGTTATTAGGATCTTTAACTGAGAGAATAACAAGCACAGCAATCAAACACAAGAGACAATGAACACATTGTTTTTCCTCAAGGAAACCATAAAGGAGAAAACCCCGCAACTTCCTCAAAGATAGAATCAACACCAAAATAGAAAATCCCAAAACAAGAAGTGATATCCCGACATCAATAATCTTCTTCTTGTCTAGCCCCAGTGTCTTCTCCTTCCTCAACTATGTGCTACACTTGAGTGTGTGTGAGTTGTGTTATAAATAGAGACTCATGTTCTCTATTTATACTAATATCGACATGACTAAAACCCTACTAGGGCCGACCTCTACTAGGAGAGTCTAATAACCCTAGTGCCCCAAAACTGCGGGGACTTTAACCCTTAGACAATCAGAGGGTTACCCACTATGACTTGACATGACTTGTTTACATAATAGATCCTCCCAATCGAAACATCAGGGCATGAAAACATGACTCAATTACATAATAGATACATCCCAGAATAAACATCAGGTTACAAGACATAAGATGCGTATATGAATACATTCCGAAGTTACAAATACATCAACACTCCCTCTTAACTAGGAAGGTATTCTTTCGACACAATTTTCAGCATTGCTCTTCTTCTCTGCATCAACTAGATCATCTTGTTATCTTCAAGTCTTCTTTGTCTTTGAGTCTTCAAGTCTTCGAGTCTTCGATTCTTCAAGTCATCTTCTTCTTCTTTATCATGGGATCTGCATCATCATGACTACTGGCTCATCACTGCTGGATCATCACTTGATCTGGATCATCATCAAGTCTAGATCATCTCATCTGGATCACTTGATCTGGATCATCGAGTCTGGATCATCATCACAACTAGATCGTCACTTGATCTAGATCGTCATCAAGTCTGGATCATCTCATCTGGATCACTTGATCAAGATCATCATCAAGTCTGGATCATCTTCATATGCTATCTCATAATGGTTCTATCTCGATTCTTCTCATCACAGGAATTTCTACAGAGTCAATCCTGTAGGCCTACCCTTCATGTAGGTCTTCATCAGCGCTTATATCTAACACTTAAGTCATAATGGCCCGCCCAGCTCTTACATCTGACCTCATCTTGTCAGAAAGGCATGCCCAGCACTTGCATCTGACCTCATCCTATCATAAAGGCTCAGCACTTATATCCGACCATCTGTAAGCACACCGCATCGAAAAGGCTCTGCACTTACATCCAACCTCATCCTGTTAGAAAGGCAGAACACTTACAATCAACCATGCTCGAAAGCACTGCATCGAAAGGGCTTAGCACTTACAATCTGACCATACACAAAGCACCGCATCAGAAAGGGCTCAGCACTTACAATCTGACCATGCACGAAGCACCGCATCATAAAAGGCTCAGCACTTACAATCTGACCATGCATGAAGCACCACATCAGAAAGGGCTCTGCACTTACAATATGACCATGCACGAAGCATCACATCAGAAAGGGCATGCACTCACATCTGATCATGGAGGAACTAATCCTACCATCACATCAGAATGGCCCCCAGTCCTAGACTAAGCTACCTGGTAACTGACCAGGTGCCTCCATTCCTAGAATGGCAATTGCCCTTACATTTGACCTAGTCGTCAGAATGGACAACACTCACATTTGACATGAAAGGAACCTAATCCTTTAGCCATGACAGAATGGTTAAGCCCTTACATCTTATCAAGTGGGAACACATCCCTCTATCACATCATAATGGCTTCTCAGTCCTAGACTGAGTTTTCTTGGTAACTGACCAGGTGCCTCAATTCCCAGAATGGCAATTGCCCTTACATCTGTCCTGCTCGATAGAATGGCCAGCACTCATATCTGACATGGAAGGAACCAATCCTCTCACCATGACAGAATGGCTAAGCCCTTACATCTGACCATGGAAGGAACCAATCCTCTCACCATGTCAAAATGGCTATGGGTCTCATCACTTTCTCTTGAAGGAAACCTCAATCTGAAGAACACCAAGCTTCTCCCTAAAGTACTTGAACTTCATCCTAGATAATGTCTTCATCAATACATCAGCTATCTATTCCTCCATTGCAACATATTGGAGCTTCACTGCTCCCCTCTACACCATATCCCTGATATAGTGATACTTGATCTCGATATGCTTCGACTTGTCATTGAACACTGGATTATCTTACAACTTCATGCAACTCTGGTTGTCTCAATATACAAGTAGCATCCAACTAGAGATCAAATATATCAGACAGTATCTTTCATAGCCATACTGCCTCACAACTAGCTGAACAAGCTGCGACATACTCTGCTTCAGCTGTACTCAGTGCCACACAAGATTGCTTCCTGTTAAACCAAGAGATAACACCTAATCCCATACTAAAGCAACATCCTGAAGTGCTCTTCCTATTGATGGCACTGCTTGCCCAATCTAAATCGACATCACCCTCCAGGTTAATCTTCTGATTCAACTCATACTTGAGCCCATAATCAACTGTACCCCTCAAGTACCTCAGAATATGCTTTGCAGCAATCAAGTGAACATTTCTCGGATCTATCAAGAACTGGCTCAAGGTGTTCACAGCAAAGCAAATTTCTGGTCTTATGTTCGTCAGGTACATCAATGACCCAATCATCTGACGATACATTCTAGCACCAACCGACTCTAATGAAGCATCACTCAATAGCTTCAGGTTTGATGCCATAGGTGTGGCCATGGCTTTGCAGTCCATCATCCCAAACTTCTTCAGGATCTCTACTACATACTTCCTTTGTCCAAGGAAGATTCCATCCACACTCTGCCACACCTCCATACCTAGAAAATAATGCATCATACCCAAGTCCTTCATCTCGAACTCAGCAGCAAGCTTTCTCTTCGTATCAGCAATCAACCCATCCATACCTATCACAAATAGATCATCTACATATAGTAGAAGCATCACTGGGTTGCCATCTTCAATCTTGTAGTAAAGCCCAAGCTAGATAGAAAGTTGTCAATTCTGTCGTACTAGGTCCTAGGTGCCTATTTCAAACCATACAGGGCTTTCTTCAATCTGCACACATGACACTCCCTGTCATGTGTCTCAAAATTGAGTGGCTGCTCCACATACACTTCCTCTTATACTACACCATTCAAGAAATTATTCTTGACATCCATTTGGTGTATCTTCCATTTCATCACTGTAGCCAGAGCAAGTACTGATCTGATGTAAGTGTATCTGGCTACAGGTGCAAAGATTTCTTCATAATCAATTCCTTCTTTCTAAGAGAAACCCCGAGCCACAAATCTTGCCTTATATTTTTCAATGCTACCATCTGCAGCATGTTTGATCTTGTAGATCCATTTGGAAGTCACAACTGACTTCTCTTTTGGTCTTGGGACAACATCCCAAACATCATTCTTCATGATTGACTGATACTCTTCGATCATAGCATCCTTCCATTCTTTTCGTTTTGTCGCTTCTTCAAAACTGGAAGGTTCTTTATCAATGAAATCACATAAGAAAGCTACATACCCGGATCAGGATCTCGTCCTCTTTCTTTCTCTGTGATTCTCTTCTGGAGCCCCATATCTTTCCGCACCTTGTATAACTTCTCGTACCCAAGCAGGTTTCCTCTTATGAGGATTCTTCTCCAAAGGTGGATCTACAGGTCTTTGTGGTTCTTCAAATTCTCGATCTTCTTCTTGAATTTCTTCATTCTTGGTTGTGTCATGAATTATGGGTGCTTCTGCTTCTTCAAGTTCTTCAGCAGGTCTCTTTCTGGATTTGTTGTAAGTTGTGTCTTCATCAAATGTCACATCCCTGCTAATGTCAATCTTCTTGTATCTTGGGAAATAGATTTTGTAATCCTTCTAGCTTTCATAGTATCCCACAAATATACCCTTCTTTCCTGAAGGATCTAATTTTGTTCTCTTCTCTTTTGGAATGTGTATGTATAAAGGAAAACAGAATATTCTGAGATGGGTGACTTCTGGTTTCTTGCCAGAGAATACTTCTTCAGGAGTCTTGTTCTCGAGTACTCTATGTGGAGTACGGTTCTGTACATACACCGCTGTTCTAACAGCTTCCTCCCAAATATGCATAGGAAGATATTGATCATGAAGCATTGCTTTTGCAGCTTCCATGATGGTTCTGTTCTTTCGTTCTGCAATCCCTTTCTGTTGAGAATTGTAAGGAGTGGACAACTCCCTCTTAATCTTGGATTCTTTACATATCTCTTTGAATTCATTTGAAGTGAATTCTCCACCATTATCTAATCGTAAAGTCTTGATCTTCTTTTTAGTATGGTTCTCGATCAAGGCTTTGAATTCCTTGAATTTGCTGAATACTTCATCTTTGTTCTTCATGAAGTAAACCCATGTCTTCCTAGAAAAATCATCAATAAAAGAAACATAATATGCATACCATCTTAGTGAGCTTGATGACATGGGACCGCATACATCGGAGTGGATGATTTTCAAGATTCTTTTTTCTTTGCTTTTTCTACTTGGAAATGTCTTCTTTGTGTTTTTTCCTCTTGCACATCCTTTGCAGACCCCATCATGTTTTGCTTGCATTTCTAGAAGACCTTCAACAGCTTTGCTTGAATAGGTAGTGCTCTGTAATGCACATGTGCAAGCCTTCTATGCCAAAGTTCACTTGGCTTTACTATGTCATGGACCAAGGCTTGTTCTAGATGGCCCTTCAATTTGTACAAACCTCCTTCTTGTTAACCAAACACTATTGCATCATCAATAGTATTTCCTTTTGGCCACATGATGACTTCACCATCTATGAATGCAACCTTCATTTCTTTTGCATCTAATGTTGATATGGAGAGAAGGTTCTTCTTGAGTCCTGGCACAAACAATACTTCCTTCATTGTTAGAGACTTACCAGGGTCTAGTTTATAGGAATATTCCCCAGTACCTTTTATTGGATATTGGTAGTCATCTCCTAGCTTCACTTTGTGAGGCGATTCATGTTCTGAGAGCTTCACAAAGGATTCCTTGAATCCATTCATATGTTTAGAAGCCCCGCTGTCTATAAGCCAATCATCACTTCCATGAGTAATGTTACCTGTGAGAGTGGAGATCAGAACATATTCATCCTCGCTTGAAGAATCTTCACTTTCATATCTGGATCTCTTCTTGGATGGTTCATCATCCTCTACAGCATGAGCATGATGTCTTTTCTTGCTTCCCTTCTTCTTGTGAGAGGTACTTTTGTTCTTAGTACAATCTCTAGAAAAGTGTCCTTTTTCATCATATGTATAGAAAATGTATTTATATCTATCTCTAGGATTTCTAGAGTTATTCCTGTGATGAGAGTACTTACTTCTATGATGGTTGGATCTGGATTTCTTGAACTGTATTGTGATCTTCTCTTCTCGAGCTGCTATCTGAGCTTCTTCTTGAGAACATTCTTCCCACAGTTTGCTGAACTTGACTAACTTCTTTCTAGCACATATCCCTTGAATGAAAGAGTCCCATGTCCTAGGAAGACCATTCAAGGTGGTCATCACAATTTCTGCATTCTCCACTTCTTCATCTACTGCTTCCAATTATTCCTTGATCTGAGAAACCCTTGTGAAGTAAGACTGGATAGTCTCTGCATTCTGAATCTTCACATTCTTCAATTGATTTCTCAGAGTCATCTTCTGGTTTATGTTCTTCCCTTCAAACAATTTGGTTAGGGCATCAAACATAGCTTTAGGTGTCTTGAGAGAGGACACCTGTGGGATAAGGTGATCCTTGATAGAATCAGCAATGATACTCTTTTCCATAACCATCTTCTTCTTATGTAAGGCCTTTTCCTCATCTCCCTCTGTAACTAGAACCTCCTCATGGATGTAGGAGTCTAATTTATTCTCTTCCAGGACCAAGGAGATCCTATACTTCCAGGCTCGGAAGTTATCAACTCCTTCAAGCTTTTCATCAAGCTTGGTATGATGAGACATCTTAACTGAGAACCTCAAAGGGAAATACAAAAGATTTTAGATCTTACCAGGTTCAAGATGTCGGATCTAAAACTTGAGCTAAAATCCTGCAATATTGGATTAGGAGCAAATTAGGGTTTTGCTTTTCCAGAGTTCTGTCCACCCAAATGCCTTGAAATTTGTCCCTAACTTCGATTTTGGGGAGGAGATCAATCTAGGCCTGGGATCACTAAAAAATTCCTCTTCTGTGAAAATCCCTAATTTCTGACAGCAGTGACAGGTCCAAAACTAAAAAACCTCTGAATTGGATTCTACTTCGACAGATCGATGCGCCCTAGGGAGGAGAGTTATTCCACCTTACTTTTGCTGAAAATTTGTGGAGGAAGATCCACAAACTAGGAAGCCCTAGTTCCCGCAGCTGCACAATGTCTTCTTCTCAGGTTAGCTATGATACCATGTTGGTTTTTCAATATTAAGCTAGCATTATTAGGATATTTAACTGAGAGAATAACAAACACAGCAATCAAACACAAGATACAATGAACACAGTGTTTTTCCTCGGGGAAACCATAAAGGAGAAAACTCCGCAACTTCCTTAGAGATAGAATCAGCACCAAAATAGAAAAGCCCAAAACAGTAAGTGATATCTCGACAGCAGTAATCTTCTTCTTGTCTAGCCCCAGTGTCTTCTCCTTCCTCAACTATGCGCTACACTTGAGTGTGTGTGAGTTGTGTTATAAATAGAGACTGTTGTTCTCTATTTATACTAATCTCGGCATGACTAAAACCCTACTAGGGCCAACCTCTACTAGGAGAGTATAATAACCCTAGTGCCCCGAAACTATGGGGACTTTAACCCTTAGACAATCAGAGGGTTACCCACTATGACTTGACATGACTTGTTTACATAATAGATCCTCTCGATCGGAACATCAAGGTATGACAACATGAATCAATTACATAATAGATACATCCTGGAATAAACATCGGGTTACAAGACATAAGATACATAGATGAATACATTCTGAAGTTACAAATACATCAACAAATGGCTCTAGGTCTCATCATTTTCCCTTAGATGGAACCTCAATCTCGAGAACACCAAGCTTCTCTCTGAAGTACTCAAACTTCACTTTGGCCATTTCTAGCATAGAATCACATCAAGGCTGATTACATCCAAGGATGACCTGCGAGCTTCACCAAGACCGATTACATCCGAGGGCAACTTGTCTCATCAGCTATGCTAAAAATCCTTCTTTCAAGAGATCTTGATCTGGATCACTACTCCTCTTCAAATCATACAACAAATGCAAGTCAGATCAACCAAATCAAATAGTAGTTTTCAAAAGAAACATACTACCTCCCAAATATCAAGTAGCAACATCTTTTGCCTCAACTATACTCAGCGCCATATAGGACTCCATCCTGCCAAACCAAGAGATCACACTTGATCTCATACTGAAGTAGCACCTCGAAGTGCTCTTCCTATTAATGGCACTACCTGCCCAATACAAATCCACATAATTTTTTGATTCGCCTCATACTTGAGCCCATAATCAATTGTACCCTTCAGGTACCTCACTGCATGCTTTGCAACCATCAGGTGAACATGTCTCAATGTGTTCACAGCAAAGCAAATATTTGGTCTTGTACTCATCAGGTACATCAAGGAACAAATCATATGACGATACATCATGGCATCAACCGTCTCTGATGAATCAACACTTCAATAGCTTCAGGTTCGATGCCATAGGTGTGGCCATGGCCTTGCAGTCCATCATCCTCAACCTCTTCAAGATCTCTACTGCATACTTCTCTTGTCCACACCTCCATGCCTAGAACGTAGTGCATCAACACATAACAGGAACATCACCAATCTTCTGCCTTCAACCTTGAAGCAAAGGTTGGAATCTGCTTTACTCTCAATAAAGCCTAGAGTCATCAGTAATCTGTCTATCCTGTCATACCATGTCGAACCTCAGGATCTTCTGTACTCACTCCCTCTGAAGCATCATACTCCCTCTGTCTTTCGTACTTCTATGCACTGAAACATTATGTACCGGAGTGACAAGTAGCTTCCTCTGCTACTAATATTCTATTTATGCATCTAGGATCATTGGATACCAAGATCCTCTATCTTGAAATTTTTCAAAAGTTCTTCTCACACCCATCTGTGAGCTTGTCATCCTCTATCAACCTGGTAGCATAGGTTAAGATATTCATCAATCTCATTTTGTATGTGTTATCCCATGATGTTTCCATCTACTGCATGATGGAACTATGAACTTCTCTTCAGGTCTCGACATCATTCTTCTGAACTAGTCTTCCCTTTCTTCTTGGTTACTTCTTCATAGATGGAAGGTTCTTTATTAATGATGTTGTTGCATTCGTCATATTTATTTTTCATCTTGAACTGTCGTCACTTGTTCTTTGGAACAAGTCTTATCCTTCTTTGCTTGTAGGCAATTATGTACGTGATCTTTCCTACAAGTCAAATGCATTTGTATGGTTAGAAACATTTCATAAGGAATATCCATACTGGAAAGTTCTTATGCATAACTATATGATCATGCAACTACTTTAGCCAATACAGCATTCATCCATATCTCACTGAAACTTTTCTAGATGCCTTCCATCTCTACCAGGACAACATTGAGATTGTGCACTAATCCAATATGCCAGCAAAGAGGTTTCATTCTAGATAAGTAGCAATGGAGAGTTGTATAGCACCATGAGCTACTTACCCATCACATGCATATTAGTAGTATACTGTCATTAATGCAAACATCCTATCATGTATAATATATCAATTGAATGTAAACAAATGCATAACAAAACAATATCATGAAATGACAATTGAATACTTATCTTTATTTGTTCTGTGGGTATACTCCTTCTTGAGCCTTCAGCTTCATCGTCTTCTTCATTCATAATAGCATCGTTTCTTATCCAAATGCTAAGGTGGATAAGAGGTTCTTCGAGAGTTGAGATCTTCATATTCCTCATCGATTGAGGGATCTTCTTTGGATGGTGAGAGCTTGATCTTCAGTTGCTCTCATCTTCTCTTCTCTTCTTATGAGTCGAGCTTCTTCTTCTTCTCGAGGTCTGCTGAAAGTAATCACTTCCTTCTGGCACAAATTCTTTGAATGAATGAATCCCATGATCCTAGGAGGCCATTCAAGATGTTTATCACCACTTCTGCATTCTCCACTTCTTCTTCTACAGCTTCAAGTTGTTCTGTGGTTGTTCTCTGATTTGAGAGACCCTTGTAAATTATGACTGCATGGTCTCTGCATTTTGGATCTTCACATTCTTCAACTGGTTCTTAAGGACATATTCCGATCTATGTTCTTTCCTTCAAATAGCTTGTTCAAGGAATCAAACATCTTCGGTGTCTTTAGGAAAGATACTTATGGTACAATTTGATCTGTTATTGAATCAACAATGATCTTCTTGGATTTGACCAAGTTCTTCTTGTGTAAGGCTTCTAGCCTCACCTCCCTCTGGAACTGGAATCTCTCTACTTATGTAGGTGTCCAAATCATTTTCTTTAGGCAGATCATATGCTTCCATGCTTTGAAGTTTTCAAATTCACCAAGCTTATCATCAAGCTGATGTGATAGATCACTTTGAAATGAGAACCTCAAATGAAAATAGCAAAAGATTAGATCTTACTGATTTGAGGTGTTCGTCGTGGTTCTAGAGCTCGTTGTTCTAGGGGATTGTCAGAGAAACCCTAAGTTTCAAAACTTAGAATATTTCATATCTGATTGAATAGAAATATATATCTATTCAAATGGAGCTGTCCAATGTACTCATTTTCTGAAAACAACGGAGGGAAGCTCCCAGAACAGGAAGCCCTAATTTTCCAATTTCTTCTACAAAAATGGCTGTCACTGTTTCTATGATATATCTGAAATTAATACTCCTATGTGTCTGAAACTTTGAAATGAAGTATCCTCACATGTACCTGATCCAAAACCATAGGTTTCATCATAATTGGTTTCAGAAATTGGTACTTATGATTGTTTTCCCAAGGTGACCTGTTACAGGACTGCTCAGAATAGAAAAGTTGTACGGACTTCCAGATGTCACTGATTCATCTTCTAAGTCTAAATCTTGTAACATAGAAAGTACATTCCGTTCACTTTCTAGAACGTCTTCATAAATTTCATTTGGACATTTGTAGCCCAAGATATAGCAATTATTCCCAGTTGTCTTGTTTATGGATGAATTCTGGAAGAGGCTAGAAACCTAACTTGGAAGGATCATATCGCCCAGAATATAGCGAATATGAGGATGGATTTTGGACATAGTGTAAATCAATATTGTATCTTCTTCCTATGTGATTTTCAGCTCCTAAGAATTCACCAATCTTGGGATATAGCAAATGTACCAAAACTTAGCAGTTTTAGTATTTAGAGTTTTTCTAACTCAGGGTCAAACTAGGGTTTGACTTTCCCGGAGTTTCATCCAACCAAAAATCTTGATCCAGGTCCTAAAATTTGATTTTTATGGGGAGAGAAATCCTATGCTAGGCTCACTCAAAAATTCCTCTTTTGTAGAAAGCCCTAATTTCCCGCACCAAAACTGAAAATGCTCAGAATTGAATTCCGCCTCGACAGAAAGATGCGCCCTTCAATGGAGAGTCATCCTAGCATACTTTTGCTGATGGATTGTGGAGAGAGACCCAAGAAGTAAGAATCCATAGATTCTATATCTACACAATGTCTTCTTCTCAGGTTAGCTCTGATACCAGGTTATATTTTTTTCATTCAAGCTAGCATTATGATCTTAGGATCTTTAACTGAGAGAATAACATGCACGGCAATAAAATACAAGAGGCAAGAGACACAAATATTTTTCCTCGGGGAAATCATAAAGGAGAAAACCCCGCAACTTCCTCAGAGATAGAATGAGCACCAATGGCAGCAGTAAAAACGGAAAACATAAAGATGATCTCTACAACTTCTGTCTCTCTCTCTCACTTGAGAGAACTTCTCCTCTCTCACTCATGCACCCCAATGAGTGAGTGAGTGTGTGATAAATAGAGAGGCTCACTCTCTATTTATATTCTTTTGTTCACTTGAAGTGCACTCCAACATGTCATCCTCACTTAACAATTACTTACTAGAGCCGACATCTCTAGGAGTGTCTAATAACCCTAGTGCTCCACAACTTGTGGGGAATTTGCCCTCTGCTCAACAAGGAGGGTTAACCTTGACTTAGATGGTGGGGACTATTGCCCCAACTTACAATGACTCACCTAGGGTCGACTTCACTTGGATAGTATAATAACCCTAGGGCCCCACAACTGCGGGGAATTTAACCCTTGACCAATAGGAGGGTTACCCACAATGACTTGACATGACTTGTTTACATTATAGAAACTTCCCGATCGGAACATCGGGGCATGACATGACTCAATTACATTATATACACATCCCGAAATAAACATCGGGGTACAATACATAAGATATACGGATGAAGACATTCCAAAGTTACAAATACATCAACATGGTGAAGGTGCCTCCATTCATTATATTGATTATTAAACTCTGAAATAATGCCTTGCAACCAAACAGCTTTGATGCAAGAATTCACTGCTCCTTAGTACTCGGCCTCTATTAAATACAATGTTATGGCGGCCTGCTTTTTGCTAGACCAGAAAATGGCACTACCACCAAAAAAGAAGACATATCTAGAAGTAGACTTCCGATCAATAGAATCACCCACCCAATCAGAATTTGTGTAACCAACCAGCTCTAGCTCAGAGTCTGCAGCACAGTGAATGCCGTAGGTCCTGGTTCCCTGAATATACTGGAGGATCCTCTTAGGTGCCTTCCAATGAATATCATGGGAATGCTGGATGTATATTGACACATCATTCATGGCATAACATATATAAGTCTTAGAGTGAGTCAAGTACAACAAGCTACCAATCAGCTGTCGATAAATAGTGCAATCCATGGGAGGTGTGCTTTTTCCTTCTTCAAGGTTGATCCCTAAAAAGAAAGGGAATGGATCAGCCTTACATTCATCCATGTTAAACTTGACTAATAGGTCTGATATGTATTTTTACTGAGTGACCATTATCCTGTCAAAAGTTTGCTCTATTTCGAGCCACAAAAATTGCTTTAAGAGCCCCAAATCGCTCATTTCAAATGCATTGTGGAGAGCAGTTTTGATGACTAAAATAGAAGTAACTGTGCTACCTGTAATCAATAAGTCATCAACATATAAAACAATAATAATCAAATGATCATCAGACTATTATACATACACATTCGTATCTGATTTACACCTTTGGAAGTTTTGCGAGAGAAGGAAGGCATCCATCTTGGAATACCACTCTCTTGGGGTCTGTTTTAACCCATATAGTAACTTCTTTAGTTTGCAAACCAAAGATGGATCAGAAATGTATCCCTCAGGCTACTTCATGTATATCTCCTCATGAATATCTCTATGTATAAATTCAGACTTAACATCCATATGATGCACTTCCCAGTGCTTAGATGCAAAAATTGCCAAAACTAGGCGGATGGAGTCCATTTTTACAACTGGTGCAAAAGTCTCATGGTAGTCCACACTTTGGACCTGTGAGAGACCTTTTTCTATCATCCTTGCCTTATATTTTTAGGTGCTTCCATAAAAATCAACCTTAGTCCAAAACACCTACTTGCATTGAACCAATTTCCTCCCCGGAGGAGGAGAAACTAGTTCCCAAGTAGTGCTTTTCTGAAGAGAATTCATCTCTTCATCCATGGAAGCTTGCCATATCGGATCCTTTCGAGCATGGTAGTAAGACTTAGGATCAGAACTTATCATTAAGTAAAAAATTTTGGAGAGAAAATAATCCGGAAAATATATCGCAATACCTACTCTTTGGAAATCAAACCGGGTTCTCCTTGGATCATCCGGATTTCCAATGTTATCACCTGAGAAGGAGAGTGTTTGTCAAGCCCAAGTTGGGAGATGATTTTGTACTTAAGGTTATAATTCAGCATATAATGTTTTATATACACTGATATCATAATTCATAGGATAGAATTCAGATTCATCACCACCAATTACATCATCCAAATATTTAGTAGAAAATGAAGGAAATTCAGCAGTTTTCTCCTTCACTAGTTCCACCTCCTGAAGAGGCTCATCGAACATGACACTCCTTTCAATGATGATCTATTTTGTTTTGATATATAGTAGATTGAAACCTTTAGATTCATCAGGATATCCAATAAACAGACATTCTATGCTTTGTGGTTGCAAAGCCCTCCTTTTATCAAGCGAAATTTGGGCCCATGCAGTGGACTCAAACACCCTCAAATTCGACACATCTAGCTTGTGTCTGAAATATGCTTCAAAAGGGGTATTCCCTTTCATGGATGAGTGTGGCACTCTGTTTTGAATATATTATGAAGCATGCATGGCTTCATCCCACAAATTTTCAGCCAACTTCTTTGATTCCAACATACAGGTGGTCATCTCCTTGAGAGATCAATTCTTCCTCTCCGCTACACCGTTCTGCTGGGGAGTGTAGGGGACTGAATACTGGATCTGAATACCACTTTGGGAACATATATGTACTAACTCATTACCAACATACTCCCCACCATTATCAGATCTTAAAATCTTAATATTTTTGCCAGATGCATTCTCAATCAAGGCCTTCAATTCAGTGAATGTGTATCTGGAAAAGTCATCAATGAAAGTCAGAATGTACCTTGATCCATTCATGGATGTGATATGCATGGGACTGCTGATATTAGAATGTATCAGTCCCAAGATGCATGATGATCATCTTGCCTTCCCTCGATCGAACTTATGCTCAGGGTGCCTTCCAACAACACAGCCCTTGCAAATTCCAGTGGTAGCTTTGATGACCGGGAGGCCTTCAACCATAGAATTCTTCTGTAATTGCTACAAGTATTTGAAGTTCATATGGCTGAACCTCTCATGCCATAGTCTACTAACTTCATTTCTATGAGTCAACAATGCGGTGGGATTTGCATCCGCCACAAAATGGGAGAAATCGTAGGCTTTTGCATGATGGTTTGCAAGGCCTTTTGCTACAAGTTTTCCATATGCAAGTTCTATGATCTCTACATCATCTGGGCTAAAGGAGACTCTCTTGGGCACTACCGTATGTGTCATTTGATAAACACTTAGGAGGTTTGATGCAAGAGATGGTACATACAAAACATTGGAAAAATAACCATGTCCAAGATCTATAGTACCTTGTCCTTCAGATATACCTAAATCCTATCACCATCATGTGATGAGATCCTTAACCCCAATGTTTTCCCTTAATCCCAACACTTGGAGTGGAAACTTGCTTTGTTTGTCAATTCTACTTGAAAAAACTTAGCACCATGCTTACCTTGTGGCTGATGAGTGGTACCTTGTTCAGCACCACCTGTATCTTGTTATAGAGAAGCGGTGCCACTGTCTATAGGCTTTGTTCTTAAAGTGGTTCTCACCTAAACCGCTCTGTCATAAGGGAACAAAAGCGATACCCTGGGTAAAATGGGAAAAAGAGAAGTTTCTTGAGGCTTCTAGAACTTGAGCCTCGTGTCCTCCCTTATCCCTATCATTATGGGTTATTTTGAGCTCGAGATCCCCCTTGATAGGATCTTGGAGCCACCTCACCCACCATTCTCTCAACTATCCCTATCCATTTAACCTTATAAATACAAGCTCATATCCATAGTTGAGGGGGAGAACTATAGAGGTATTGTTATGATGTTGAATTGACTGCCTATTCCAAATTATTAGAGAGAGTGGAGAGAAAAGTTGGAGCTTATGGGAATGAAGTGTTTGTCTCGTGGAGGAGATTGTCGACACTAAGGCAACGGTTGTAAGTTTCTCCATACATTCTTAATGCAAAGCTGATTTCCATCCCACATATCTGTTGTTTTGATTTCACATGTATATGTTATTAGATTCCTTAGTCACTAGTATGGATATGTAGATGATTTTCCAGTAGCTTTTATGTGCTTGTATGTTTGACATGTTTGTAGGTACACAGGTTCATGATCGAAGCAGTATTCCAGGTGTCTACAGCATTCAAGGAAGGTCTTCATCCTTTGTTGTTCACTCATTTGTTCTGGATCTAAACCATTCAGACCAAAGGAACAACTTCTATCTGCAGAAGGTCCAATATTCCTGATAACAAATCTAGAGACTCCACTAGGGATAGATCCATCTTGTTCTTCCTCAGTTTCTAAAATACTCTTGTCCGAATCCAAGCTCCAGCCTCCTATCTTTGCAGTCAGATATACATCTGATCTACTAAAATTTTTGGTTTGAAACCTTCAAATCTCTTCATATCTGAGCCACCCTAACTTTTTGTGCTCTGTATTGTGGTTGATTCATCAGTTTTTATGATATTTTTGGCATTTCTAACTTAATTGTTTGCTCTCCTACTATTCTGGGTGATTACAAAGAACCACGCATGTGCCTTTGGCAAGAAGCGGTGCCACCACCCGAGTCAAGTTAACCATAATTGGTGCCACCGCCTAAATCCAGTGAGCAAGAAGCGATTCTGCCTCAAAACTGTCTGTCAAGACTCCTCTAGTGCGGTGCCAGGTAGGCCATGTTCCAAACTTTGTATTTTCATTTTTGTGTGGTTTTTTCTTACTTTTGATGAAAATGAAGTGTATTTCTGAATTGTATATTCTGTAGTCACTTTGATTGTTATATTCCCTCTGCATTCAAAGAGAGTTTATGTTTCTTGCGTTAAATTTTACATTATTTTCTTTGCTTGAAACCTCTTGCTCTTTTCTGTAGATATTAGTCATTAGAATTGGGAAATATACATTTCATTTTCTTGTGTATGCTTTGGTTTGTTTTGGACTTGGAATGCGTGAGTGATCCATGTTGTTTTGAGTCTTTCTTTGCTTGGGGTGATTCTTGTTTCCTTTTTGCATGTTGATTTTTTCAGTTCTTGGTAGGAAAGATTAGTTCTTCGTTTCTTTGTTTGTTTCAAAGAAAATTTTTAGTTTTCTCTCTCCTTTGCTTTATTTGCAAGCATTTGTTGAATGATTTTCTTCTTGTTTTGTGCATGATTGTTTGAAATTCTAGATCTTACTTTCATTAAAAAGAAGTCTATGTTTTTCAGCTTTGCATCCATTAGAGTTAGTTTTGTTTGGAAACATTAGTGAAATCATCTTTCCATTAAGTTTTTATGCATCTTTTTCAAGCATGAAAAGATAGGAAACATTTTTGCTTTATTTATGTTTGATGTTCTGTAGATCTCCTTTTTATTTGCTTTGAAGATTGTTTGGGGTGCATTGATATTTCACTTTTCGTTTGAAAAGATAGAATTGCATTTGCATTTGGGTGTGCATTTTTGGGAAGAAAAGTAAATCTCTCTCCTCCTCTTAGGTAGAATTTAATTAAAGAGGAAAACTTGCATTAGCATATAGATTAGTGTGCATCTTCTTTAATTTCAAGTTTTCACTCCATGGTTCCACCTAAACGCACAAGATAAAATTAACGGTAGTACTAAGTTAAAACTTTTAGCAATTTGAGTGATAAGTTAGTGACGTGTTCAGGCGTCATAAAATGTAGGAGTTGTTGTTACTTTGTATGCACTACATCCCGAGACTCGTGCGGTTCTTCCACGTACCATCGGTATATCAAACAACCTTTCACATGCCCTTGAGGTATATAGAAAGGTACTTCACGTACTCGATTGTATATCGGAAGGCCCCTTGTGAGTGGTTGTGCATTAGACAGCACTACTACCGATTTGAGCTCCCATGTACCTTGCGTATATCGGGAGACCCTTTTAGGAATCCTCAGACCAACTGATTTAACCTTTTGGTCGTATTGTCTTTACGAGCAAAGCTTGTAAAGTCTTGATAATCCTGTGAGATTCCTGACTTTTATCCACTCCCTTCACATGTTTTCTTATTTCTTTTAGTTTGATTAGTGCTTGCTTTTGTGTGGTAGTTATGAGGTTTCTAGAGAGTTTAGATATGGCATCCCCATCTGGGACTACCACTCAAGAGGTCCCTTTCCAAGGTGTACCTTTCGTATTCCCTCTAAGTGAAGGTATTGGTCCTCCCTTTATTGCCACTCTAAATATTCCTAGGTTAACTATAGGATTACTAGTATGGTTGTTTAATTCGGTAATTCCTGTTACACCTAATGTCTCAAATGCCACCTCTCCTCTGGGAGAGGATCGACCTCAACCTAATCCATCTCCTTCTTCACCAGTTGTGGCTTCATCTCTTTCTTCTTCTTCGCTTGACCAAAGCTCTATGGTTAGTGGTCATGGTGATAAGAAGAAGAAAGGGAAGGGTAAGAAGAAGAAGGATAAGAAAGAGAAAAAGTAGCAACCATCTACTCTTGATGGTGCTCATTCTAAGAGAACACTTGAAAAAACCAAGTTCCCTTGTAAGCTTTGCAAGGGGGACCACCTTCGTAAGGAATGTCCCAGTCTCTCCTGTGTACAAGAAGATTGGTCTAAAAGGTCCAAACCATCTATGTCATCAACCTCTGATCATCATGTTGACGATACTCCCTCAACCAGTGACCCATTCGTAAAAGGTCATAAGGGTAAAGTCTTGTATCCTTGTTTGATATACAAGGCTATGCATCGTACTTTTCTTTGTCCAAGCATGGATGAAGCTTCGCATTGGTTGGAAAATATTACTAATCATCAACAGGTGATTCCAACAAGTGATGGTAATTTATCCCTCAATTCCCCACTGGTTGACCAAGTGATCAATTCAGTTTCATCTATAATTGATCCCACTCTTCCTTCGGAGAGTGAAGTGGTCGATTCGATGTCATTTCCACCCGATCCCACTCTTTCATCAGAGAGTGTTAATACTGAAGTAGTCTCTTTGACCAAATCTTCATCTTGTTCTTCTCTTCCAATAGAGAATGAACCAAAACCTGCAAAAGCTTTTATGCTTCATTCTAATTGTTCTCGACAAGAGGAAATTTTGTCTCTTTCGACAGAACCCTCTCCAAGTACTAAGGTTATTTCCTTTGACTGGAGTAGCCTAACAGAGTCTCATCTTCATTTGAGTGTTCCTTTCCAGATAGTTGTGAATGTTACTACTAGGCGGATACTTCGTACTATTATTGACAAAGGGCCTTCTGTTAGGATTCTATCCTCAACTGCTTGGCAAGCTTTAGGTTCCCCTCAACTTGTTCCATCCACTGATCAGCTATTGGATTTTAATCGAAGACCTACTACACCTTTAGGGACCCTTCCTTATTTTCCTATTACATTAGGAGGGAAAACTGTCTGTATTGATGTTATGGTGGTCCAAGGTCCTTTAGATTTTAATATATTCCTCATTAGAGGAAATTTCAACTCAAAATGGGCCTCCTAAAATGAACTAATAAAATAATAGTTAAAATAATAAAATAATATTTATTAATTTTGGAGGAAGAAAAGAAAAAAACTACTTTTTTGTTTGTATTTTTGACATATCTCCCTATGTTTTTACTCAAATTTCGATCGGAAGAGCTTGTTGGATGTGGAATTAAATTCCGCATCCAACGAGTACCCACTTGGCATACTTTTGATGGACCCCGCTACCCCAAAAACAAGAAATACCTGAAAAAAATGGAATGATGACATCATCATTTCATTTTTCAGGTATTTCTTGTTTTTGGGGTAGCGGGGTCTGTCAAAAGTATGCCAAGTGGTAACTTGTTGGATGCAGAATTTAATTCCACATCCAACGAGCTCTCCGGATCGAAATTTGAGTAAAAACACAGGGAGATATGTCAAAAATACAAACAAAAAAAAGTAGTTTTTTTTATGATACCTATCCCCAAATTTATATTAAAAAAGTGTTTAAAACCTATACGGTATTTCAAATTTAAAGCAATTTCATCGGCTAACACATGATGACATGGAATTTGAATAAAAGTTAAAAAGCCCATTTTGAGTTGAAATTTCCTCTAATGTGGACGTGATTATGTTTATGCTATGAAGGCTGTTGTGTCCACACTCTTTAGAGTTATGCATTTTTCCCATGATGGGAAGATTGTGACCATTGATCAGCTTTATTTTGTTACATCTAACCATTGCATCACTCCTAGTAATCATACTGCCCTGAATGTGCCGCATGTTCTTATGGTTCCTTCCCCTTATTCTAGTTAGCTTCTTCCCATCATACGTAAAATGGGGGGCATGGCTCTAGTCTATGCACATCATAATGGAGTTAAGCCACTAGATTTTATGTAATGGGGGAAACCTACCAACCTCTTGGTATCATGCTGGGTAGGAGCAAGTTTGAGAGCATAGTTTACTTTTGGTTTCAATCTCGTTAAAAAATAAAACCACTCCTTAAGCATAGTTTACCTTTTGGTTTCAAGCTTGCATAAAAATGAAACCATGTGGTGAGCAAAGTTCCCATTCTATGTCAAGCTCATTAAAAAATGAAATGGATCTCCTTAAGCATAGTTTACCTTTTGGTTTCAAGCTTGCGTAAGAATGAAACCATGTTCCAAGCATAGTTACCTTCTGTTTCAAGCTTGTGTAAAAATGAAACATATCCCCTTCCCTTGATTCGAGTCTTCACTTTAGTGTTAAAACCTGAACCTTCTTTTCACCTGCCCGATTCTGGTTCTTCTTACCCCCTTGGTGAACATTTTTCACATTAGTAACCAGGATTTTAGGTTGGGTATGGAAGAAGAATCATCAAATGAAATGAATCTTGGGGGCATGTCGACCCGCTAGCAACCATGCTAGGGGTAAGCTTCGCTAGCAATCATGCTGGGGGAAAGCTTCCAACCTCTGTATATCATGTTAATTGGATTTTTTCAATCATATTTTACCCATTGGTTTTGAGCTTTCTTAAAAATGAAACCAATCTTTGAGCATTCTTTCAACTGATCTTCGAGCTCATTAAAAACAGTAAGATGGTGTTGAGCTTACTTTTCATTTTTCGTGCTCTGGTTAAAACATGAAATTTGGTTTGAGCTTAGTTTATTACTTTTTCGTGCTCTGGATTCAAACATGAAAAATTCTAATAGAGTCTTCTTTAAGCTCTTTTCGGACTTTCAAAATGTGAAAAGATAGTCAAGTACTCGTCTTCTTCATACTCGTAAAAGTATTTGAAAATTTGTCTCTCCGATGGTAGGTTATCTCTTTTTCGGTTAGGATAGAATATTTACGAAAAAAGAACGCTCTAGCCAATCATGACTGGAAGAGTTCTCTAAGGTATTATTTTATACTTTTTCGGGCCTTCGGAACTAAATCATATGAAAAAGGACCCTGTGGAGTCTTCTTCTGTGGTCATTCAGACTCTCTAAAAATGAACGATACCAAGTTTTCTTTCATTGGACTCGTTAAATTACACATTGAGAGACCCTATTTTGGGAACGAACCCCTCCTCTCTCAGGTTCGTAAAACATATGAGTTTGGACTTGTCTTTGGATGAGCTATAACGAGTGTTTGTTACCCTCTTTGAACTCGTAAAACTGAAAAGAGGCACTCATCAACCATGATGGAGAAAATGGGAAGGGAATCATTTTTCAAATAAATGGTAGTAGTTTGTTGTTACCTTTGAACATGGCACTTGTTTGCATATCATTTCAGTAAATTGGGTATTTAGCTGATTTCCATGATGATGCACTTTCATGAGTCATGTCACTCCTTTGAGTTTTTCAAAATAATGCATTGTCCACTGTCGCACTGTGTGTTTGTCTGGGCTAGTCATGCTTCCAAGTCTTTTGTCGTGCCGCTCGATGTTCAAAGGGAAGTTGAAGAAGTTTGACCTCTGCAGTCAAAATAGTCTCCGTGTCAGTACTTTTGAGTTAGTATTATGCCAAAATTCATTGACATCATTCCATAACTATGTTCTGAGTTTCATGTCATCGATGTGGGACTCATCATGGCCCTCCTTCGACGAGACTATTCCCGTCAACATCAGCTCATCATCCAGGAAATAGTATTAGAAACAAAATTTAGTACCTTGAGATCTGTATGCCTCAATGACAGATTCTCTCACTCTCGACATAGGTTCACATCATTGACCTTTGACCAATAGAATCGACTATGTGTTCGACATCAAGACATATATTCACGCTCAATAATTTGTACTAGGGTACCTTGGGAATCATTGACATTAACGGTGATCTCCCTCGCGCTTGTTAATGATTCACATCATTGGCCAGTAATCAAGTGGTTTCTACCATGTTCGACTTCAGAATATTGTAATCACATGGATAGAATCACACTTTGTGGAAGACGAGATGAAGACCCTGGGTATTTGTTATCACTCATTGCTTTCCCTAGGTTGTGATGGAGTTTTGTATATCCAGCATGGATCCACATTTGGAAGGTCATGGCTATGCTCAAATTTGTGTCTGTATGACATAGATCTACGTTGTATGTTCGGTAGCTATGTCCAAGTTTGATTCCTCTATCACATGGATATACATTTTATTCTAGTAGTCATGTTTGTTTATTCCTCTCATGGATCTGCCTTGTATTGGTCTGCAGCCATGAGTTGGTTACATTTGTCTATGAGTCAAAAGTATTGATGTACTAGAAATGACTACTTGACGAAATTCTCTGACTGAGCTCACATTTTCACCTCAAAGTGACAACTTGTTCTCTCAAAGCTCTTACTTATCATGTCCCTCTAAGCCTTATGCTTTGGGGGGCATTTTGTTATACCTAAATCCGGTCACCATCATGTGATTGGATCCTTAAATCCTACGTTTTCCCTTAATCCCAACACTTGGAGTGGAAACTTGCTTTGTTGGTCACTTCTACTTGAGAAAACCTAGCACCGTCCTTACCCTATGGCTGATGAGGAGTACCTTTTTCAACACCACCTGTATCATGTTATAGAGAAGCGGTGCACCACCTATAGGCTTTGTTCTTAAAGTGGTTCTCACCTAAACTGCTCTGTCATAAGGGAACAAAAGCGGTACCTAGGTAAAATGGGAAAAAGAGAAGTTTCTTGAGGCCTCTAGAACTTGAGCCTCGTGTCCTCCCTTATCCCTATCATTATGGGTTAGTTTAAGCTCGAAATTCCCCTTGATAGGATCTTGGAGCCACCTCACCCACTATTCTCTCAACTATCCCTATCCATTTAGCCTTATAAATACAAGCTCATATCCATAGTTGCGGGGGAGAACTATAGAGGTATTGTCATGCTGTTGAATTGACTACCTAGTCCAAATAATTGGAGAGCGTAGAGAGCAAAGTTGGAGCTTATGGGGATGAAGTGTTTGTCTCTTGGAGGAACTTGTCGACACTAAGGCAACGGTTGTAAGCTTCTCCATACATTCTTAATGCAAAGTTGATTTTCGTCCCACATATCTGTTGTTTTGACTTCACATGTATATGTTACTAGATTCCTTAGTCACTAGTATGGATATGTAGATGATTTTCTGGTAGCTTTGATGTGCTTGTATGTTTGACGTGTTTGCAGGTACAAGGGTTCATGATCAAAGCAGTATTCCAGGTGTCTATAGCATTCAGGGAAGGTCTTCATCCTTTTTCATTCACTCATTTGTTCTGGATCTGAACCATTCAGACCAGAGGAAAAAATTCTGTACGCAGAAGGTACAATATTCCTGATAATAGATATGATTGTGGAGTCATCTCCCATGTGGATGGGAATGCATTTTCTGGTCTCCAAAGATAAGAAAGAGTCTCTTTCAACCATCATGTGATTCGAAGCTCCAGAGTCTATCAAGAGTGCTTTGGACTTTGAAGTGCTTGCCATGAGAGAATGACCTCTTTCATGTTGTGGTTACCGATCTTGCTAATCTCTCCTCTAAAATATTTCAGGAAGATTGATGTGATTTTTCTCAACAAGAGAAGTAGCTTAATCAAGTTTCTTTTTCATGCAGGAATTTTCAAGGTGGTATCCCTTCCCGTAGTATGAACACTTGACTTTTTCCTTTCCATGATGCCCTTTTCTTTTTTTTTTCTTCGAGCCAGAAGGCTCTTCATGCTGCTAGTTTTCAACTTTAGGATTAGGAGCTTCAAATTTGGTTTTTGGGTTCTTCTTTTGCTTTCCTTTACCCTTCATATCTTTGGGCCCTGAAGCATAGAGGGATTGATCATGGAAGGATATGATGATCCCCATCTAGACAAGCTTATCATGTTCACTTGTAAGGGACTCAATGAAGGAATTGAGTGAAGGCATCTTCCATCCAGGGGTTATGAGCTTCCCCACATGGAATGTAGAGACAAACACCAAATAATCAACTCCAAGTTTGGAGAGAAGGGTGAGGATGAGCTGATCATCCTCCTTCTCCACCTTACACTACTTCAACAATAAGACAATGTGCTTGAACTTTGTGAAAAATTCATTTAAGGTCTCAAAATTGGAAGGCTAGATAGAAATCAACTCATTTTCACGCCGGTAAACTCTCAAATCATCCTATTTTACATACACGGTGTCCAATTTGTTCCAAATTTCCTTTGGATTCTTCAATCCCAAGAGATGGAAAAGAAGATCCATGGAAATAGATAGGCACAAGAATCCGAATGCTTCATCTTTCTTGTTCAACAATCTGGCTTCGTCTATCACATGAGTAGGCTCTTCTTCAGTGTCCATAGTGACCCAGTAGAGTCCTCTGGCACATATATCTCCATGTCTCCTTTCCATGAATGGAAATTGAATAGAGTCAAGAGTTCGACGAAAGAAGACATCTCAAACTACTGTAGCAAATGTTTTTCACCTGTTAAAACCTGCAAATCACAACAAAAGGGGCATCGTAAAGTCGAACAGCCTGCACATTTTAGGCTTTCATCATACCCAGCATAATTGATCAAGCAAGCTTGATCAACAATTCCTTAACTTGGGGTATTAAGTGGAAAGCCTTGGCTTCTGGTGCAGTGCTGGAATTTTGAGCTTTTGCTCAATTTTTCATGCAAGATCTGTCAAAAACCATGTTTTTGAGAGATCTGAGCTTCGTCCCGCCGTGATCTCTGATACCATATTAATTTGTCACGTTAATATAGGGACTAAAACACAGTCTGATAAGAGATTTCAGACAATTAAGCATGAAAATGGCATAATGGTGTTGCAATTGGAGTAGAAACTCTATATAATCAATAAAGAATGAGTAATACAATACAATGATCATGCAAGATGCATGAACTCCAAGACAGTTTGAATTCCCAAGGAGGTCATTCGAATTGAATGAATGGGTGTAGCTTAACTAACTGTAAGCCATAGTAAACACTTAGTTAACCAACTGATTAAGTGCCTATTGACTCAACTGAGTCTTAACTGAATTCAGAGTGCAATGGATGACTAAGTCTAACTAAAAGTACCTCAGCCACATGTCACTACATGCCAACCAATAAGTGGTAGTGCATCATTAACTCCAATGAACCTCGATGAGGTTAACTGAAGTCAAACTGGCCATCAGAGGCGGTTGGAGGTGCCCCTGTTGACTCCAGTTCATAAATATTAATAAAAATAATCAATATAATGAATGGAGGCACCTTCACCACTCAGCTTAACTGATTATAACCATCAATTAGAAATTAGGTGCATTTATGACACTCAGATCACTCCTAGAGTGCTCCTTGTTTGAAGGAGGAAGCCCAGTTAGTCTCCTCGAATGAAGGAGAAGGCTTAGTTGGCCTCCTTGACTAATGGTAGGTGTCTATGTGCTCATGCTGATGTCATAGTGTGCTCATCTGATGCTGATTAAGTCAATAAAACTTAGGATAGTGGTTTAACAAGGTCAAATTGACCAAATTAAGTGTCCATGGTGGCTTACAGTCAGTTAAGCTACACCTTGTTATCTCCTAAAATAAATCAATTTTCCTAAGGATAGGGAGGGAAATTATTTGACCTTTGGGGCCATTGGAAAAATCCAAGTGTCAGTTGTTAAACCCTTTTGACTTACTCACCTTCCCTTGTCTCAATTAGTCAACTACCAAATTAAAAACCTCTGATGTTAGTTGGGCAGTTATTGCTGGGAAATGGTGTGTGGCAAGACTGGAAATCCTTTCCCACATGCACACTCCACCAGCAGACTCATTCACTCTCATGTGGGTATTCTTCCATTCTTTCCTATTCTCATGCAGAGACAGGGTTCTTCTCCTCACGCACAGGTTTTGGCATTTTGACTCACGTAGAGAGTTAGGAGAGCGGCCTCACGTGCACGATTTTGCTATGTGTGTGAACTTCTTGGTTGGGGGATTTCATGGTGTGTATTACTCTTCATTGTGGGTCTTACCATGTGAATTCACCTCCATGCAGGTTGTTTTTCCTTCCTCACGCAGCTGAGAAATCGTTGTTGGTTTCCCACGATTTTGCTTTGCTGTGGGTTCATTTTCATTTTCGAGTTGTTGTGGGTTATTATTGAGTCGTTTTGGCCATGATAGGGCCAAGAATGACTCAGGAAACAAATTTCCCAGTCAGAGCTGTGTATTACCTAAATTGTCACCTCGGTTTGCTCGGTGGTGTTTGATTTTCTTTCACAGAGCTATGAATTGCTTGATTTTGTTGTGTTTATGCAGTGGTTGGTCTTTGGACTATATGGGAGTGGGAATGAAGGCTTGGTATGCTTGATAAACCTAGTGTGTTTGAAAGCCTCATAGACAGAGCTAAAGGGTTGGATTTCTTCTCCACAACCCCTGAATAGAACTAGAAGGGAAGTCAGGGCCTAAGGGACTGTGTAGCAAAGAAGGGACTGATTCCTTGTGTTGGGTGTGTGTCGGTGTCTTAGAAGTCAGGATAGTTCTAGTGTAGGTGTCCTTATCTATTCAGTGAGCCCACCAACTTAGCAGTCGGCTTTTCCCAACTCCTTGATGGCCTGATAAACCCAATTGTGTTGGCTTGGCTATGTACTATTGTGTATCTTTGGCTATGTGTGAGCCTGCTTGTTCCTTATTCCTTGGGGAATCATTCCCAGCTCAGGGGTAGTAGTGTTGTTGAGAGATTAAGGAGCACACTGTCCTATGGTTTGGTGGAACATTGTAGCAACATAGCTGGTTGGAGGGAGCTTCATTCAAAGATAGGTATTCTTTTATATTTCATCTCTACCATTGCATTTATTGTTTAATGAATTACAATGAACATGTCGAATGCTTGAATGTATGGTTTTGCTTTCACTATATGGTAATAATGTATGGTTTTTCTTTCATTGTAACATGATTAGTTATGCATCTATGCATGTTTTCCTTCAAGGAAAATTTCAATTTTTATGTGTGTATGTTCATGGCGCTATTTTCCCAGATAGATAAGGTTATGGTAGCGTCCTCTTCACTGGTCGGAGGGTCGAGGACGTTACAGTGTGGTATCATAGCACACATTGCAGCATGGACCTCAATGGACCATGAAGAAGTAGTGACAGAGGTAGGTTTCCCTCTTCCCAACAGAGGAAAAATGAGAAAATCAAAGAAAATTTCTAAGTATGAAAAATATCAGATGGCTTAGACTGAAGCCCATCTAATATGTTGGATGACTTAGCCAGAATTCCATTCGATACACCGGATAACCTAGGTGGAAGTCCATCCGATAAAGAACCCAGCAAAAAGAAAATTTGAAAATTGTCCAAGTTTGAAACTTTCCAATGGTCTCGGCTGAGAGGAGCCGAGGGTCTCGGCTGGGTTGAGCCAAGAAACAGTCGACAAGGAACCCAGAGAGAAAATGAAAAAATTTTCGAAGTGACAAAATCGTCGAAAGGCTTTCATTGAAGGGAGTCGAAGCTCTCGACTAGGAGGATCTGAAGATCTCGGCCAGGTGGAACCGAGGTGTCGGAAAGGCTCGTTAGAAGGGAGCTGACATGGTGGTAGAAAGGAGAAGTGGAGAAGAAAGAAAGAGAAAAAAAATTGGAAATTTTTCTAAGTCCAGGAAATATCGGAGAAATTTTTTCGATGTCTCTCAAGAGAAGCTCTCTGAGGCATCTTGAAAGAAGTTCACTGAAGTGGAGCCGAGGTGTTGGCAAGGCTCTCCTGAAGGAAGCCAACATGGCGGCGGAAAGAGGAAGAAGTAAAGAAAAAATCGAAAATTTTTCTAAGTCCAAGAAATCTCAGAAAAAGTTTTCCTATGGCTCTCAGGTGAAGCCCTCTAAGGCATCTCAGAAAAGAAAAGAGGATCGATCCAAGGCATCGGAAGAAAATAGAGGATCGATCAGCCGGAGTATCGGAAGATAGAGGAAGATCAGTCCGAAACGTCGAAAAAAAATAGAGGCTCAATCAGCCGATGGGCATCGAAAGATAGATGAAGATGGGTCCAATAAGGCGTCGGAAGCATTGTCAACTAGTGATGCAATACATCGGATGGCTAGTTGGGAAGGGATCCGATATGACAAAAAAAAAATTAGAGTTTTTTTAGTGGGATTTTTAGCAGTTTTTTAGCAGTTTTTCAATGGATTTACAGGGCTGAAAAGGAGAAAATCTTCCCCTTGAGACAGTCGTTCTTTGAGGAAGAAAATTCTTTATTTTGGGCAAAGTTGTCATTATATGATTTCCCAGTCAAGGTAAGTGATTTATGATTGTATAAATGATATGCGGCTAATAGTTTTGTTACTAACACATTTTGCAGAATCATAGTCACCTTCAAGGGAAGTATTCCAAGTAGTGCGGTTTGGTAAAGTAAGTTGTGGTTCAGTCATGAGAACACATGATGGATATGATTCTCGGGATTCCTATGAGCGTGCGTAAGATGCCGTGGGATAAAATGTCCGAGTTGGAAATTATGACATAGAGTCTAATGGAAGGAGATTCCAAGAGACACCGCCAAATATTGCAGCCACCATGAGAACCTTGATAAAATCCCAGGAAGAGAAGCATCAGTTGAATGCTGCTATGTTGCAGTGTTTGACAGACTTGAAAAGAAAGATAGACTCTGGACTGGGTACAGTAAAACCAGAAGGTAGTAAGATCAGTACCAAGAGAAGAAGAAGGACTTCTAGTAGATCATCTGACTCAGAAGAATCTAGTGGGGATTTAGACTCTTCTTCTCGTAAGGGAAATAGAAAGATGCATCATAGGGATATCTCTCAGGATGAATTTAAGAAGGATAAACCTCCTACATTTGACGATGAGGTAAATATTGGACAAGAGGCTGAAGCTTGGCTTCTTGGGATAAAGAAGTACTTCCAAGTTCAATATTATTCAGGAAACATGAAGGCAAGGGTTGCCATATTCAATCTGAATGGAAAGGAATCCATTTGGTGGGAGCACTTCAAGCAAGTAAAGAGGATCGGTGAAAGGAGACTTAAGTGGAAACAGTTCAAGAAGTATTTCAAGCAGAAGTACCTCTCTGACAGGTATTATGATGACAAATTAAAGAGTTCCTTGAGCTAAGATTGGGACAGCATACCACGGAAGAGTATGCCAATAGGTTCTTGGAACTGTTGAGGTATGTCAGGTACATCAAAGACGAAAAAGTGAAGATCCATCATTTTTTGAGTATATTGCCTTAGTCTTACAAAGATAGAATTGAGTTTTATGAACCTAGAACTCTTGAAGAAGCAATAAGGAAGGTTAAGTATTGCTATGAGAAAAGCAAAGGAAAACCTGATTACCATAAGGGATGGAAGGACAAGAAGAATGAGAAGTTTGACCAAAGAAAGAAAGGTTTCAAACCTTCTAACTTTAGGAATCAGCAGAAGCAGTCATCCCAAGCTGCGAGTAAGTCAGTTGGAGTGATACGATAAAATATTAAAGATCCACAACATAATAGAGGACCACTCTAATGTTGGAAATGTGGAGGACCCCACATGCATAGAAGTTGTCCACTCGAGAATGAAAGTACAAGGCCAGCTTACAACATTCAAGAAGCATAAACATTGGGTCAAGTAGCAAGGACAGTCCCTAGGATTTATGCAGCGCTGGACAACCTCCAAGCAGATCACCAGTCAACTGTGGTTGAAGTTGCAGGTAAGATTGTTGAGAAATCTGTTTCTATTTTGATTGACCCTGGTTCTACTCATAGTTACATTACCCCTAGAGTAGTGGAGATTTGTGCTTTTAAGAAATTAAAGCATAGAAAATCTTGGTTAGTTCAGCTAGCCACTGGAACTAAGAGAAAGGTTAGTGAAGTGGTAGAGAACTATCCATTTTTCATGAATGGATTGGTCACTTGTGTAGATCTGAATGTTCTACCGCTTGGTTCCTATGATGTTCTCATTGGAATGGATTGGTTGGAAGCTAACAAGGTAAATCTTAGCTGTTATAATAAGACTTTCGAATGCATGAATGAATAAGGGAACCTAGTAGTTGTGAAAGGTATTCCAAAGGTGTTTTCAGTACGGCAAGTTTCAGCAATGTAGTTGAAGAATTTCTGTAGGAAAGTTTTCCAGTTGTATGCAGCTCATATTTTGGAGGCAACAGAGGATGAAACTCCTAGGTTGGAAGACTATCAGGTGTTACAGGAATTCAGGGATTTGTTTCCTGATGAGATTCTAGGACTTCCTCCAAAGAGAGACATTGATTTCACAATTGAACTTGTGCCAGGAGGAGCACCAGTGTCCAAGACACCCTTCAGGATGAGTACACCAGAGATGCTAGAATTGAAGATGCAACTGCGGGAGTTGATTGAAAAGAAGTATATCAGGCTGAGTGTGTCTCCTTGGGGAGCACCAGTTCTGTTTGTAAAGAATAAGGATGGTACACTTAGGTTGTGTATTGATTACAGACAGTTGAATAAGGTTACTATGAAGAACAAATATCCTTTGCCTAGGATTGATGACCTCTTTGATCAAATGAGAGGAGCAAAGGTATTTTCCAAGATTGACTTGAGGTCTAGTTATCATTAAGTGAGAATCAAGGATGAAGACATTCATAAGACAGCCTTCAGGACAAGGTATGGACATTATGATTTTGTAGTGGTACCATTTGGTCTCACAAATGCACCAGCNCAGGTTAAAGCTTGACTGTTACAATAAGACTTTCGAATGCATGGATGAAGAAGGGAACCCAGTAGTGGTAAAAGGTATTCCAAAGGTGATTTCAATAAGGCAATTTTCAGCAATGCAGTTGAAGACATTCATAAGATAGCCTTTAGAACAAGGTATGAACATTATGAGTTTATAGTGGTACCATTTGGTCTCACAAATGCACCAGCTACATTTATGTGCCTTATGAACAATGTCTTCAACGGGTATTTGAACAAGTTTGTTCTTGTTTTCCTTGATGACATTCTTATTTATTCTAAGAATGAGGAAGAGCATGAAGAGCATTTGAGATTGACATTGCAATTGCTCAGGGAGCATCAGCTGTATGCAAAGCTGAGCAAGTATGACTTCTATAGAGACAGAATTCAGTATTTGGGTTACATTATCTCAAAAGAGGGTATATCTGTGGACCCTGAAAAGATTCAAGCCATTATGAATTGGCCTACTCCAAGAAATGTGGTAGATGTGAGATCTTTTATGGGACTTGCAGGATATTACAGGAGATTCATTGAAGGATTCTCCAAAGTTGCACATGCCATCACTTCTTTGCAAAAGAAGGGGATAAAGTTTGAATGGACATCGAGGTGTGAAGAAAGCTTCCAGCAGTTGAAGAATCTCCTCACCAGTGCACCAGTATTGAAGGTTGTAGACCCTGAGAAAGATTTTGTGGTGTGTACCGATGCATGCAGACAAGGGCTTGGAGGAGTCCTTATGCAAGACAACCACGTGATATGTTATGAATCAAGAAAGTTGAAGGAGCATGAGAAGAACTATGCCACTCATGATATAGAGCTTGCAGCCATAGTACATGCTCTCAAGGTGTGGAGACATTACATGATGGGCAGAATATTTGAGCTAAGGACAGACCATTGTAGTATGAAGTATTTGTTTGATCAGCCTACTCTGAATGCTAGGAAAGCGAGATGGCTGGAGTTTTTATGTGAGTTCGATTTTGAAATCAAGCACATAAAAGGAAAAGAGAATAAGGTAGTTGATGCAATCAGCAGGAAGGTGTAGGAAATGCATGTGGCATCTCTTAGTATTTTCCAATTAGATTTGAGGAATCATATTGCTAATCATACTACTGGAGATGAATTGTATGAGCAAGTAAAAGACAAATTGCAGCAGTAAAGTCTTGAGAAGAGGTATGAGGGATATAAATTGGAAGAAGATGGACTCCTTACTTATAAAGATAGAATTTATATTCCAAATGTAGTGGAGTTGAGGAGAGTTGTATGGATGAAATACATCAAGCTCCATATTCTGGTCACCCAGGATATCAAAAGACAATTGCTACGGCCAGAAAGTAGTACTTTTGGATAGGAATGAAAAAGGACATGGCTGAATACATTTCAAGGTGCATAAAATGTCAGCAGGTAAAGGTTGAGCATCAACATCCTGCAGTTTTGTTACAGCCTTTACCAGTTCCCTAATGGAAATGGGAAGTTATTTCCATGGATTTTATTACAGGATTGCCGATGACTTGGAGACAACATGATTCCATCATGGTTGTGGTGGACAAGTTAACAAAGGAAGCACATTTTATACCGGTTAAGTCTACGCATAAGACTGATAATATTGCAAAGATATTCATGAAGGAGATTTTCAAATTGCATGGATTTCCTAAGGCAATAGTCTTCGACAGAGATGTCAAGTTCACTTCCAATTTTTGGAAGGGGTTGTTTGCAGACTTGGGTCCGAAGCTAAACTTCAGCACTGCATACCATTCTTAGACAGATGGGAAAACAGAGAGAGTTAATCAAGTGCTTTAAGATATTCTTTGCACGTACGTGATGGATAAACCAACCAAGTGGGAAGATTACTTACACTTGGTAGAGTTTGCTTATAAGAATGGAAAATAAGCATCCTTGGGGATGAGTTAGTATGAATATTTGTATGGCAGAAGGTGTAGGACACCAGTGACTTGGGATAATCCAGTGAACAGGGTTGTGCTTGGTCCAAAATTGCTCAAGGAAATGGAGCAAGACGCTGTAAAGATCAGGCAGAATCTGAAAGTAGCTTAGGAAAAACAGAAAAGCTATGCAAATAAGCATAGGGTTAACAGAGAGTTCAGTGTAGGGGATCATGTTTACCTCAGAGTGAGGGAAAAGAAGAGTTCCTTGAATCTTGGAAGTTGTGCCAAGTTGTCACCAAGCTATTGTGGGCCATTTGAAGTGCTTGAAAGAATAGGGCCAGTTGCATATAGACTTGCATTTCCTGCTAGCACTAGAGCTCATAATGTTTTTCATGTTTCTTTGCTTAATAAATATGTACATGATACTAACCATGTGATAAATTGGGATGTGATTCAAGTGGAACCCGAGGGAGAGTTCCAAATCGAGCCAATGTGCATCCTCGACGGGAAGGTCACAATGCTTTGGAAACAAGCCATAGGACAGGTAAAGGTGCAATGAGAGCACTACGGTCCTAAAGATGTTACATGGGAGCTGGAGGATGCCATGCGATTGGCACATCCATTTTTGTTCAATTCTACGAAACACTGAGGCAATACCAGTGTAGCATTTTGTTTAATTTTGTAAAGCACTAAGGACAGTGCTATTGAAGAGGGAGGGGAATGTAACACCCCGGTTTTGACCCCGTTTAAATTAAAATGTATATGTTGTATATACTATAATTAATCATGATATGGAGCTAAAGGAAAAACCCCACCATCGATTTGGTTGTTTTATGTTCCGGCGATTAAAATCATTGCCGATGGTATATCGTGATATCTGGCACATTATAATTTTGGCATCATGTAAATATGCATTTTAATTAAACTAAACCCCAACCAGTTATGTCAATGCAACCATGATAAAAAGGGCATGATTTTCTTAAGGATAGGGAGGGAAATTATTTGACCTTTGGGTCCATTGGGAAAAGCCAAGTGTTAGCTTTTAAACCCATTTAGTTGTCACCCACCCTTTTGACTTACTCACCTTCCCTTGTCTCAATCAGTCAACTACCAAATTAAAAACCTCTGATGTTAGTTGGGAATTTATTGCTGAGCAGTGGTGTGTGGCAAGATTGTCAGTCCTTGCCCATGCGCACACTCCACCAGTAGACTCATTCACCCTCATGTGGGAATTCTTTCATTATTGCCTATTCTCACGCAGAGATAGGGTTCTTCTCATGCACAAGTTTTGGCATTTTGACTCACGCAGAGAGTTGGGAGAGCGGCCTCATGTGCACGATTTTGTTGTGTGTGTGAATTTCTTGGTTAGGGGATTTGGTGGTGTGTATTTCTCTTCGGTGTGGGTCTGACCGTGTGAATTCACCTCCACGCGGGTTATTTTTCCTTCCTCACGCAGCTGAGAAATCGTGTTGGTTTCCCACGATTTTGGTTTGCCATGGGTTCATTTTTCGTTTTTGGGTTGTTGTGGGTTCTTATTGAGTCATTTTGGCCATGATAGGGCCAAAATGACTCAGGAATCAAATTTCCTAGCCAGAGTTGTGTATTACCTAAATCGTCACCTATGTTTGCTCAGTGGTGTTTGATTTTCTTTCACAAAGCTGTGAATTTCTTGATTTTTTTGTGTGTATGCAATGGTTGGTCTTTGGCCTGTATGGGATTTGGGAATGAAGGCTTGGTATGCTTGATAAACCTGGTGTTTTTGGGAGCCTCATAGATAGAGCTAGAGGGCTGGCTTTCTTCTCCATAACCCCTGAATAGCACTAGAAGGGAAGTCAGGGCCTGAGGGACTGTGTAGTAGAGAAGTGACTGATTCCTTTTGTTGGGTGTGTGTGGGTGTCCTAGAATTCAGGCTATTTTTGGTGTAGGTGTCCTTATCTCTTCAGTGAACCCACCAGCTTAGCAGTCAGCTTTTCCCAGCTCCTCTTTGGCCTGATAAACCCAACTTTGTTGGCTTGGCTATGTAATGTTGTGTATCTTTGGCCATGTGTGAGTCTGTTTGTTCCTTATTCCTTGGGGAATCATGCCCATCTCAGGGGTGGCAGTGTTGCTGAGAGATTAAGGAGCACACTAGCCTATGGTTGGGTGGAACATTGCAGTCACATAGCTGGTTGCGGGGAGCTTCATTCAAAGATAAGTATTCTTATCTATTTCATCTCTGCAATTTCATTTATTGTTTAATGAATTACAATGAACATGTTGAATGCTTGAATGTATGGTTTTGCTTCTGCTATATGGTAATAACACGGGGACTTCACTTAGTGAACATCTCACATAGCACGTGTGATCATGGGATATTAAAGAATACCCTTAATTTCCAGAGATATTGACCCAAACTCTTTTTGTTGAAACCCCCTCCCAATACTTAAAACCTCCTCCCCACCCCTTTTTATACCTCAATCCTTATAAACCACCCTACCCACCCCCACCTTAAACCCCTCATCCCCCCAATACATGCAATATATTGGTTCAATTTTTAATAATTTAAAAACCCACAATATGAACTAACGTGATAGGATACTGTTAGAATAATCAACCCATAGTATTTACCCACTTAGACATTAATTCATTTATTTTTGTCTTATTTGCCTAGTCCATGAGTCCCACCATGTGCAAGTTGCTAATTGCCTATCCATAGAGGTCAAACTTGCCATCTTTGACTCATGTAGCGCTTGGGAAAGCCTTAGGAATCAAATCTGCTTTATTCCTGGCCTCCTAGGCACCCTTCTGCTTTTTCTGCTTTATTCCCTGCTTTTTCAGTGTTTTAAGGCACATAGGAAAGCAAGACTAGGTGAGGTGAATCATCTTTGTTGCCTCTTCCTCCTCCACTCTTTCCTCCATGAAAAAGCATGTATGAGCTGCCATTCCACCACTCATTAGCTTGCCCATGCGCCCTTGCCAATTCGTGAGCCTCATGACAGATTTGGGATCAGCTTTTTACACCTATGGGGGATTTGCCTATTTTGGGTAAGCCTGCTTTATGCTAGCTTTGGATGCCTCCTTATGCATTCGACCTATTGATGTATTCTATATATTTAGAAACCTATGATATTACAAGGTTGGCTATTGTACACTGAGTTAATATAATTTTGTGTTACAGCTCCATTTTCGGTCTCCATTGTTGACAATTTTGCATGATCAATTGTAATTTGTTGTG